>JAAVUD010000048.1:0-317370 GCA_014898915.1 Fusarium chlamydosporum | reverse complement strand
GAATATAATAGTTTAATTTATCTTTAATTTAACTTCATAAGAATTCCTTTTATAATTATATTTTAGAGAATAAGAATATATATACTATATAGTAATAGCAGTAAGACTAAGGATAGGATTTTATATCAATTTGCTATCTATAATTAACCAAGAGCAATTGTTAATATGTCTTCAACTGCAAGTTTGACCTTTCCACTGGGATTACGCCTCCATCATTCCTGCCAGTCAAGGAGCATTCATAGCAGACTACTCAAAAGCAGGTTGTGGCTTCGATCCATAAGGGATTATCCTAACCATATGCCTCCTCTCAGAATCCTCGAAATCAGGCACAGCCGAGTGCGCCACAGTCCTCTGATCCCAAACCACAACCGTCCCCGTCTCCCACTTGACCCTACAACTAAAGTCTAAACTCCTAATATGGTTCTTGAGAAACGAAAGCAAATGATCTGACTCCTCAGGTAGAAAGCCCTCTACCTGTCTAGCAATAGTAGGATTAACAAAGAGCGAGGGTTTGCCCGTGACAGGTTGTTTGATGACGAGTGGATGTGTCGCATTGATAGCTTCTGCTAAAGCGCGTTCTTGGCCTACGCGTTTAACTTCGCCTTCTGAGGCGGATGTATGGTGGAGTTTGAGCTTGGAGAGAGTTTGTCGGAATGCTGGTGAGAGGGCTTCATATGCTGCTGTGAGAGAAGTGAACGCTGTGTCGCCACCGCCGGATGAGGGGATTTCGAGAACCCAGAAGAAACTGGTTGACGGAACGTTTGGTGTAAAAGTTTGATCGATGTGCCAGAGATCGTATGTTGTTCGTGAACCGAGGAGCTTTCTCAGATTTCCCCTGGTCATACGTCAGTAAATGCTCAGTGAGGATATGTACGGAGATACACTCACGACTTCTCGTCTGCATAAACAACATGGAACTCGGGTCCAGTGCCCTTGGGATATCCCATAGTTGGATGCTGGTGAAGCGGACCATAATGCTTCACAGTCTCCCTCTGTCTATCGAACCCAATGTCTTTAAAGTCTTGGTCTCTCTAAACACAATCAGATCAATGTTTTACTCAATTTGAACAATAGTGGTCTCACAAAAACCACTACTCCACGCTCGGCAGCCAACAAAGCAAGCTCATCAAGGCCTTTCGCATCCAATTGACTTATCTGCACACCTCGAATCTCCGTCCCGACTCGTGGGGTGATCTTCTCCACGCGCGTCGCTCCTTTAAGCAGATTCGCCTTAGCGGGATCAGCCCGACGACCTGGTTCATCTGCCTCAAAGAGGGGAACCGGGATGGGGGCGATATACCCGTCGGAGCGGGTAGGTAAGTAGGCTGGATACAACGGTTCCGAGGACATGATCAAGGCAGCAATATGTTTTGTTGTTGAATCAAGCTTTATGTTGTGATCAGCTTTAATTGTTTAAAGATATGCATTCTCCTCACCGGGTGTTGGCATCCGATGACGATCGGGATATGGCCGATGGATTTAACCGCTTACGGTAATTTAGATTAGTGATAGAGTTTCGCGGGATGAAAGAAAAGACGCGCTTTGCAGGGCTGAGAGACGAATGGAAACGGGTATCCCACCCGTAGGTAGCCTGTTAACCAATCATTTGCGGCATATTTAATACTGATAACAGGTGTTGGTTGGTGTTTTTGAGTCTCGGTAGTTAAATTGATGGGACGCCCATTTTCAACGTTACTTCTACGATGGGTTATCTTTACGACATCAACAGTCTAACCTCTATTAGGACACTCTAGAAACTTGCCGGCCGGGTTCCCCCTCATCTTCGGAAGCTCTAGAACCTCTGCCGTGCGTAGTCTAGACTATGATGCCACTCGTTAGGTTGTAGAGCTAATGCCGTGTGGCTGGAAAATCTTTGGCTTAAATCGCCTCTTGTTTCTCACCTTATGTCGATCACTTTTTTCCCAACCCTTCTTTTTTTCTCTTCTCCATCTCTTCCAATCTTCTAGTGTGAGAACTTTTGTGCGTTATGTCTCCGCCGTCGAGTCTAAATGACGACTCTGCATTGGAGGCGCGTCGTGATGAAGCCATGACTGAGTCAACGTCGTGGCTGGCCAAGGTTCATCCATATTTTAAGGATCCTGCGCACGTTTTGGTGTTCAAGTTGGATTGCTTATTACTCGTGTGGGCATTTATAGCTGGTCTTTTCAAGGTAAATCTCGCCGCATTTCTTCGGCCATTGAATGCAATTGACATTGATTCGTAGGATATGGATCAATCCGCGACGACAGCTGCATTTGTTTCAGGCATGAAAGAAGATCTTCAGCTCTATGGCAACGAACTTGTCGAATTCACGACATACTTTTCCATCGGTTATGCGCTTTTCATCGTCCCTTCGCAACTCATCCAGACTCGGGTTCGACCATCGATATTTTTGCCCGTATGCGAGATCATCTGGGGTCTTTTTACCTTATTCACCTACAAAGCGCCAAACGCAAAAATCATCTTTGCGTTGAGATTCCTTCTTGGTGTATTTGAGTCTACTTCATGGCCCGGTATTGTGAATTTGATCTTCAATTGGTATGTCCCCAAATTTGGTGCATGACCTGCAATTCATCGCTAACTATTCTCCAGGTATCGTCCTGAGGAGCTTGGAAAACGGCTGGCGATTTTCGGAGTCAGCGGTGTAGCAGGAAACATGTTTCTCGGCATCGTCCAAGCTGCACTCTACAAGAACCTCAACGGAGTCTCGGGGCTTGCTGGTTGGCAATGGCTATTCATTGTCAGCGGCGTAATGACGATATTCTGGGGTTTTGTTGGTCTTTTCATCATTCCCGATTCGCCCGCAATCACACGCGCTCTCTGGCTCACCGATGCTGAAAAGGAACTGTCCCGTCTCCGAATGAGCGACAGCGGAGTCAGGACATCAAGTATCATTCCCCTCAAAACTCTTGTCCACAAGCTCAAACTGCTCGTTACAAGCCCTCTATCGTATCTATTTCTTGCAGCCTATCTCCAGTTTGCATGGAGTCAACGAGCCAACTCATATTTCCTGCTCTTCCTTAAAGGTTTAGAGAAGGCAGACGGAACACGTCGTTACTCGGTATATACGGTCAACCTTATTCCACTCGGCGGTTATGCAATCAGCATAGTTTGTAACATCGGACTTAACGCTCTTAGCGATTGGAAAGCGTGGCGCTGGCAAGTCAGTATCGGTGCTGCTACGATTCAACTTGTCGCAACCTCTGTTCTATCGGGCTGGCCTGATTCCTGGAAGACCATTATGGGATTTTACTTCCTTACCTTCGCTACAGCAGCTTGGGGATATGCTTTGCTCGCTTGGTTGGGTGAGATTCTGAGGAAGGAACCTGAAGTGAGATCTATTTTGGTGGCAATAGCTGTCACACTCACATATGTTGGCCACGCGACGATACCTCTGCGTGCTTGGCGTGTCAGCGACTCGCCCAAGTATCCAATTGGTTTCCCACTCGCTGCTGCGTTCAGTGTTGGCAGCATCATCGCTATCGTGGGAATTTTGTTTTACGTACGAAAATATTCTCAAATCATCAGTTGGGGGTTGGATCCAGAGGCACACAAGGACCCAGCTGCGGAGGAAGAGATTATTCCTAGGGACGATGATCGAAAGCAGCCTTCCGAAAGAAGCAATCAGGTTTAATTGATTGTTTCACTTCGAAATTGAGACATGCCAAAACATCTAGTATAAAGCCTAATTTAAATGTACAAGAATTGAATCAGTTGATGTCACTATGACTACGATTCTTTGTCAGTTAAGACGAACTCTCTGTAGCGTTTTCACAGCTAGAGTCCGAAAATCGTCCAGCACTACCAAGAGTCTTTACCTGTATCAAGCAAAGAACTCGTCATCAGATCATCAAGCACGTAACCTATCTATCTATAACCAGCACAAACGTCCTGATAAACATTCTTCTGCAACCCCTCAGCATCAGTAGGAACATATCCAAGATACGTAGCATAAGAATAGGTCCATCTAGGATCATTCGTCTCCGTCTTCCAAGTCCAGTAAACCCATCCCGACATTCCAGGCTCCTCATACAGCTGCTGCTGTGCAGTGAAGAACTTCTTGAAAAACTCCTTGTCCTGCCAATCATAGTTGGACGTCATGCTCCATTCACCAGTAATCGTGTAGTCCTGACCGTCCACGACACGCGAATCGGTACAAGCGCTGTGCATAAGCTTGGAAGCATCTCCCCTATCGTTGTCATTGAGAGCGAAGCCGATGTAATTATGGTCGTCGAAAGCAGTCAGGCCGTCATTGGCAACGGACGATTGGGAACGGGGATCTCCAGAATCCCATTTACTGGACATAAACTGCACGTGCAGTTTCTTGTCATCAGAGATTTTTAGACGAGATTCTGTGTCTCGAACGGCTTTGAGGGCGGCAGGATAGTACTTTTCGATCAAGCCTGGGTCTTCACCAGGAGCAGGGTACCGATTGCCCCCGTCGTGTTTGGAAACCGGCTCGTTGAGAACCTCAATCATACCTACAGTAGCATAGTCAGGATTGTTATGGATACGATCCGTCATCCAAGCAAGCCACTTCTCCGCACGCCCAAAATTGTAGTCATTGAAGAATCCTGCAGGTTTGTTGTTTTGGCCGGTGAAAACGTCCTCCTGCTGTCCGCCTGGGGCGCCGTGGAGATCCATGATGACATAGATACCGAGCTCGGCAGCCTTCTTGACAACGGCGTCGAGATAGGGCAGCATTCTGTCACCATCGGCAAAGGGCTCAGATGCTTTATCCACGATATCCGTGTAGGACCAATATCCGATCGGAATACGAATCGTGTTCAGTCCGACATCATGCACTGACTGAACTGTCGCGGGGTCAATCCAAGTCTTCCAGTGCTCTTCAAAACGTTGATTTCCTGTTTCGCGGTTGCCGCCTTTGTAGTGGTCATTCATACAGTCAAACTCAGATGCAGAGCTACCGCACTTCAGCAGGTTTGCCCATGTGTTTTCCTGCAACCATTTTTCGCAAACCAGCCAGCCTACAGCTGTCAGATTATATTATTGAGAATTACAGGAACTTGGTACGAACCGCCAAAGTTAACGCCGCGAATTTTGGTTATGCCGTCGGCCAAGTCTGGTTTGAATCTCTTTCCCAGTTGTTCAAATCGGGCTGTTTGGTTGAAAGCAGCCAAGTCGCGCTCGTGAGGAAGCCATGCTGTGGCAGTACCGATCAGTAGAAAGGAAGCTAGTTGCGAGTAAAGCATGGTGGCGAAAGTGTTGTTTGGGTAATTAAATAAAAGAGAGTGTGGATTGCCTGGATCAGTCTTGGAACTGGACAACGGCGGTTCTTATACATAATATGTATATATAACTAGTTCTCTGCCAATACATAGTATATATATACAACTAGTTCTCCCCCAATTTCACTAACGTTATTCCTTCCTTCATGTTACATTTATTTCTATGCGACACAAACGAGTTTCCCTTTTCGTACGTCTACGCATCACGATCATATCATAGATCGACAAATCATATGCGCTAATGCTTGCACAGCCTCCAGCTGAGCATCCATTAAAGCCTTTTTGCATGCCGTATTGCCGCGAATGTGCAATTGACCAGGGTCTAGAATTGGAAGGAGGATGAAGGATCATCTGAAACATAGTCAATCTAACCTTAGTGTATAAGCACGAAACAAAACTACGCGATCCTCCGCTAGCTCCCTTCTCATTCACTAAATGGCTTGAGAGTCTTAGCGGGTGATCCTTCAAAAAGCCCTTTCCTTCATTTAACTTGAGAGTGACATCTCGTGGCATAGTTTGTCCGGTTATACAGTTCCTATTCCGTCCAAGGCAATGTTATAGAAACGGAGATAGTAACTTTATCGTCCATATCTATAACTGGTATTCTAACTGCTAAATCGCCGGCCAATCTCTTTCTCACGGGATTGGTTAACGTTCAGCTCAAAATCCGTACCCACTTCTTCATGAGAGTCGACACAGCCTACCTCCGGTCCTGCATAAAACCAATGATATTTTTATTCCAATGCCTGCAGGACCTTCATAACCAACATCCTGCTGACGCCTAAATTACAAACACGTGGTTCTGCCTCGGGCGGGGTTGAAAAACATGGCTCTTGGTTTATTGGTCTTGAGCTTCTGTGCTTGTAGTCCAGCGAGGCGTTCTCTACCTGATAATGCAGAGGGGAAGCAATCTTCGATTATTGTTTCCTGAAATTCTCTCGCTCTGATATTCTTCGCTTTCTCTCTTCATCCTGTCAATCTCTATCTACATCAATGACTTACTTACCGTCCCTAACAAAAACGTGACATCTCCCTCTTCTGGAATCCCCCAGCTTGAACAATAAAAACAAAGATACATCTGAAACAACGTCGCAGCTACCAGTGATAGAACACATTTTGTTTTGTAGCTCAAATTTCGTGGCCGTTGAAGTATGGAAGTCGCCGCCAGTGTCGCAGGGCTGGTAAGTCTTGCGGATACTGTTTTCAAATATGCTTTGCGGTACTACAAGTCGGTTAAAGGTGCCCCGGCGGAAGTGAAAGATCTATTGAATGAAATCAAGGACTTGACGCTCCTCCTTCATAATCTGTCGTTGGCGGTCTACGGATTTGAGCTCCAGACACAACCCGGTTCTCAGAACTCTGCCACAGCACCTAGGCCCTATCATTTGCATGAATGTCATCAATTGCTCAGACGTCTGCGGGATGGTCTGCCGGACCTCGAGTCGCAGTCTGGGCTCAACAAGCTACAGACTCGCTTGAAATGGCCTTTCACCGCTAGCGATACCAAGGAGATGCTCCAAGCTGTCAGCCGCCATAAACAGACAATCAACATCGCTATTGCTGCGAATTCATTCGCTGAGCTGCAACAATGCCTATCAAAGCTGGATGAGACGCAAGAGGGTATTCAACAGTTGAAGGCGGAGGTTAGGAAAGTCCTGAACATTGAGACAAAGATTTCCCTAAATAAAAAGCGGGAACAAGTCCTATCCACCTTTACTATGGTCAACCCTCGTGTAGACTTCGAAACCAACAGAGATTTGAGGCATCCGATGACAGCCCTCTGGCTTACCCAAGGCCATGATTTCGCGGAGTGGATCTCCAACGATAAAGCAAGAATATGGTGCAGTGGTATTCCTGGCGCTGGTAAGTCGGTTATTGCAGCAGCCATCATCGACGAGTGCCTCCAGCGTCTTCCTGTCAGCCCTAGGGCTGCTGTATGCTACTTCTTTTGTACATACAAAAACCCAGAGACAGCCATTCCTTGTAACATCATGTCCACTCTATGCTCTCAGCTTGCCCTTCAGCATGAATCTGCATACAGAATACTCGAAAGTTACCACGAGGAGCTTCATCCTCCAGGTCAGCTCCCGGGACAAATGAAGCCATTACGGCTCATCGAGGTACTCCACGCGATGTGCAGTATATTTGATCGCGTCTATCTGATCGTCGACGGCCTTGATGAATGTGGTGATCATACGGCAGAAACTGTCAACTGCTTATCAAAGTTGTCATTAGCAGGAGCAAATAAGAACATGAACACAGCCCTACTCAGTCGAGACGAACTTTTGATCCGAGAGAAGATTGAAAAAGACTTCCATTGGATTGACATAGAAGCTCATACTGAAGATATCGAGCTATATGTAGCATCAGAAATGGAAACACTAATAAACGAACGCAAGCTCCGACTCGGTAATGTGAGTCTCAAGGGCGAGATCATGATGAAGCTCGTCAAAGGAGCTCAGGGAATGTAAGTACTTATTAGAACCTCATGACCCTAGTAACTGACTCGAGAAGGTTTCGCTGGGTAACGTGCCAGCTCGATCACTTATGCAAGCTGCCAACCGATAGAGAGCGCCGAAAAGCTCTAAATCATCTACCACCAGATCTTCCTGCTACTTACGAAAGATCCCTCAAGTGTATTAATACCCAATCGAAGAGACTGGTGAAAGACACTTTGCTCCTCATGATGATCAAAGATGAAGACTTTGATTCCTTGGCTATGTGTGAAGCTATTTCCATCCAAATGGACTCCGAAGAGCTGGATGAAGACGAAATGATAAACGAGCAAGAAGTTCTCAGGCACTGCGGATGCCTCGTCAGACTTTTGCCAGATTCCCAAAGCCGCAGAAAACAATTTCAATTCGCGCATTTTACCGTACAAGAATTCCTCCAAGGCGATTGTTCAGAATATCCAATACTGGAAACCTACGGCGTTTCTTATCAACGAGCTAAGAACCATCTTATGCGACTGTCCTTGATATTTTTGACCCTGAAGAACTTTGGACAAACGCTACAAGCGGATGGGGAAAGTATGGTACATATGTGCCAAATGCGCAAGACTCGACCTTTTTACAAGATCGCCTCGTTCTGTTGGTGGGATTATGATCCCGAAGAAAACGACACGACCGTCCGAGACCATCTTCGTACTCTGTTTCGAAAAACACCAAACTTCCACAGATGGGCAGTGGAGGTAGTTAGCGAAATTTCATCACATTCGCGTAGTGATATGTCTGGTAACAAACCCCGGGCTGCTTGTGTGCTAGACGCCATTTCCAATACTATCGGACCGGATTTTACTCCTTTGCATATGGCTTCTTTCATCGGTTGCAAAGATATCTGCCGAAAGTTGCTGGATGGTGGTGCGAAGATGAACTTGATGAGCAGATATGGTACCCCATTGCACTATGCGGTCGGAGGTTGTGCTGTTTTTGCTCCTCAGGAAGATTTCGACTGGCACCCAGTGATTAAAAAGCTTCAGCCGCCACCATTAAAGAGGCGGGGCACAGTGAACATGTTGTTGACAGAGGGCGTTAAGAAGAATTTGCGTCTCGACAAACCCCTCCAGCAAACTTCGCTACTTAGTCTGGCTGTGCGAGCTATTCCCAATGTGCATAACCTGGGCATTGTCGCGGACCTGATCCGCCATGGTGTATCTGTAGCAAGAGAGGATCCGCAAGTCTTCTCCGGCACATACCTCGATACTTGGGACTTCAACCCAGATACAATCAAAGAGCTTTATAGCAACGGCGCGCCAATCTTAAATTTACTCGATGCGCTTGTTTCAATTCAGCCCAGGAGTCCACAGCACGTCTCCGCTCAAATGAAAAGGCCCGAAGTGGTCCTTTACGACTGGACTTTCGAGTTCGCCCGGTCTATGAAGTTGGATGTCAAGGCAAGCCTGACCAACTCGACGATGTCCGGAGACATAGGGAGTCGCAGCATCTTGGAATTGGTATATTCAGCGTTGAAACACGATGACACTGATCTCTTAGAAACCATCTACCTTTGTAACAAATTGAGAC
This sequence comes from Fusarium chlamydosporum, assembly GCA_014898915.1. NCBI lineage: Eukaryota > Fungi > Ascomycota > Sordariomycetes > Hypocreales > Nectriaceae > Fusarium > Fusarium chlamydosporum. Next base: position 308,099 of record JAAVUD010000048.1, on the reverse strand, counting down.
AAGCGGCTCTATTTGATCAACAGTCTCCACAATTTTCGATCTTACATGCTGCTGTTGAGCACAAATCCTTGGGTTGTCTCAAGCTTTTACTCGAATGGGGGATTGACCCTAACGCTCGAAACCAAAAGGGTATAGCACCGATGCATATGTGTTTCACTGATGATTATGATGATGATGATGATGAGATGTTGCAACTTCTGTTGAATAACGGTTCGAATTCCCTAGCATTGGATGACGAAGGCCGGACAATATGGCACATCAGTGCTTCCAGAAGCAACGACCGCTTACTGGAAATTCTAATGCAGCAAAAGGAGCGGGACGCTGCCCTTCGTATAGTTTCAAGAAGGGGTGATACCCCAATTGGCAGTGCCCTTATCGATGGAAGACGAAGCACAGTAGAGTTGTTGCTTGAGTTCTGCGACAAGAAGGAACACTGGAAGTGCTCCGAGCCTATTTACCGCGCGGCGGCGAGGATTGGATCAGCTGCTGTTCTTCAGAAGCTTCTCAAAATTGGATTAGAATATGACCAGGATGATGGATTTCAGGGAAACCCCCTGCATTGGATCAGCCCACGGTCTGATATTCAATGCGTAGAGATCTTGAAAAGCCTATTTTCGCTAAGTCAGCGCCGGAAGTTAGACTCGGCAACTCCATTCGAATCGTTGTTCTCAAGGATCCCCGCGATGGGTCCATTTCAGCATCATGAGGTTGGAGTCCTAATGGCTCTACTTTCAGGAAATCCAGTGACTGATTCAATCCATCTGGGTACCGCCTGGTCCATTTTGTGTGCTAAGGTGGTTCCAAAAACAGTGTCGTTTCAACTTCCATCTAGGTGGCTCAACATCCCCTTCGCCAAGTTACTGGAGAAGGGAGCGGCAAGTGCTTATGAAGAACACTTCGGAAAGTCCTCCCTCGAGCCATTTGCACTATCAGTATGTCGCAACACAGTTCCAAGGTTGAGGCATTTGATCATCAAAGAATCGACAAGGCACCCATTGATAGCTCTTCCAGACTGGAACTGGATTTCCCAAAATTTCCGTTCTATCGCAGAGGATGCAAAGCTCACAGAACAAATGGCTAAGAAGCCTATCATGGCACAACTCTTATGTGAAGCAATCATCCATGAAGATCAACATTTGGTGAAACTGCTTCTGAAGCTTGGTGCGGATTGCCACACTCAAGTGTATATGATCACTCCCTTCGAGCTTGCGTGCTTACCCGAACCTTCAGCGAACGAGCAAATTCTCGGATATTTACTAGACCACACAACGCCTGAGCTCTTAGTGCGAGAAGGCTCAATCAAAGGACTTGGTCCTCTTCACCTTACCGCAGGTTTATCGGCATGTAAGAAAGGCGAATACATATCTACGAACAAACTGCAGTGCCTGTTGGATGCTGGCGCTGATCCAAACTTACCTTGTTCTGGAATCTCACCTATGACTTACCATATTAGTTACAGCGCCATCCAAACCGCAGAAGCCCTTCTGGACGCCGGAGCTGTTCCATGGCTTTGCTCTCCAGAGTCTTTTGATAGCGTTTTGATGGCGGTTTACTCGCGAAACTGGATGTTCTTGACAAAGGTATTCAATCACCACACCTCGAATGAGCATCTGCCTCAATGGGACCGACTACTGTCAGTCCGTCACGAAAGGCATCAGTTCAGGAAATCGAATGCACTCCATTTGGCTGCCCTCGTTGGCGAAATCAATGCGATTGAATTCTATTTGGATAATGATCTCTTGACAGACTTGAATGCTGAGGATGAAGACGGACAAACACCAATGCACTATGCCGCCTGGGCAGGACTTGCATCTGTTGTCCCATTTTTGGTAAAGCGAGGAGGCAATGTCAATGCTCAATCTAAGTCAGGGGATACTCCGCTGAATCTAGCTGTTCGGAAACAGCACATTCAATGTGTACAAGCCTTGTTGGCCAACGGTGCTGGACAGCAGAGAGACGGGTACTCCCCTTTTGTTGACGCCTACTACTTTGGGAATACAATCCTCATAAACCTGTTAAAAACTCACCTCGGAGATCTCGGTGCCGAGAGTTCGATTATGAACTCCAAGGACGAGCAGAAAATGGCGATGTCTCTAACGTTGGCTATGGACAATGGTGACATCGAAGCATGCCAAAGACTTTTTGATCTCGGCTATCATGTAGATACCGAGATACTACCTGGGGCGACGCCTTTGATGTGCGCGATCATGAAGCCAACAAACATCGATGTTCTCAAGTGGCTTATTGACAGCAACGCTACTGTTTCCGTAGGCATCTTCAACAGGCTCAAAGGGTGCTTCTACACTATTTTTCATCTCGCTTTGAAGAATCCAGCGTATAATCCTCTCATCGCAAGATTGCTCGCCAGGTATCTCAAGGAGAATGGGGGTTTTTTAACAACGCATGGAAATCCCCTCTGCCTTACCTTGGCCTCAGGAAACCCACAAGGATTGATGATGCTAGTTGATGAAATCAGTACGAACCACAGAGAAATGTAAGCGGGTTTCACAAAGCTATTCGATATGTTGCTAACAGTGGAATTTTCAGTGATTTGAATCCTATCCTCAATCCTAATTCCGCCGGTATACATAAACAATCACCTCTCCATATGGCGGCCAAGCTAGACAATTTGGTAGCTTTCAGAACTCTTGTTGACGCTGGCGCCGATATTGAGCAGCATGGCTGCCATAGCCCATCACCGCTCCACACCGCGGCCATAAATAATGCTTCATCGGTCGCTGAGTTCCTAATATACTCTGGTGCACGTCTGAATCGGAGATCGCTCAATGGCCAGACCCCTATCTTAATGGCATGCTTGAATGACTCATCTCAAGTTATACAACTCCTATTGGAAGGAGGGGCCAAACACGATGTAGTGGATGACTACGGAGACAACTGTCTGACACTCTTGACCAAGTCCATGAGCGTTAGAAGAAGTACACCAAGTCTCAGAGAGTTCAGGGCATTAATTGATGCGGGGATCGACCCTTTCGCTGAGAACAAAATCGGCCTGAATGCGGCTCGCTCAATCTTGATTTCGGATACCCCAGCCTATCTATATTACATATTGAGCCTTTTCCCCCGCTTCTACAATAACAGATTACTATCATGGGCCACCGTCCAGCCTCGAAAGGAGATTACCATGCAGACATGGAATTGTCTTTTCCTATCGAAGCATCTTCGACTTATTCGCCCTTTTCTGACTAGGGAAGAGTTTCTTGATCTCGCTAATCTCTCGGCTACTCGAGAACATACATTCTTTTGCTCGAGTGTAATTACAGGTTGCGTCGAAGCCACACGGAACTTTCTCAAGTATGGCGCCAATATCGAACATGTGTGCCCCGACCACGGAACACCCCTTATCGCTGCATTGACATATTATCAGCTCGAAATTGTCAAGATACTTGTTCGCAATGGCGCAATGGTTTTTGGACATGGTTCTCTAGCGGTCGGGCTTCCCTTTACAGAATATGACGAAAAAAGTAAAAGGTGGTTGCTGGTAGAGCGACATATTGAACAGCCGAAGCTTGAAGAAAGGGGTTCCTCTGCAGACTTTGTTTCCACGAGAAGGGCAGGGGTTGTTGCAGCTGAAGTTAAGATGGAATGGCATTGGAACAAAAGACGAAATGAATCAATACTGGAATATGCGGGACGTCGCCAGAAGATAGTTCGAGAGCTGAGAGGGACTCGAGTTAAGGTACTTAGGATAGTTTGAATTAGTACAGTGGCAGTTGAGCAGGCGTGAAAGTTTACTGTCATGAACAGTCGAGCTGTTTCATCCCAGAAACTCAATTCACCACATCGTCGGCTCCAAAACTAACTCCGAATAGCGACCGCTGACATAGAGCTTCAGCGGAAACAGTCCGTTCATGACTCTACAGTTAACCAATTACCATCTGCCAAACTGTCAGTCACACACACGACAATCATCAGAATGATCAAGATCAATGCTTAATTGCCAGGAATTATCATCCAAAACATCTATGTAGCCAAATCATGCATACAATCCAAGGTCCATTCCACTTCCCAAACAAAAAGGCTACGCAAAATTTGTCATTTCTAGTCAGTATTTCACATTATATACAATCCCCTTCATTGCTTTCCGTTTACCAAGGCTTAACCTTGAGCATGCTGCCCTCCTCAGCAAGGGCTTTGTGGAGATCGAAAGCGTTGAAGAGGAGGTGTGGCTCGTGGCCCATACCCTTCTTGAGACCCTCGCTCTCGGCCTTCTCGTAGTAGTGGGTAAGGATAGGCTGGTACTTGGGGTGAGCACACTTGTTGATGATGACACGAGCGCGCTCACGGGGAGAGAGACCGCGAACATCAGCAAGACCCTGCTCGGTGACGATCACGTCGAGATCGTGCTCAGTCTGGTCGATGTGTGTGCACATGGGGACGATGCAAGAGACACCGTGGGGGTCGGTCTTGGAAGGTCGGCTGGAGGGAGTGTGCATGATGGAGTACTTGGCGTTACGGAGGAAATCGGCTGAACCACCGAGACCGTTGAGCATGCGGGTTCCGCTAACGCAAGTGGAGTTGGCGTGGGCGTAGATGTCGACCTCGACGGGGGTGTTCATGCCGATAACACCGAGACGCTTAATAATCTCGGGAGCGTTAGAGACAGCCTGGCTTCGGAGGAGAATCTTGTCGGCGTAGGCGTCCCAGTTGTCGTAGAAGCGCTTGAAACCGTCGGGGGAGAAGCGAGTGGAGGTGGCGGTAGCGTAGTCGAGCTTGCCAGAGTCAAAGAGGTCGAGGAAAGTGTCCTGGATAACCTCCGTCCACACCTTGAGGTTCTTGAACTTGGACTCGTTGAGACCACCGACAATGGCGTTGGCGACGTTACCGATACCGGACTGGAGAGGTAGGAGGTTGGCAGGCATACGGCCCTGGGCGACCTCGTGCTCGAAGAACTCAATCAGGTGGCCGGCGATCTGGCGAGAGGTGTCGTCCATGGCGGCATTGGGGCCAGTGGCATCCCAGTAGTCGGACTCGACAATAGCGACAACCTTGGAGGGGTCGACCTTGACTGAAGTGGAACCAATACGGTCCTCAACAGCGGTGATGTTGTAAGGTGTGCGGTGGGGAGGAACGTCGGTAAAGGTAATATCGTGAAGACCCTTGAAGGAAGGGATAGCGGTGTTGACCTCGATGATGACCTGTTAAGCGCAATTGTCAGTTCAATTCTCTTGCTTTTCGTCTTGGCAGTGACGTACCTTGTCGGCCATTTGGATCAGTTCGGGAGTAGCACCAACAGAGGCACCGGGAACGAAGCTGCCATCCTCGAGAATGTCGGTAGCCTCAACGACGGTGACATCGAGGTTGTTGTTAGGACGGTCCTTGGTGTAGAAGCCCTGCATTAACAAGTGTCAGCTGCATTGCTCCTTAATCGGAGGCGCAGAGTAAAAAAGCTCGGTGGGAGATTAAAGCGAGGCCGAAGCGTCAAAATGGTGGGGCTTTAACGGGCGAAAGGGTAAATTCTTTCTTGTACGTACGTAAACAAGGTCAGAAGGGAACATGGACAGGTGCTTGTCGAAGAAGTTGATGCGTCCAGAGTTGATTCCCTTGGCAATGTCCTTGCCGACCTGGTGAGGGCTTCGTCGGTTAATCATGTCGAGAGCAGCCCATCGGTTCTCCGTCTCGGAACCTGCCGAGGCGCCGACAAAGAGGGAGTACTTCATCTTGCTCTGGAGGTTGTTCTGCTCGACATAGTCGGCCATAGCAGCGGGAACCTTTCTGTCGTGGAGGAAAACATCTGGTCAGCGCAATTGGTCTTTGGTTTGTTTTGCGCCAAGCTCGGGTAATGAGGAGCATTGGATCATAATAGCCGGCGGGGAGACACAGCTTTCCAAGCTCCTCGCTCTTCGCTCTCGACCAATTCACAACGTAGAGGGGACTTACTTGGGGTATCCGACAGCGGTGAAGCCAGACCATCCGATGTAAGAGCCATTAGGGAAGTGGTGCATCAGATCCTCAGGTCGCGCAAGCTTCTTGAGGAGGGCGGGATTGCGCACGCGCGCCTTGAGGGCGGCAGAAGCAACGGGGGAAGCCATGATGAAGACTGTGACAAGAACAGGAGAAAGAAAGAAGAGGGGAGATTGTCCAACAAAAAACTATACAGAGGGAGGGAGAGGTAGAGAGGATAAATAGACCACAAAAAGTCCAAGTGGGATGAGAAAGGAAAAGAGAGGGAAGAAAGAGAAGAGCTCTAGTTAGTCTGGTGGTGACGAGATGTGGATCACCGAACCCACTGGACGTAGAGCGGGGATGAATCGATTTCAGTGGCCGTTCCAGGGTCGGCTACAGTGGACGCTTCACCACGCGGTGACAGCCTGACAGCCCCAGGTCATGCCCTGTCCCTTCTCCAAATTTGACAATGGGTCGATTTTCAGGTACCATTTTGCCTCAAGACTCACCAGAAAGGTACCTACCTACACGACAACTCCAACCGCGGGGATAAGGGAAGGCTTGCCAGGCCCCCGCATGAACTGTCTCGAGTGCATACCTACCATCTGAGGTAGGTAGGTACAATAGAGTGAGTGTCTTCGGGTTTACATTTCCGTAGTGTCATACGGAGTACTGTGAAAAGGTACATAGCTTAGAACCAATTGGTGGGAGATCAACAAGTTGTCTGGTTGATCGCACAGTGGGTTTCCCCAACATCTACCGATGATGCCGAGAAACGACTGCATCGGGGGATGTCATTGTTAGGCAATGTATCCGGCTAAAGGGTGTCAATGGCGGATGGCCTGATCTGCATACATCGTCATTGACCACGACCAGTCTCGAGTCCTGTTGGACTTGATTACCAAGAGAGCTTATATATTACATAGACTCTAAATACTCATGAGACTCTCTTCTACTGCATGATGCTTCTCCGGTACTTCTTAATAGCGTCCACATCTGCCCCCCGGGTCTTCCGTTACTCATCACCTCCGAATGCCGTAAAATGGATCCTCTTCTTCTCCAAAAAATGTGCCCCATCTTCCGCCCGGCCGAACTGAGCACAGACCAACATCGGCATCACTCGGTTATGAAGCCACCAAGTCGAGACACTTTACTGGCGAGAGTATCAGATACGACATTGGTCAATCAGTTTATGGCGTTTTAGATCAGGCACTAGGTGATTTTCCATTTTACCCCAAAGCATAGAGTCCGGGGTCTAGCGTCTCGATGCCGCAGCTACTTACCCGGGAACTTTAATCGGATCGGGATAATCTCATCTGCTCATTATCCCTCAAGATACCTTACTCTACTAAATGCCCATTCTCGTCTCTCTTCTCTTTTTTTGACTGACTAAATTGCTAAAACAGAGAGCATTCGGGCTTTTTTGGATTTCTCCGGGTGCCATTGTCGCTTGTGCATTCTTAGTCTCAAAAAAACCCTCCATGGGAACTCGCCGACGCTGCTGCTGCGAGACTGATTTCGGAATGTCTACGGATTTTTGCCATGGTGACTAACTATTTAGTCCGATCTTCTACATCAAGTTGGATGATGCATAGAATATTGATCCAGATGTACTCAAACCCAAGACGATTTACAGCCGTGATAGCATGGCGAAATGTCAACGGGAGGTTGTCTACGAACAAACCACTGGTTGTCATGATATCGAAATTAGATTTGAGAAGTTTCGTGAGCGCCTTTTTACCCCGGCAATAGCTCAAGGTAGCATACTGAATCTGTTGGGTGTTGAATTCATCTTCATCCGTCTCTACGATTCGAATAGTTTCCGGTGTGTTCTGGGCGTTCAAGATGATCTTGACAAGTCGAACCGGGAGTCAATGCTGAAGCTGACCACTTCGCATATGTAGCTTTTGGCATGACTGATGGTTTTTTGAACATCCAATTTGATAAACACTTGAAGCTAGATTCACTATATATACTTATTGACGCCCTGTTAATCGGTTTATGACATCTAAGGCGAGGATCTCGATTCCAGTCAGCCAGTGGATGCCTAGCAAATAGCGGTTAACTACTCACATGTAGCGTCGAAGATTCCAATATTTAACTGATTTAAGATCATACACTAGTTGTCTTTTAAGTCCCAGGTCTCTAGGGGAAAGATCTTCGAAAGTTGTACATAATGCGCTCCCATAGCCAGCATATGCTCCCCCTGTTTTAGAAGCGACGACACTGATTCAAAATCAGCAAAGGGACCCGATCGAATATTCTCCAAAGGTTTTATACGAAGTGGTATATGCGATGGCGAATGCGCAAAAGTCGCATGTTTCGACCCCTTTGGCAACATCCTTGGATACATTTGACGGCCCCTGAAAAGCTTTCTGTTGTCCCACGGGATGGAAAACAGTAGATATCAAGGACTCCTGTTTGAGGTAGCTTCGGGTTAACAAATTCGTTCTGGCACGACAAACAAAGCTTGGCAAGCACCCTTTATCATGGATCTAACGGCAGAGACCAAGTGTTCATGCGTTGGGTTCAAGAGTAATATGTAATATAAGACGCCGAGACATACCAGGAGTCAAGGTTATTAATTTGCTAATCCCTATCAAAGGCCTAATCCTGCCTCTGTGAGATATCTCTATTGTTTCTCAAGCAATGCCAGCTCATCACGTACAAACTCATGAAACTTGGCCCGCTCCTCATCATTCAAGTGAGTAGACGGCCAACCCACGAGGGCCTCAATGACAACGTGCCGCACTCCCCATGCCAATAACCTCCCCGCTTTCTCAATCTCCTCCATGTTCCACCTTTCACCCTTCACAACGTGTCCACCACACTGCTGATGTACCCATCGCTCGAGATTGAGATCCATCGTGTTCATATCTCCCCAGCGCATGGCGAACTCGGGGCCTATCACCCGACTCACGTTCGCTTGCCAGTTCTTATCAACCTTGCGGTTGAACTCAATGGAGTTGTCAGGTTGGGGCGTGGTTTCAACTGTCTGCAAAGGTTGGTTTGGATCGTATACCCGGCCGTTGGGGCCGCGATTGAGTTTCTCGATGGGTATGTAGAATGGAGTGTTGAAGGGAGAGGGTATCTCCCGGGAGTTGCTTTGGTTAGACATTGTTACCTTGTTCTAGATGGATGCTGGTAGTTGTTAATGGTCTTGTTGAATGCTTGGTCAGCTTTTACTTGCTTCGGTCTGTTGCGAGCTCAAGTCTGGATGTCAAGCATAAGGTGCTGAACCGAGATTGTTTATAGATGAAGCAAGTGAGAGAACAACCGTGACTTACTGCATGCATATACGTGCTATCACTGTCTATCACTGGTCTCGATCGGGCAACTTTCATTGATTCTATGACCATTCTTCACATCACTTCACAAAGCGAGTCTTTATCACAACACACTCGGATTACTCGCAGTTTCGGGAGCGAAGTGAATCACATTACGGTTGGAGTTCAGAATTGCAGCTCATACAGACGCTCTTGATATCTGCAGGGCACAAAGTAGTCGGCATAGTGATGACTGCCTATGCCACGTATGCCGAGCGGACGGACCAGGTTCATGAGGCACTGATCTTATCTCGTTTCTCCAGAGCTATGCTCTACGAGAGGATGGTCATATGAAGAGTACCCTTGCAATAGCAACACATCACTTCTAATCATTAGGACAGGTCAAACATCAGCCTGCTGCCTTTGTACATATCCTTTCCATATTGACGCGAGACTTATCGCAATCTGCAAGTGATATCGTACATCCGCACATCTAAGCCCCATCACCGGTTCCCTTCCCATCAAGCAGACCTATCTCCTCCTCGGTATAACAACCAACGGATCTTCCCCCTTCCTCAAAGCAGTCATCAAAAGCTGCATTCGTCCATCAACCCTTCTATCCAACACTTCACAAGCCTCTTCTGCACTAATCCCTTCCTCTTCACACATCTCTTCGACCTTCCTCACAATCTTCTGCCGTACACCGACGTAGTTACTCGCATATTTGCGCTCCTGCAGTGTTCCCATGCGCCAAGACGTATTGTACTTGTTCTCGAGTGCTTCGATAGCAGGGTTCCCATGACTGCCTTGCTTCCACTCTTGCCATACCAGTGCGACTGTCTTGGGCATTCGATGGTATTTGAAGGGTTGAAGACCGGGCGGACCGATGGTGAAGCGCGGTGCGACGGAGCGGGAGACGGAGTAGCGAGGCCTTTCGGTGCCGGGGTCGGAGGGGGTTGAGGACGTACGCTGTGATGCTGTATCTGACTCTGACTCCTCGTTGTTGTCGTCTTCGTCTCCTATATCAAGGTCTGGAGCATAGTCTTGATCATCATCTTGCCCATAGTAGTCATCATCCGAGTCTTCATCTTGGCCAACCCGACCGCCAGCATTGATAGGTGTCCACGTAGTATCCCTCAACCTGACGCTTCTCACATCCGCTCTCGTCCGTCGCTTAGCCATTCTATGTGGTCTTGAAGGAGGATTCTTCCTTTTCGGTGCTCGTCTCCCAGTACTGCGCACAGGAGCTGTATCCATATCCGGCGTTGGCGGCAATTGATCAAAGATCCCGCTGTCATGAGGACTTTCTTCCTCCTCGAAGCGCACAGTTCTTTGTTCATCGGTCGTCACGCAAATTTCGTCCCTTGAAGGTGGCTGTTCAACACTTTGTTGAACAGGCGCGCAGATAAGCCCTTGGGCTTCTTGCAGATGAACACCCCCAAATTGTTTCGCAATCTCAAGCTCAGCGACAGCAAGTTGTCCTTGTTTGACTTCTCTCATGAAACCAACAAATCCATCCATTAAAACAACATGCATCTGAAGCCGCTTGTCCATATCGCCTAATATCTTCATCATTTCCTCATTCTGTCGTGTAAGTTCGTCGGTCCTTTGTCTTTCGGCTTCGAGCTCCGCCGTGTAATACTCTTGCATGTTGACCACCATTCGGGCAAGGCTGAAAGGGACCTGTTCAATTGCTTCATCGATAGACTCTTCTCGCGGTTGCGGACTGTTTGTATCTTTCCGTTCGGGCGAGTCAAGGCTTCCAGCAGGTGTGATTGGCAGGATGCAAGGCTCCGATGCTGATCGCCGAAGTGGACCCTCGGACACGGAGCGGGACACGGCGGGTGTCGGAGATTGCATCGGGGAGAGGAGCATTATGGGAGTATCGATGTCGCTCAATTCCGATGAAGTAGACATTTCGCAAGTGTACATACAAGGCAGTTTGACGAAATGAGATTTCCCCCGTCCAAGGCGACAGTGTCGTTCTTATTGTCAAGACCTGACTTCCGACTCCAACAACCGTACGGTCCGAGCTGCCCGCCCGGGGCGTCGAGAACAAAGAAACATCACGGACCCATATGATCACCGGATTGTGGTACAAAAATGTTTGTTGTTGAGAAATGTCAATTTCTTTGGTTTAAACAATACTAACTATGAATGGTATAAATAGCAACAGCCCTAAATCTGTGTATGTAAATGGGAGGGTAGCAGTAAAACGAAGAAAATGGCAATCAATAACAATACTTCCTCACCATATGAGTCATGCATCCATCTCTTCGTCTAGTTCATTTCGGTCTTTTCTTGTTGTGTACGCTTTCCAAAAGAGAAATATGCTTGGCTTGCAACAAATCATTATCATGCTTCTGCGTTCTGTGCTGTGCTGTGCGATACTGTAAAAAGATGAACAATTAAAAAAGTCAAACCCAATAGTAAAACAACGGGTATATAACGCCAACGATGCTGCTTTGATGCGATAAGGTAGGTGTACGGGTGGATGGGGGAGGGGCTTTGTTGTTCTTTGTTGAATGAATACCCCTGGTGGTAGTTTGGTGGCTTGTTGGTTGGGAGATAAAACCAGGCCGATCAGATGTAAGCCGCAGGTCGAGCTTCGGCCTTTTGGCGTTTCCAGAATCGCCATCCCTTGCGTCGTCTGCCGTTCTTGCTCTTATTCATGCCCACCGTTGTCTTCTCAACGTGAGAATGATCATCCTCCAGCTCGAGCCGATACCGCCGCACGCTTCCTGAATCGTCGTCAAACGATACATGTCTGTTCTCGCGAGACACGAAGCAGTCTGGTACGAGATGTTTCAGAACCCAGCCTTTCACACCACGCGTGGCAGCGTCAATGGCCGCGTACTCCAGACGACGCGTGCGGTCGCTGGTCCAGTAATGCGTTGTCTGCGGTGGCGGCGAGGGGATAGGCGTGGGCTGAACGCGACGATCGGGAACGCTGTCGGCGAGCTGAATAGGATCTGGCGAGGGGAAGTGGAAGAAGGCGGCAGATTGCTTTGGGGCTGCTGTAGCAGTGTTGGTGCGTACGAGATGGAGCGATTGAGCACTGGTACGGGTTGGTTGAACAGGATGCGTCTTTGCTGCGCGACGAAGGGAAGGACGACGGTCGCGGAAGCGTGTTCTGACTCCTGAGCCGTTGCTGCTGTTACTGCTGCTGTCCCTGGATGAGCCATTGGACGATCGACGACCGACAAGGTGGTAGTTTGCAATAGAAGATCCACCGTTGGAGGTATTGGAGGTAGAAGTGCGTCGCGGGGTGTTGGACTCATAACCCGAGTCTTGTCGCTGCATCTTTGCCGCCGGGGGTCGACGCTCCCTCACCCAGTTACTTGGCTGCTGCTGTTGACGTTGAAGTTCATTTTGAAGATGCTCGAGTTTCTGAAGACTGGTGGTATTGTATGTAACAGGTGGTCGAGGTGGAGGGGACACCGACTCGAAAAGCTCGGTATCGGCGAAGCTGTGGTATGTCGTTCCTGACGCTCGAGACTCGGACCTCTCATCCATCATGGTAGTATTCAATCCAACGACTCGACCCACTGATAAAGACGATTGGTATCGATAGATTAAGATAAAAATGTGGTTGTTGAAGTGGGGGGTGGGGTTTGGTTTGGTCTGAGGAAAAGGAATATTAAATCGATGTTATTGTTTCTGTCCAAGACCGAAGAGAAGAAAAAAAGAAAAGAATGTAAGTGAGGTAAAAAAGTGCTGTGAGAAAGAATAGAGGGGATTCACAATCTCTATAACAGCACCTCCATTCCCTTTTTTTTCTCTTCTAGAACCACAAGCGACAGAACAATCTCCGAAAGAAACCCAGTCCCAGCCAAGGGTTTCAGGAGGAGAAATAATAACAATGACAAAGCTTCTTCCTCTCTTCTCCTTTCTCGCGGTGAGGCGGAAGCGAAAAGAAAAAAGGGTTCTCGGTTGCGGGAGGAACAGAAAAGAACCAAGAAATGGAGACCCAAGACAAACCACTTGCAGCAAGCGAGCCGAAAAGAAAAAAAGTTGCGGTCTGCAAGTGCGCGATACCGGTCCTCTTTATTTAGCAAACCACCTTTTGGGATCGTTTTATTTTTCCCTTTCAGTTCTCCCACTACTGCTGCACTTTCTCTGAACTTGCTAGCTTGTCCAACAAGGACCAGGATTAGGAGGACCCAGATGGTCAAGTTGAGTTGCAGTTCCAGGGACCACTAGCAGGGCAGGGATGTGCTAAGCGGGAAGACACAAGACTTTTGGACTAGGGCCTCTGGGATTGGGCGGTGAAGATATGCACGATGGTGGAAGCAGCTGTTCAGTTTTTGGTGGGCGGGGGTAGTGGTGGTGGTGGTGTCATGCACCCAACGGGCACCACGAGAACAGACGTTTAAAGGTGGGTGGATAATAATAATAAGTCGACGACTGTTTAAAAAAGATTGACCAAGAAAGAAAACCCGGCAGTAAACACCGGATATCTGGGTTGTTGAAAGAGAATGACGGAAGATTAAAATCCCCCTCTTTTTTGAGCGGTCACGATCGAACGATATTGACGATCTTTAGCGGTGCGATTAAATCCCTCTCGGCCGTTCTTCTTTACACAAAAACACCAAAAGAACGATTAGTCTCATGGTACTATTTGATCGTCCAAACAAAGATGGAGCAAGAAAGTAGAAATGTCACCTTACCCAACAGACGTTTAGTCACAAACGGTGGGGAGGAGTTTGCTCTGTACAGTAGCGTAGCGCCTGTTTAGTAGGGTTGGTGGCAAAGGCGGCGGCGGTTGCGTTGACGATCGTATGGAGACCAGAGAAAAGAGTCAAAGGATTATGGGGCCGGTTCGGTTGCGGAGAGCGGAGGAGTAACAGCGAGAGAACGATGAACAATAAGCGAAAATGTAGACGAGATCGTAATGGATGGATGGGAAGAGGTTTAGTTTAATAGGGGGGGGAACAGCCCGACGAAATGCTTGGGAATGTGGTAGGTTATCATATGACGTGCACAGCATGTCTGGATAGTAGCACGAGCAGTTGACTTCAAGATCCCCTCAATCTTCACATGTTCAGTGTTGCTACTGTTTCATGAGAGACAGAAACAAAAAGGAAAAGACAAGGGCATGTATCACCACAATGTCCCTTTCTCTCTCTGGTCTGTGTGCCTGGGGGTGGACCGGGAAGAAGAGGAGGAGACAAAGCTCTGCTCTCAGTTTTCATCCGGTCTTGACACCGACAATGCAATGTTCACTTGATCTCCTCAGCTCAGGAGCATACTAAACTACATACAGTAGTGTAGTACTGTAGACTAGAGAAGCAAGCGGGCGGGTTACTACGGAACAAAGTCCAAATAAGCAGTCTATCGATCTTCTCTGCAGGGACCCCACGTCGACGCAGGAGGGATTGGTTGGTTGGATTCCAACTTGGCTTCTCAACTTTACGTCGGCCCGCCTGCGCCTTTTTTCTTGGTTCGGTAGGTCCGTGCCTGAGAAAGTCTGGATTAGAATATGAGGTGAGCGTTTAGATTGTATGTGTGTGTGTGTGTGTGTGTGGTGCAACAGAGGATTACAAACCACAAAGATCTATCGGACATGCCTAGTTACATTCGACACTCTATTTGGATAATAAAGAGAACATCTTTGAGTCAATGACAATTAACTACCGTATTCATGATAAAAAAGAGTCTCGAAGCTTGATCATTCCCCACGTGTCAAGCATCAAGTGGGACGAAAAATAGTACAGAGGCCACTGCAACTGCACAGGCAATCCATGCTGCATATACGTACGTACGTGCCATCAATAGCGAGACTGTGATATGCAAATCATGCCTAGGTTATTCAGCTGGACTTTGTTTTGCTCTGTATATCTCACTCATACATAATTATACACGTTCCCACTGATCAGCTTCACTTGTCGCGGGGGTTTTTCGCTCATGACGAAAGCCCCCCGTTTCAGAGACGGCGTCGTTTCTCATTCTCGTGACTTGAACCAACTCTAGTTAAGCGCCATGCTCTCCCATCGCGGGGGTGATCCCAGCGTCTGAGACACTGAACGCCCCCATTTGTACTATAGTCCGACAAGTAGCACTGATAGCGCGTTGGAGGTGGTTTTGTTACTATGGATGGAATGAAAAGCCGGGTCTTCCCGTCGGGCCGGCTCTTTGTTCAAGAGCTCTCTGGTGACGCGTATGTAGTTATCGCGGTCAAGAAACAAAGTGACCATGTTTAGATGGTACTGTAGAGTATAGCTGACGTTTAAAAAGACTGGTCATTTCTTGGAACGTCTTGGCAAAAGCCTGGGGAACCTTTCCCATGAGATCCCCCGCGCGCACATGGGAGGGGGCTTTAATTGACAGCCCCGATGGTACCTGGCCTGAATAAATTACCATTGGAACACTGCCATCATGAGATTCAATTCTCAAGAAAGCATGTGAAAAACAAAGTCGGCGACAGAATTATTAGCCGAGGAGGAAAGAGTCTCAAATTAACCCAAGATTGCACTGCACATCTGATGGCTAAAAGAGAAACAACACCCTCCTGCATTGCATGACTGGTTGTGGCAGCTGTCTCGTGCACCTGATGCTCGTGGACCATTGGATCTAAAGTAAAGTACCTACTATGTAGTAGTAAGCTTCCATGTCTTGGGAGGTGGGTGGCCACGCCCAGGCACGGAAATGAGCAGCCACCTACGGAGCTGTGCCTCATTCTACTGCAAGGTTATCTTAATCGACCTTTCAAGCCCCAAAAAAACACATTTCTTTTTATTTCGAGACTCTTTTCCTTCTAGACATATGTAGCAGAGCGTGAAGCAAGACAAATTAGTAAAGCAAGACACAATGATGCTTGCATCTTGATATCATGGATAACCGAAATCGGAGACTACTACCTCATAGCGTCGTATTGAATTGCGAAAATTCAACATTCACATGCCTTGCAATGCGACGCTGCTTTATGCACCTTGACGATCAGTGGCTTTGATCATGTGCGCCCTGTTGGAGACGAGGAATGGATGATAATCGGGCATGAATACCGTGACGGGACGGTAGTTGAAAGGATGGTGACAGAAGTGGAAGAACGCTAGACTGGCAGTTTACGGAAATGTAGCGGTGTTGGAGGACGTGGGATGTGAGACATACTGCTGTAGGGTGAGTTGGTGGTGAGTTGTCGACGTCGCTCATTGCCTTATCTTGTCTCGCCGCGTCATGGCTGTTAAATAAAGCGATGCGATAAGTTGAAAGGATCAGGGTATAACCCGGTATAATTTCCAAATCTAGAATGAAGAGGCTCTTGGTTTGACAATCACGGGTGACCATTCGCTGTGTTATTGTTGTTGGAACAAAACATTAAGCCCACAGCATTTAGAGAGTCTACAAAAACAACCTCAAGTAAGGACGAAGGCACCACGACATGTGGCCCCATTGGAGGTCTTTATGCAATGCGCAATTGTCATATACCCTGCAGCCCTATACTTTATCTGACATTCAAGTTATCATCAACATGCCTGATCGTGTCATACCCAAAGGAGGTTCAGTATAGTCTCCGTTTTGCTTCGGCTGTGAGTGAGAGCCGATGGGCTGAAACCGGAACTAGTAGAACACGGCTAACATGCGACGAAGCTCTCGTTCCGCATATCGTAAAAGCACAATAATTAATCAATGCATATTCAAATACCAAAAAGCAACAAGAAGAGCTATCATCATCAAACATATGAAACGCTCCCAACTCTGTGGTTGATACTCATCCGTCTTCCGGTCTAGGGTGAGTGTCCATCCCGAAATAGCATCTACTCGACTGGGCTGAACAAGATAAAGTTTTAGGTGAAGCTGGGGTAAATACGATACGATACAGTACGATACAAGGGAAGGACTCAATACTTCAGCCCAGATTCATCGGAAATGGTCCATTCCTGTCTCGACTTTCAGGTGGCTGAGTCGTTTTGAGCAAGATTCGTCTCGTCTCATCTCAACTCAACCAATTGGCGACTCGGATGTTTCGGAGATCGTGTATAACGTAATCACAAAGCTTGACCTTGTTGGTTCAAGCCCATCTCATTCCAAATACGAGGGGCATTCCATACTACCTAACCTAGAATCTTATTCCCACTTCTCTCTATCTTCTTCTTCTCTTTCTTTTAATCTTTAATTGAAGCTCAGGTCAGTCTTGTGGATGTTGTTATGGACTTGTTCAAAAGACACGGCGACCACGGACACGAAGAGCACGGCCATGGACATGGCCACCAGAGCGAGGATGGAGTGAGACAGCACTTCCTTGCATGCCTTTACTGGTATGTCTTTGCGACTGTGCTGATAATAGGTTCTGTCTCACATTTGGTATCAATCTTTGTTGCTAAACAAAGGTAAGTGGTAATAATCACATGCTAATCCAACAAAAAAGCTGAGACATTGATAGGATAAAGAGGAGAGATTTGGGGGCCAGTTCAGATACGGCGATTTCCACGATTGAGAGATGGGTTGATGCACCGAAGCACTTTGCAGCGAGATTGATTGGGCGTCCGGTTTGGTTCGCGACTTTGCCGGTGCGCAAGACGCTCGTTGTGGTCGCGTATGCTGCTTTTGTGACGCTTCTTCTTACTTACAAGGCCATCAAACATGACGCCAAATTTCACGAGCGCATCGCTTTTCGCGCAGCTTGGATCACAGCGACACAGACTTCTCTGCCATTTCTTCTCGCAGTGCGCGTCAACCCAATCGGTCTCTTACTAGGAACTTCATACGAAAGGATCAACTGGTTCCATCGATGGGCGTCAAGGGTCTTCTTCGCCAGCGCGACTATCCATGGCGGCTTTTTTGTGTACGAGTGGCTCGCAGCCAGCTTCTTCTGGACCGAGGTCAAGACTGTAAAGATGGTACTTCCAGGCATTGGAGCGTGGTTCATCCTAGCCTGGACGGTCAGCTCGACGCTACCTTTCTTCCGTCGCATAAAGTACGAGCTCTTTGTCGTGCAACACATCATCTCTGTCGTGCTTCTCTTACTGTTCCTGGTTCTTCACGTTCCAGACCACCACCTTTTTAGTATCTGGTGTGCTGTGGGTGTTTTTGCGTATGACGTTGTGACACGCTCGGCAAATCCGATCTGGCGGAACATTAAGCTACGTGTTTCGGCGAACCCTTCTGTACGATACGCGCACGACGCCCAAGTCGAAGCTATTGACTCCGAATTAACGATCATGACGATTCGAAATGTTGGGTTCAAGTGGGTACCGGGACAGCATGTGTTAATCTGGTCGCCGACTTTTCGATGGGAGACACCGCATCCGTTCACTATTGCGAATATTCCTGACCCTCAAACGAAAATGCAGGATGTTCAATTGACGATCAAGACGAAAACAGGCTTGACGAGAGATCTAAACGATTGGGCGAGGAGGACGGGATTGAGAGGGGACAGTGGAAGTCTTCGCGTGCTGGTGACAGGACCGTTTGGGGCAGTGCCGAATTGGAAGCAGTACGAGAACATTGTTCTTGTCGCAGCATCGACAGGAGGATCGTTCACAACGCCGATCCTGGAGGATCTACTCACATCCCAATCGCCAGGCTGCGTCCGGAAGATCAACGTTCTATACATCGTTCGACGAAAAGCTCACGCCGAGGTATATCTCCAACGCATAATTCGTGTGCTCTCACGCGCCAAAGAGATGGGCATCTCAACAAAGATCGAAGTCGCAGTGACAAGAGGTTCCAACACCGTTTCCGACGCCGTTCTTCGCGACGAAAGCCGCGAGCGTTTAATCGAGCCAGAAACCGCAAGGGGACCGAGTGTCGAACTAGAACGCTTCTCAATAGACTCTACACGGTCGTCGGAGAGTGGAAGGGAAGAGCAGCTGCTGAAAGAGGAGGTCGACATGGATCTGGATGGGGCATATGCATCAGCTATCGAACATAGTGAGGGACGGCCTGAGATTGCGACGTTTATGAGGACGGCTGTTGGGGGTGTGCCGGGCAGTGTTGCTGTTGCTGTTTGTGGAGGTGAGGCGATTGAGAGGGTTGTTAAGAATAGCGTTGCGGCTCTGAGGGTGGAGAGGAGGAGGGATGGGATGGGCGCTAGTGATATATACTTGCATGTTGAGCGATCTGATATATGAGCTTTCGTAATTTTAATAGTAAATTGAAACATGACTCGAACTTGGTCTGTCGATTTGCCGTGACTTGAATCACTAGGTGTTGACAGAGGACACAACAGCTACGCAAAGTCTACTCACAACAGAAGGCACAATATGCGATACTATCTAAGATGAATTGGCCACATTGTTTCGTTCCAGGTTTTGAGAAAGCCAGGTCTTTGCTACTGCGAAGATGGGTTGTCGCCACGGTGTCGACGGTGGCGGCAGTTGAGTCTGCTTGTGAACTGAGATTAAAAGCATCGTTCTTTTGACAGATCGCCCAAACACACTCAGAATTCTCTTTTAGTAAGAAATTATCACTTGAGAAGAAATTCCCGAACGTAAAAGGGAACCCAGCTTTGATGGCAGTCCCTCTTGTCGGCCTGCGTTCACTTCTCTAAAAGCTATGTTCAGTCTTCCAAAGAACATGTTCACCACTATCAAAGAGCCATGTCTTTCTACTAACAATGAACAACGCCTTTCATACAAAGATACCCTGCAATGCCGTGCTTTGTTAAAACATCCAGAACAATGATGTCTTCTACGAACAGGTTCTATGAACTGTGTCCAAGCCTTACTGCAAATATGCTATATATGCCACTGAGTGGTGCCTCACCAAGTAACTCTCCAGCTTCAATTCACAGTCTCTGGCAGACGACTTATTCCCGAAACCGATTTCACAACTCATTTCTCAATAACGACACTCAAAATGTGCTATATCAGTGTCTTCCACTTCACGCACTGCGACACTCGTCGCCCTGCAATTGTCAACCTCTCAACCGGCCAAGCTCTCCTCCACCCTTTCGAACTACCACAGCACTGCACACACAATGTCGGACACAACCATCTCATCGAAGACTCCGATGGAAGCGCTCCATGCCCGCGACATGGAGTGTGTTGCTATCCCGGCCAAATACGCGTCTGCGACGGGAATCCTTATTGTTCTGGATGGCAGGCTTACCATCAGGTCATAGACCCATCAATCCTGAATGGGTATCGCGAACATCTGGATCCAATCACATCTCAGGATTGGGATGAAATTGATCTAAACACGGAAGGATTTGCGTATGAGGAGGATATTCGACGACAGTTCTTTGATGCTGGCGCAAAGATGTGGGAGCTTGCGAAAAAGGCAAGGTTCATCATCGATAACTTCCACGAGACCCAGTACTATCCTAATGGTGGTATGGAAAAACTGCATTTCCTGGAACACGGGGAGACGTACTGGGAGTGGATGGTTGCGCGCAAGGAACTACTTCAGTTGACTGAGGCGTGGGAGAGTCTCGCCAATGTAGGCTGCATGGAAGTCTGTCCTGCGAAACACTTCGAAACCCATCCCCACAACCACGTCTTCCAAAAGCACACCGAGCGACAAATTGGATTCCCTCAGTTTCCAGGCATCCCATTCAGCTTCCCAGAGAACTACCAACGTCAGGATGAGATCCTCCGATGGCATCCCTACTACGCCCGTCGGGACAGTCCTTCGGAGCCTTTGACAGTTGATCGTCTCTGGCGCTCTCCTGCTCCTCCTCAGCCATGCAATCCTGAGCTTATCCGCCGTGTAGAGGCGGCGAACCAGCCTTGGCCTGGTGAGTGGGAGGGTATAGTTGCTGCGCGACGTAATTCACTGCCCCTTCGAGATTACGCGGAGACTAGCGAGCGCGCGACATGGGGATCTGCTATGTCGCCTGGGCCTGAAATCCCGCCTTGGGTCGTTCCCTATGGCGAGGAATCTTTTATCGACTGGAAGGATATTCACTGGGATCAACCGGCTACACTTGTAGATTCACCACTTGTGAGTCCTAAGACTGTGCCGCCTACCAAGGAAGCGCAGACTGGGCCATCTGCGGGTATCGTCCAGATCTCCTCTCTTCCTTACGACGTTGAGGACATTATGGAGGAGAATCTGTACTGGTTCAATCGGATGCTCGGATCTGAGAAACCACCCACGCAGGACTACCTTTGTGTTTCTGTCTTGGAACTCGATGCGGGTAAATGCGTCCAGAGTCTCAAAAGGCGATTGAGCGAGGCTGATCTGGACGATGGACAGGAAGGAATGAGGGGGACAAAGAGATATCGCTCTGCCTAGAGTTTTGTGCAAGGCTGCCTGGTATAGAGGAGTTCTGGGACACGGTTAGACAAGGCTGGTCCTTGGCGGATTTGGAATAGAAGTTCTATAGATGGGAATGAAGAAATGAAGAAAATGGAGGTCAGACAGATTATTGCATTGATGAAAGTGACATGTTGGCAGAAAGCTTGTGATGAGATTGTGGGTGTAAAGAATTAAAATGGAACTCCAGCGGCTTAAGCCACCATTAGGTGACTGAGCTATTTTATCGTGCACACTGTAAGCCCCAACCAAGTCTCTGTTCTGTAGCCTAAGCTTAGGACTAACCTCGGTGGGCAGACAGATAGGCAGATACGAAATAATTCCAGAGTTAACTTCAGCGGCATGATAATTCATCCATCTCACGATAATAGGTTTCATTATTGACCGTCTGCATCCCGGATACAAGGTATTCCTCCGTGTTAAAGCCATATCTGCCTCAAGCCAATCCAAACAATCTCACACAACAAAGGATCCAACAAACAGAACAACACAAGCATGAAACAAATGCGAATCACAACCCTTCACCTGTCATTACCGGAAAATCGGAACTAATTCGTTGGCTAACCCCCGCTTTAAGGCAGAGTCGCAGGCAGATCTCGTTTCCATGTGGGTGGGCGGCCCAAAGAGTCAGCCTTAATAGATGCCTTGAACGAAATGTGGCACTCGATGGCTTAGAAACTAAAAAGTCACGCCGATTATATTGGGGAAATGATCATTGCGTCGCACAGCCCAGTATGACAGGATCCCATCCACATGGATTACCCATGCTTAGGTAGACTATCTAGTTATTCAACTAACTAAATCTGTCTGACCCGTCAGACTCGCCTCCAAAACAATCCTTTTGGTAGGACTTTGGCATTCAACATGGCATTGCATTTAAAGCTGCTTGCTTTCGCTCGTTCCTTTTGTCAGCTTACTATCAACTTGCCATCTCTACCTCTTTACACCGAGACTCTGTGAGATCTTGAACTGTTTGACACAGTAATAAATAATTAGTAGCCCATCATGGTGGTGAGCTCCCTGTCAATTCTCCTCTCCCATCACATCTTAACTAACACACTCCAGAGAGTACCGCTTTTCCGCAGCCTTGTCAATGGTTCAAAAAGCACCATTAAGGATGAACAAACCACCAGAAATTCCGAAAACAGTGACAAAATCACCGGCACTATCTCAGACAAAGACGCAACTCTTCGTCTGGAGCCAGTACCAAGTAAAAACGCCCTCTTAGTCAAGATCGAGCCTCCTAAAGAACCATCCATCAAGATATCTCACATACCCTGCGATATCGTCCTAGTCATCGACGTATCAGGCAGTATGGGTCAATCAGCGCCCGTGCCAGGAGAGAGTGATGAGAGTAACGGATTGTCTGTTCTTGATCTGACCAAGCATGCTGCACGCACTATCATTGAGTCAATGAATCAGAATGATCGCCTTAGTATCGTTACTTTTGCATCCAAGACAAAGGTTCTGCAGCCTCTCTTGCCTATGAACAAGGAGAATAAGGAGCTAGCGATCAAAAATGTCAAGAGTATGATGCCTCTCGATGCGACCAACCTATGGCAGGGTTTGCTTGATGGAATCAAGCAGTTCAAGACAGACGAGGAGCCTTCTACCAACGTCCCTGCCATCATGATCCTCACGGATGGTATGCCTAACCATATGTACGTCTCTACCTACCACTGTACCTTGAAGTATACTCACATCCGTCTCAGGAACCCGGCAGCCGGCTTCGTTCCCAAGATTCGAGCTATGGGTTCGCTCCCAGCATCTATCCACACATTCGGCTTCGGATATAGTCTCAAGTCAGGTCTTCTCAAGTCCATTGCTGAGATAGGTGGTGGCAACTACGCTTTTATTCCCGACGCCGGCATGATCGGAACTGTGTTTGTTCACGCTGTCGCGAATCTCCAGAGCACTTTTGCAACGCGCGCTGTGCTCAAACTCACCTACTCCAAGCCCTTGGAGCTTCTGGTGACCACGGGGCCTTCGGTTGAACAGACGACCATCGAGTTCGCTAATGATTCAGAAGACAGCGTGGCAGAGATGACCTTACCATTGGGAAACCTGCAATTCGGCCAATCGCGCGACATCTTCCTTCGGTTGAACAACTTCAAGAAATTAGAGTCCCTTAATGAACAAGATCCTGCTCGTTCCGTCGTTGAAGCTTACCTTACATACGTCAAGCCCGGGGACTGCATCAAGAGTCGCAAAGTCCTTGAGGCCATGATGTCCCAAGATGCTACCTTTATTCCGATGGCTACAGCACAGCGCAGTGTTCTAGAACACAGCGACCTTCCAGACGCACAAATCGCATACCACGAATCCAGATCCCTCATCTGTAACTTTATCTCAACAATGTTTGATATCAAGCCCAATGGCGGGCGTTCACCTGTCAAGGACACAAAACACAAAGCCGACGAGTTAAAGGCATTAATTGACGCTCTCCCAGCCAAAGGCTTTGACGATGAGAAGAACAAGTCACTCATGCAAGACATCTCAGCCGAAGAACCTAAGGGCCAGGTCTTCATGGCCATTGAGAGCAAACAATACTTCGAAAAATGGGGATGCCACTTTCTTCCTTCTTTGCTCAACGCGCACACGCGCCAGGTGTGCAACTCGTTCAAAGACCCTGGACCCCTCCAGTACGGCACGGATAGTCCTCTGTTTAAATCCTGCCGCGACTCGCTGGATCAGATCTTTGACAATCTGCCTGCGCCTGAACCTTCCATCTCTACTAGAGGGCACGGGGGACGAAGGTTCAGCCCAAGCAGTGTGAACATGAGTGCATATCGCAATAGTTCTGGTGTCTGCTTCGCAGCATCGACACAAGTGACTCTCGCTTCTGGTCGAATTGTGCAGATGAGGCAGATTCGTCGCGGAATGAAAGTATGTACACCTCGTGGATCGCGACGTGTGGCGATGGTTCTCAAGACACCTGTTGAACAAGAGGTTCTTTGCCGGGTAGGTGATGTTCTTGTCACGCCGTGGCACCCTGTTTCTTCAGACAGTAAGCGCTGGGACTTCCCAGCCAACGAGGCCACTGCTGTCGTCATGTATACGGGTTGTATCTACTCTATCTTTCTAGAGCGCGATGCAAGCGTGGCTGCCCATGCTATTCGCGTTGGGAACATGTGGGGTGTTACTCTGGGCCATGGATTGACTTCTGGTAACGATATCCGTGCTCATACTTTCTTTGGTGATTATAACACTGTTGGTAAGAGTCTTTTGGCACTTGAACGACGTGCGCATGGGATTGTCATCGGGAATGGTGTTGACAGAGATGAGAGTGGATTGGTGATGGGATTTCGCCAAGCTGGCAAGTAAGTCATCTATAGCATAATGTCGCGGTGGCCTTGGAAAGCAGAGCAATAAACAGTCTAAGAGCTGCTCAAAATTCTCACAAGTAATTAATTAAAAAGAGCCATCCTGTCTAAGCCAGCTTTCTGCTATCCGTTGTGACATATGTTGACATTAATTGCTTTGCCCCTAAGATGTGCCACTTCCACACCCCAGTCTTCCAGCAAACACACCCCCCACCGATGACGTCCGAGGCAAAAATGACGGACTTCCGAACCCTCAACACCAACTTTCTCGGCTCCGGACTTTTGCATTACCAACCCAACTTCCTCACTTTCACTTCCACGCCATTCGCAAACGACAAACTTAATTGAGCGAACCGTACCCAACGAACCGCAATCCCAATCCCAACCGTTCGAGATTCACATAATGTCACTATCCACGAGACTACTACCGAGGTTACGACCATTATTTTCCTCTACGATAAAATCACGGACAATCGTCAGCGCCGCACCACGAACAACACCAGAACAATGGCCACAAAACAGTCCGCTAGGTTCATATTACGACACGATCCTCCAAAGTCCCTCTACACAACCCGCCGATAAGCCAGAAGTACCGCCAAAGTCAGCAGACGACAGCGTGCAGGAACAATTCCCCACACGGCAAGCTACACAGACACCGGAAGAGAAAGCTCGCTTGGTCTTCGGATCGCGCGTGCTAGGACAGGCAGAAAAAGACGAGAGATTAGCTGCGCGAAAAGCTAAAGCGACGTACATCGCAGGCGTGCTCGTGCCGCCCAAGCCAGAGGAGCCGGATAATTGCTGTATGAGCGGGTGTGTCAATTGCGTGTATGACCAGTACCGCGACGATCTAGAAGAATGGCAGCTCAAAAACGCAGAAGCGCAAGCAGCCTTGCGCAAGGTTGAGGGATCTGTGGATTCGGATGGCGGAGGTTCAGAGTCTAATTGGACTGCGCCTTCGGTAGGAGAGGCAAAGATCGCAAAAGACTTTTGGGATGACGAACTATATGCCAGTCTGCCTGTGGGTATTAGAGAGTTTATGAAGACGGAGAAGCAGCTCAAGAAGAGACATGAGAGCGAAGATCCTAAGGAGAGCTAAGCAAGAAAGTTAACTCTGTTGTACTGGGCGACGAGAGTAGGTTACTTGGTGGGTTGCTGTTTTTTGAGAAGTTTATATATACCCCGTGCATTTCTTTGGGGCTCTTGGGTTAGATAGAGTTGACGATTAGATGATAGACATCGACACAAGTCAATGAAGAAGCGTTTTTATTTTAGGCATCCGATATAATAATTGTTGAGTTTGAGAAATGAAGGATTACTCACTGGTTGAATAGACTTTATTCAACTTCTTTAAAGAAGTCTTTCCCATATCCTTGCCTCCCAGTGTCCCCTCCTAACTCAACATCATCCACATCCACGACATCCGTCAATCTCTTCAGGAGCACTCGACAACTCGACCCTTGATAGACCCGAAAACGAGAAGATCTTCTGTAGGCCACAAGAAACTACGAACTCTGAGATTCAGGGCTTATACGAAATCCACCTACAAGGTTGGTCTAAGTGGTATTACTGAATTGTTCGTTTCCTCTTTTACTCTAATCAGTACAATGACTCTCACCTTGAGACTTCGCAAGATAAGAGCGGAGATACTTGCCGACAAGCAGAAGGACAAGGCACAGATGGAACAAAACGGTACAACGATCATCCCATCATCCTCATCAGAAGCATCCTCTCCTTGTCGAGGACGCATCGATCGTAGATGGATACGAGACGATGTTATCGACCCAGACACACGAAAGACAAAGAGACTCCATACACTCATGATCAATATCGAGTCAAACACATATGTCTTGCACGGCGACCGCCGAACATATGCAGTCAAGGTGGGCAGCACTTACGAAAAGATCATGACCGAGCATGACGCCCAACACGCAATACGACTTAGTCTCGAACGATGGTGGTGTAAAGTGACACGCCATCTTGCCCTGGAAATATGCAAGAAGAAATCTGCCTTCAAGACCGCTTCAGAAGAGGCCGCTCAGAGAAAGATATGGTATTTGCAGAAGAAAAAGCTCCAGATCATTTGCGTCCCTAAAATTGCATACAAGATCGCCCAGGGGCACACCGATCCGAAAATGGAGTTTGTTGGCTTTGGGATGCAGTTCATCCGACCTCTATCCCCTGAACACATACGCGCCCTGGTCAACACCTTCTGCGACCCAAGTATCAGAGAGTCTATGCTGAGCAACCTAAACCTGAGAAATCTCAGGCTCCATGTCCACCTCGGCGAAATGGCCCCTCCGAATGAAGCCATGAGCCAAAAGCTGGCCCGGCCTGTCTACTTCGATCAGCTTTTCCGAGCCGCACCACGCAGAATGGTACTCTGGGCCAGGCAAATGGGCCTTGCGCTTGCGATTATACACTGGAAATGTCAATACGATGGGGCGGGCATCCATTTTCAGCTTGCCCTCCACGAGACAAGGCCAGTGGTGATACTTTGGATGACCAATTTTGGACAATGCAAGATCTTCAACACGAATATTGAACCCACGCTTGAATTGGCAAAGGCTGTTGCCAATAACCCGGCATGGCCAAAACCACCTTCTGCCTTCAAACCTGAGAGATCGCCACGAGCTCGATGTACCAAGACTGTATGGGAAGCTTTCAAGAAGGCATACATATTAGCAAGCTGCACGCTCTTAGGCAAAGACGCATCACCCGCCAATGCGGCTAAGCCTGCAGAGGTAATGGCCTATGTATCCTTAATGGCGGCACCTGCAGGTTTCAAGAAAGCCAAGAGAATTGCAGGACTGATCATGGGCGACTGTTGGCCATTGCCAAATCTGTGACACGTACCGTCACGTCGTGTATTTTAATTCAGTGTTAGCAGGCACCAAGATATGCCCTAAGAGCCGCTGTAAGTTGGTTTGAAGTGTGGATAGTTTCGTCTTTTGGACTCAAAGAGTCCAGCCCTCTGGTATCTCGAGGCATGGCAAAGTTTTAGTCTTTTGAGCTGAAAGCTCGGGA
The DNA here is from genome assembly GCA_014898915.1 of Fusarium chlamydosporum. Taxonomy (NCBI): domain Eukaryota; kingdom Fungi; phylum Ascomycota; class Sordariomycetes; order Hypocreales; family Nectriaceae; genus Fusarium; species Fusarium chlamydosporum. The sequence goes on along the minus strand of JAAVUD010000048.1, from coordinate 280,381 downwards.
ATTCTCATTCGTCATGTAGGTATGTTTATATGATATCTCGCGTTAAATCTGTGCGCCATTTTCCCAACTCCAAATTCTCATAAAACACTTAGTTGCTCTTGCTCTGCAGGCTGGCGTTCCTGTCGTGCTCATCGATATCGATAGCCTCCCAGGGGTAGTTAATCCAGACATCACCAACGGTCTCGGCGGCGGAGTAACGGGTGGCGAGCATCTCATCGGGGAGCTTGCCCTTCTTGGGCTTGTCCTTGTTCTACTTGGGAGTCAGTAATAGTGTGTGGATGTGTCTTCGTGATACGTACGTGGAGGACAAAGATGCTGAACTCGGTCTTGGGAGCGGGGGCACCGTCACCCATGCGCTGGCGGGCGATCTCGACGTCCTTCTCCAGCTCCTTAACGGCGTATTCAAGGGTTGTTCGGGTGTCGTCGACCTCATCAACGATGAGGATTCGCTTTCCGACGAGGTTCTCCATCTCACCAAGGGCTGTCAGGTCGAGCCACTGTGTTCGGGTGACCTTGGTACCGGGGGCCTCAACTTCATCGTTGCCGAGGGACTCGTAGAGGGAGAGACCGATGGCCTGAATGGGGATGTTGGGAGCGCCACCCTTCTTGAGGAAAGATCGGAGGATTCGAGCAGGGACGTAACCACCACCACCGATAGCGATCAGAAGCTGGGGCTGGAAGTCGGCGAGAAGCTTCTCAGCGGACTTCTGGCACATCTTGTGCACCTGGAGAGCATGTCAGCGACAGAATTCAACGTATTTTATGTCATGTCTGTGCAGCAGGAAAGATGAGGGCGCAGAAAAGTATATCGAGCCACAAATGAGGTGTGTTGCCTCAAATCTGGGGGTATTGTCGCATCGAGTCGGAAACTTTTTATGATGCGCATCACGGCCCTCATCATCAAGGCGGGGTGGCGGGGTAGTTGGAAGTTCTTACATCGTTGTATGTGACGTAGAGCTTCTCGACCATTTTGACGGTATTGTTTGTAATTTTTGGGGGAATATCAAGCGTCGCAAAAGATGACAGACACAGAATATACGAATATATAGAGAAGTAGAAAATGGCGCGACGGGGAAAGATGAAGAGGAGTATTAATGCCCAAGAAGCAAAAGAAAAAAAAAGAGAGACGGAAGAAAAAATTGGAATAGGGCCGAGGCAACCGCGCCCGCCTGGGGATGGATCTTCAGGCAATTTTTTTTCCATGGCAGGCAATGGCAGTCGCTATGGATGTTGGTCCCCACAGCGTAGGCTCCACCAAAACATCGGAAGTCGCCGGGGACCTACCTAGATTCGACTTCACAAGTTGAAAGTCGTAGCACAAATAGGAACATATTTTGATATTTATTTGAACTTACCAGTAAAAATATCACCACACGATTGAGAATGAGTAACAGTATAGAGTATAACACGTAGAGTACAAAGCGGACAGTTTGCCACATCCCATCACCAATGACCATCGGATGTTAACTGACTTATGAAATTGCACTGCTCATAAATGTTCATCTTATTCACCCACCTTTCGGGTGCGAGTCTTTTTATTCTCTTGCCGAATATGCTCAAAAAGTCATTTCCTCGCGGGTGGTTTTATAGATATATCGTTATAGTGTTGAAGCTCCTCGCCCGGATGAGCCCTTGATGTATGCTGTTGGAGCATCCTTGCGTTGGAATCAAAATCATGGGAGTAGCGGCTATTTTCCAGAATTCAATAAAATATTGCTGGGATAAGTAGGATATCTCTTTTCACTTGATGAATTTGGGAACACTCTTTCTATCCTTGCCTTCATTTCAAGCCGGAGATATCTATCATAGAACCTATCATTCATTGTAACTCCCAAAGAACGCTCGCGATAAATTTCTTTTTATGTGTCATGAATTGATAGAGGGACGACTTCTTACTTCCAAATTTGTACTTCGTGAACCTGGGATGGTCAGTATCGGATCGATAGATTCCCGATTTCATGCCAGTTGCTCCTATTACTAAAGGTGCATTTTGAAAGACTGGATGATCACCAAAAGAGATACACTGACTTACACCTATAAACTGGGTCTCCCCAGAGATCCGATATAAACAATTAAGTTTTTAAGCTGTTTCTGTTATGTCCGAAAGCTCAAGGCCGCTTAATCAGCGTCTCGAAACTGTGTTATGCCGAAATGGAGTTCTCCTTTTGGCAAGCGGTGAGGCCCACTTTGACAGAGACGCGACCGGGTCCGTTCAAGTAAACAAGTACCTTTCTCTACCAATGCGACAACATCAAATAGCGACAAATGACTGAAAACGGCACTTAAAAAATTCAAGAAATGAAAAGACTACAATAGATCAGTCTCAAAAATCATATAATAATATGGAGGAATCGGCACCAAAGCGACAGCGCACTTCCGCTGAGGAAACCGGATCACCTCGAAGAAGGCGCCCATCTTATGCATCTCCAACCAAAGCAAGCATGTCACGGCACAATCCAGAAGCATTTGAGCGACGAAGATCCAGGTCACCAACGAAACTACCCAGCAATCGACTTTCAGCGCAGTTCAATTTTGACAGTCCTTCAGAAACACTGGCGGCGCGCTTGGCCACAAGTCGGATCGTTAGTGATGCTCCTACGCCAACGCGCCCGGGTGAAGCAACGCCAGGTTCCGGGTCGCTGAGGCATGCGCCAGGCGGATTGACATCTCCTGCTAGGAGAACACCCTCTAGGCCTGCATCGCGTCCAGTCCCTGCGCCGGTTCCTGATGAAGCCGACTTCAATCCCTTTCGTGGTGGAGGTTTGAGAAGGTCACCAGCAGCTGGAGTACGGATGGGAATGGCGCCGGAGGATACTGACTTTAACCCTTTCCGCCGTGGAGGCTTGAGGAGATCACCGCCGGCCGGAATACGAATGGACATTGATGAGCCGCCTGCTTCAATGCCTGAACCTGAATTACCACCAGCCGTACAGGCTTCTTCGCCACCTCCTCCACCTGCTTCTATGCCAGAACCACAAGTAAGACCGCCTACACTTGAGCCCACGGTGGGACCAGAGGACACTCCATCTATACAATCAGAGGAGTCCGCTCATTTAGAAGAGCCATCTATAGCTAGGTCTTCGTCGCCTGTTGCGAGTCCATCGCCGGCTCGCTCGTTCTCATCACTTAACATTCAGCTTCCACCGCGATCATCATCTGAGGCCAGATCACCATCTCCTGCTCAGTCTTCTCCTGTTCAGGCACCAGAACAACAACCTGGAGCCGAGCTCGAGGACCGAGAACCTCAGTCGGAACCAGTGTCAGAACCAGAACCCGCTCCTGAACCTGCTACCGAACCAGAACGAGGCTCTCCAAGCTCACCTCCGCCTCTGCCAGAATTCTCTCCTTCACCACCACCAGCTTCTATGCCACCACCGCGTATTCCACCTCTGGCCCAGCCGAAGTCTCAAAAGACAGCTACATCGGCATCACAGCCTGTACCTAGACTACCGCCACCAGATAAAGGACCACGCAAAAGCTTCCAGAATAGCCCGGTTAGGTTCCGTGAGCTTTCACAACAGCATGACTCTCCACTGGCTAAACCACCATCACGGCATTTCGAGAAGCCAAAAAAAAGCTTCAATCAGGCTGTCTCAACTTCTCAAGAGAGAAAGCCAGCAATGACAACTGCGCCCAGTTCAAGACAGCTACGTCCGTTTGATCCGGATGCAGACAAGAAGAAAGAACGAGAACAGATCAAAAAAGAAATCGAGTCATTGCAGAAGGATCTTGAGATCGCGCGAAGGGAAAATGAACGAATTCGCGTCATGCAAGAGTCTGGTCGCGTTCTTGCCCCCGTGGACCAAAAGGAAGTGCTCGACCTCATTCAACGACATCTCATCGATACGGACTCAGAGTCAAGTCAAAAAGCGACACAACAGTTATTGCAAGCAGCCTTGAAGCCTACAGCCCTTCTTCCGTTCGGCAAGGCTATGGCCCCAGCACCCCCGGCGCCGATTGAAGACAAGATGGCCTATATTAAGTCGCATTACCCTGTTCCGCTAACAGCAACTGAAGAACTGCCTTATCTTCAGCTGTTTACACCATTTACTGCATCATCTACAATCTCAATCCTACCAGAAACCGACGATCAGCCTTTTAGACAGCTTCATTCCATCGTTCTTCGATCACGCGAAATCCCTGGAATCTTTACCACCAAACTAGAAATGACTGTCAATCCTCTTGAACTTTCGGTCCTCGATCTCAACGTTACTACACTAGAGCCCACTGCAAAGCCTGAGCTTGGTCCATTCGTTCAGAAGATCTGCACAGGCGACTGCAACCGTTCCATGCAGCGCAATGTGGGTATCTTGTCATGGGCAATGGGTGAATGGCTTCGCATCGCAGTGGAGAGAGCGGGCTTTTGGTGTCAATTGGAACAGAGTCTGGGTACCAAGGATGGCGTTGTGAAGGCTACGGCACAGATGCGCACGAGAAAAAGAAGGAGAAAAGATCAAGATGACGAAGATGAGGACGAGCCAGCACGTGTAGACGCTGTCAAGAAGGCTGACCTTGTTCGCTACATGGGCCAACAACATTTTGACATCTCAATACCGTACGGCGAAGATGAATCAAGCGCCAGTGTACGATTAGATTGGAAGGTGGACTTTGACTGGACCGGAGAAGCACAAAACAAGCTCTCCGTTCTAGTCGGCGCACCAGGCAAATGTGAGTACATACAACCATCATCATCTCGGCCTTTACTGACGATGACAGGGCACCAAGCGGACGAACGAGGCGTGCTTGGAAAGATCCCCAAACTTTTTGAAGAACTTGTACATGGCCAAGGAGACAAGGAAACCGCTGTACGAACAATTGTAGCGCTGGTTGCCGGAGAGCAGTCATGATTGAGTCAAGGATGTCATAGATCACGAATGTATTTGACCATGGGAATTCTTTTTGCGCAGGCCGCACTGGAAGACCAGCAAGATACCAGATTATTGTAGATTAAAGTAATTGAGCCTCCGCAGCCAACTCCCCTTTTTTCGCCATCTAGATTATCGTCTCTTGTGCATCGTGTTCGCTGCTTGACTAATTTAATCGACGGTAACGCCGAGCTGTCGGAGCTCAACCTTAGCCTGCTCGATCTCCGCCGTGAGCTCCTTGTGTGCGTTGGGGACGTCGTTGAAGGTAAAGATGCCGAATCCGAGCCAGAAGAGGAGGTATGCGCCGAAGGAGACGAGAGCCCAGAAGGGAAGCTATACAACAAACGTCAGAATTACCATTTCAATTGCAATTTGAAGGCGATTGAACTTACCACAGGCACGATCTGCTCCTGCACCAGGGGAGGGAGAGGGATAAGCTCCAAGTAGAGAGCAAGGTAGAGCTACGAAAACAGTTAGCTATATTGGTCGCGGGGAAGCATCGGCGAGAGGTCGGCAACGTACAGAAGAGACGAGGAGGGCGAGAGAGATAGTCTGCTGTGCGCGTGTCATTTTGGCGGTGGTTTGGGTAAAGAACGTGGGCGTAGGCACGGCGATCGGTCGGCGATGGATTGATGATATCGTATCTGTCTCTTGAGGAGACGTGTATAAGTTGTCAGGGGTCGCGTGGAGACGGATACCGGCTGACTAAGGTGGAGAAGCGGTCATTAGGTAATCATACAAGGGTCACTTGACTGCAGTGGGTGTCGATTGTTTTTAGGAGGGCTTTGGGTCAGTGACTGCGCTATGGGATTTCGCTATACTAATTTTCAAGAAAGAAACGAGCCTAGATCGCGGGTTTTGACTTCCATTCTAAGCACTACGATATGCCGAACTGTTTATTCAAGGATGCTATGGTTCTAGTATATCCCAGCGGAACTTTGAATCGCTTACCCTGGACAACTTAACCAGAAACGAGGTATACCAGTCTACAAGTAACAACATTTCGCTTCCATTCTTGGAGAACGGATAGTATAATGATACGTCGATACCTACAGCAACTTATAACCTGAAAGGACTCCCACCGCACTGTTCCTATGTTGAACAGTGTATGACTATCTATCTGATTCTTAAATCAGTCAGCTGGGGTGTTTGATGGTGTGGCGTTTAAGGAGTTCCGATCGTCTTCTTTCCAATGAGTCGGGTCGGGTAGTAGCTTAGTCTCATGTATCTCACAAACGTTGATTTAGGATCCGTGTAGAATACTGTTTGCCTTTGAGTATTGTATATAACTTCCAAATAGTATGTGCCCTGGTAGATGAGTCACGGTGACATTCCAATTATCTACTTTCCACCTGGGTATGTAATATTTTCATGTATGTACTGAAATGTAATAATGAAACTGGGTGAATCTTGGAGTATGGACTACTGTCCGAATCTTGTTTGAAGCAGATGACAAAATTTTGGCTATATTTAGGCGGCCGCCTACTGGGACTCCTTGACGAAATTCGAAATTGGCTGTGAATCACTCACTCCTCCCATATCAGGATATACTAAAAGCCTCCAATAAAGATACCCACTTGGCAACTCTCCTCTAGCACCACACTCCTTCATCTCTTTATCCCGGTGTTCCTATCCGGTAATTCTCTACACTGCGTCAAACACGTTTCTTCCAAATATCCTGCCAACAAAACTCCTTCCAACATCTTCAAGGTCAAACTTTCTCAAAACATCTTCTTCTACTGCCCTTATCGTTTTAACCTATCTCTACTTTCTTTTATTTGAACAGCTCTTTTTCGCTATCTAGTCTTGACTTCCATTTCTAACAACCCCCAGTCTCGTTCACCTTTTCACACTTCTCCTCATTCTCATCTCCTTCATCTCCTTGTTTGACAGACACCAAAATTCCTCACTCTCCCTTCATCCGCAGCATACTAAGCGTGTTACATTCCGCTTCTACCACCTGTACTGACGACTGCCGATGCCTTTCTCTGCAGCAGCCATTGCTCGATTTCTCACCATGGGAGAGGAGGATGCGACTGCGCCTACGGCGCCTGTCAAACGGGAGCGGTCCCCAAGCCCCGATACGTCTCTGGATCAGATAAACATCAAGCGCCAGGTTGGCGAGACTCCAGGTGTCGTACACGCTTCAGTGGAATTCCCTTGGCGAGTTTGTCAGAAGCTGGACGATGTCCAACGTCTCAAGATCAAGGAGAAAGCCGTTGGACAGGCTAAAGAAAATTGCAAAAAGATTCGTGCCCTTCTTGAACCCGCTCTCGCAGCAGTCGAGGAGTACCCCGACAGCAAGCAAGCTGTCATCATGGGTCGCAAGATGATCAAGCAGTGGCTTGATCAGGATGGTGAGTGCTTCTGTTCTTCTGTGATCCGCAGTACCCAATCTCTAACTATTGCAAAGACACTACTCGTGAGGCCCTCAACAATCACCAGGTCCTTGTTGGCGTCGAGGGTCCTACCGGTGCAGGTAAATCGTCACTCTTGGGATCTCTTCTCCGAATTCGAGAGCTCCTACCATCGGGCCAGGAGTCAGCAGCGACGGCAGTTATTGGCAAAGTATCCTGGAACAACAACGACGATCCTGGGTATAAGTTTCGTGCTGAGGTCACGTTCCGCCCTAAAGTCGACGTCGAAAATGATATCGAATCACTGCTGAAGGAGCTGAACCGCTATCAAGATCTCATATCTGACAACTTCCAAGAGGAAGACGAAGATGCTCAAAGCAAGGCCGACGCCATAACTGAGTCGAGAAACAAGATCGAATATGAGCTCCCCAAGATCAAAGCTATCTGGGGTTCAGAGAAACGCGACCTGGAAAAGGCTGCAGCCAGCTGCCCTACTTATCGCACGTACAACGATGTAGCACAAAGCATCTTGAGAAGAAATCCTCATGTCCTGAAACTACTAGAGGAAGGGTGTGTCGAGGCTCACAGAAGCTCAGCTAAAGAACTTGCCGCCACGATCAAGCCATACCTGGACTCCAGCACCATCAAAGTTGGAAACCACGTGAAGTTCGCTGTATGGCCCCTGGTGAATGAAGTTCACATCTATGCCAAGGCAGAAATCCTGAAGTCTGGTATCACGCTTGTCGATCTCCCTGGATGCGGTGATGCAACCACAAGTCGTTCTGAAGTCGCAAAGAAGATTTCAAACGATCTGGATGTACGTATGATCGTCAGTCCCATCATTCGCGCAACGGATGAAAAGCAGGGGCAAGCTCTCATGCAAAGTGGGTTCGAAGAAGCTCAGATGAGAATCCGTGGAAAGCTTGATGGCAATGGCTTCGGTGTAGTTGTCTCGAAAATGGACGAAATCAACTTCGACTCGTACATTGATGGCTGTGATGAACTTTGTGACGACAAAGAAATCGCCGAGAAACAGGAGCGGCTGATGGAGCTTAAGGATGCCAGTATCGAGCTCAAGTCTCGATATGGAACCCTGAAGCAGAAAAAGAACCGCGCCGATAGAGTCAAGACCAAGGCGCAGAAGAAACACGCTGCCGCTGTAAAGAAAGTCAAGCTCAAGCCACAAGGTATGTCATCCATCTCGTTCGTTATACATACTCACAAAGCTCGATAGAAACTCCAAGCGAACACGAAAAAAAGATCGTAGTATTCCAAAAAGAGATCGACAAAGCCGCCGATACTTATGAGAAAGCGGACAAAGAGCTCCGTGAATGCGAAGAGGAAGGTGGACGCGTCGACCAAGAGATGGTTTACCTCAAGAATTGGCTTCACCATCGAGCGACCCATACTCGGAATAAACGTGTCAAAGAGCGAATGCGTGAGAATTTTGCTGCCAGACAGCGTGAGTTTGGAGACGTAGGAGCCGCAAAAAAGTCTCGGACAGAACAGGATTATGTGCTCCCCATCCACCCAATTTCAACCAAAGCCTTCTGGGAACTGGAGGAAGGCGGAACCCCCTTGGATGGATTCCCGAATCAGAGGTTCACCGGTATCCCTGCTGTTGAGCAATGGTTGCATCGGGCTACCTTGAGCAAGCGCGAGAAACACCTTGACGAAGTCCTTGATGGATATCAAAGTCAGTTGGCAATGATGAGGATCTACTCTCAGACGAACGGCCAAGATGGAAATTTCAATTTCACGAGGTCTGAAGTTGAGAATGCTGTGGCTCGAACCCATGCCATATTTGGCGAGGTAAGTTTCTTTCTTGGGTTAAATGAACCTGCTCTGACACACCTGCAATCAGAAATTGAGTGCAACACTAAAGGGTGCTTGCATTGAAATTGAGAATCTCGACCCACTCGAGCACAGAGCCCGTGCCATCAAGAAGTTCGTACAGGAAGCGAAGAAGATTGCTCTCAGATGGTCATACAAGTTCCCCGATGACGAGCACAGCACAAAGAAGATCGCTGCGAATTCGTACTATGCCAACATCCGCCGCTTTGGACAACAGTATCATAGTTACGCCACTCCACGGGTGACCTACAATTGGATGGAAAGTTTGTCAGTGATATCCGAGCTCCTTAGTGAAGTTCTACTGACAATCTTAATAGGGCCTCTCCTATCCTGAAGACAATTGGTAAAGACTGGGACTCCAAGATGAACAAGCAGCTTCCAAAGATCAGAATCCCCATGATGGATGCCTTTTCGTTGATCTGGACAAAGTACCTGGACGCGCTCCAAAAGGACATCAACACAAAAGTGCCTGCCCTCGAGCTTAGCTTCAAGAATATGCGAGCGATCCTGGACAACTCTCAAAGGGCTACGGAGAACAGAATTCGTAGCACCCTTGGGAATCTGGCCCAGAAAGCTTCGGGTATTACATTCGACGCTGTAGAATACTTGTCTAATGAAATGGAACCAACATTCCATGCTGCAAAGGAGATCAGTAAGTCGCATAAATCAGGATATGCATCTGAACAAGGATCAAGACTAATCATACACTCTAGCTGGAAGAGGGGCTCACAAAAAGCGACAAGAGATCATTATGGCAAAGGTGGCGAAAGATGTCAAGCCAATGTGCAACGAGATGCTCGATCGCCTTGCAAAAGGACTCGCAGAAAAGAAGGCCGAGGTGCCAGGAGAACTAGAGAAGATTGCAGAGGAGGCCGTCCGTAGTGTCAAACAGCAGCTGTCTTTCCTAGTCAACAATCTCGTGGAGAACTCTCCATGTGACTCGGAGAACAACTCTGTTAAGACAGTGCTGCAGGAACAAATTCGAAAACTTGTCGAGGATTTGGAAGACGAATGGAGCGAGGAGGGAGGTTATGATGATCACATTCTTGATGAGGATCTCAGCATCCCCGACATGATTCCCGAGCCCGTCTATGAGGATGGTATCAAGGACGACGACCCTGATACGGAAGACGACGACGATCTTGAGATGGAAGATTGAGCGCTGCGATATGGAAGCGCAGAGGGAGAACATCACGGAGATTTGAGCGGGCCTAAACATGGGAGGGCCGGTTGATGGGTACATGGAAGATTTCAAGGAACGGCGTACTGATGATTTGCTTTGAAATTTGCTAGATGCGAATTGTGCCCAGAGATGATGATATTTGAGCACTATGATACCCCCAATTACCCCAGTTAGCACAGATTACACAGACAGATACTAAATTGAGATTGACACACTTCACTGCAAATAGGCTAGCATTACCTGTGAGTTGTAGGATACTGACAGCTATAAATCAGGTGGATGTTGATCTAGAACGTATAAAACTTTCTCGGGGCCAAATCCTCGAAGCTGAAGCTACAATTCAGCTTAATGATCCTCGGATACTTGCTTTAACACATATCTCACATACTGTTGTTCATCTTCTGACCGCTTTGCATGTTTCCGTTGCTGTACGTTTCATTGTCATATCTATTCGCGGTTACGTTGGGGCATCAGACTGCCTGCATGATATCAAGTTTGTTATGCTGACGCAGTGCTGGAGACCACAGGCAAAGATTGGGGCTCTACGATGGACAAACGACCTGCAAATGTCAGAATCCCCGTTATAGGTGCCTTTTCGGAATATCGACACAAAGGTACCTTACCTCGAGGTCAGCTTTAAGAAAATGTAAGTAATCATAGTTCATAACAACAAAACTGATAGTTATAGTAAAAATAATGATAACAGCACGCATTAACTCATAGCCTCCTACTAAGGTAATAGTAATAGTTACTAAAAGCTTACTTACAATATTGTTTTCCTATATGCGAATATCATTTATTATTAAGATAAAAGAAAGAATATCTCAATGAGATTCTCCTCAACCAAGTCGGAGATCTCCTGGCGCCACTAATTAGCAAAACCGCGTGAATGTCAATAAATATAAGTTACCAGATGTTCTAGAACTTATACTTTAATTCATCTCGCTAGTGTACATGTTCGTTTGACATGGCTGGGTCAAGGCTTATCAATAGTGTTGTCAATAGTGCACGTCAATTTCCACTAGTTCCTCACTATTGTTTTTCTGCTTCTTAAATGAAATGGCGTTTGTTTCCTTGCTACCTCCTACGGCAAGCAAGAAAAAGGAGAAGCTAGCTATGCTTATATTCTGAACATTTTCCCACTCTCACTTCTTCTTGTTTCATTCTTGTCTTTCGCTGAACAATTAATTCGATCTAATGTATTGCAACATTTTGGTCCTGCTGGCCTTTGCCTCAGCCACGGTAGCGAGTCCTTGCAAGCCGAGTGCTTCTAGTAAGTCCTAAGAGGATATCAGTTTCCGGAGGAAAACTAGCTTTCTAACATCGGCAATATAGTCACAACCGGCTCATCTACTTCGTCACAAATTCCTGAGACTTCGACACTGGACAAACCTTCGTCTGCCGTTTCAAACTCCGGTTCCCAGGCGACCAGTCTCTTGGCTACAGAATCGGTATCTACCTCGACTGATGCAGCTACATTTTCCATCACATCTTCAGTCATCTCAGATGTGGTGACCTCGTCCACTGCTTCTCCTACTTCTACGTCTCCCCCAGTCCTTGGCAGTTTCAAAGCGATTGGGCAGGGTGGTGGTGCGAGTGACACTCCAGCCAGGCTTCCACCTCCACAGTATGGTAGCATAACATTGGGCGGATATAACCCTTCCGGTGTGGAAGCGGGTGTGTTTTCCATAGAAGCAGGAACTGGTGCCTTGATAGTCGACGGCTCCAAGATATGTGGCTTTTATGGTGGCTCCGATTCGGCTTCGCTCTATATTTGTAACGCATCACCCCGGACCAATGAGGCACCCGTCACCTGCGACCAGGGACAGGCAGATGGGGGTGTTTTGAAATGCAGTGCACCACAGATGAATTGTATCGAGGACTTCAACGATGAAAACGACCCGGTTTGCTATAGTACTGGCGGTGTATTGACGCAGTTTCACGGCTTTCAACTCTTGGGTAATTATTTCCTTCTTAGTATAGGCACTGCTGCGGCTGCTTCTTCATCTGGTAATGTTGCTATTAATCTTATTATTGAGGCTATTTAAGGTAGTATATAATAAATAATATTTATTCATAAACACTGGGGGCATCAGACTACCTGCATGATATCAAACTTGTTATGCCGACGCAATGTGGCTAAGTAGGACGAAATAAGATCTGATAATAGCACTAAATAATATCTTAATTCACATCCATCTGTACTTCGTCCGGGCAATGCGAGCAACTGTCTCAGCCGTCTCAGCTTACATGAAAGACAGCGGACGCGGTGATCTGCAGAGCTCACTTAGTAGAGCTTGGCATGTCAGAGTGGCTGACGACGATCACACCCGGAGACGTCCGCGGAGCTCCTTGAAGCCTATAGACGTCTTTTATATTGACTATTGCTAGATGGATATGTAAATTAAACTGACGTGTTCTGGGGGCTGTGAAAACTTTGGCCTGCAAGCCAAGACGTGAATACCTTCAGGAAGAGAGATACTTCGGGGAATGGCATTAAGATTGAGTTCGATAACAGTAGGGATGGCGAGTATATAAGAGACCAGCAGTCTGCGGTTAGAGAGTGGAAATCATCCAACAGAACATCGAGAACACAAGCCTCATTCAAGAGATTATTTCATTTCTATCATGACCGTCAATCCTCTCAGATTCGCCTTTGCGGCGGCTTTGGCGGCTGGCTCTACGGCCCTGGCTAAGGAAGCCGATATCTACGACTACGTTGTTGTTGGTTCTGGCCCTGGAGGTGGTTCTCTTGCGTGAGTATCGCATTTAACCAAGTCAGACGGTGCAGAGGCTAACTATATTGAAGTGCCAATCTGGCGAAAGAGGGACACTCCGTCTTCCTCATCGAAGCTGGAGGGGATAACTCCAGCAGCATCTTCCAAGAGAACCCAATGCTGTAAGCTCAGACCGTTCTGAGAACACGCTTCTTATATTCGAGGCTAACCCTTCCATCAGTGCTAGAACCGCTGCTGAGACGCCCGGACACTCCTGGCAGTTCTTCGTTAACCACTACGAAGACTTTGAAGCAGCTCGTCGTGATCCCAAATATACTTACATCCAGACCAACGGCTCGTACTATGTTGGTCTTGACCCACCCGAGGGTGCCAAACCGTGAGTAGACCATGCTGGTAATGAAAGAGTCGCTGATTGTGCTATATAGCGCCGGTTTGTACTACCCTCGTGGCTCGACACTCGGCGGTAGTGCCCAGGTCAATGCCATGAACTTTGCCTGGTCCCCTGACAATGAGTGGGACTACATTGCAAATCTCACTGGGGATGAATCTTGGGGACATGAGCATATGCGACGACACTTAACCAATATTGAAAACTGCACTTATGTACCAGAAGGCAGTCCTGGTCATGGACACGATGGTTACATAGTGGTAAGTAACCTTTCTCACACCCCCCAGCAGCGATTTGGACACTGATCCTATATAGAATGATCTGAGTAATGCGACTGTCAGACTAGACTCTCCCAATGTCGTCAATATGTTCCAGCAAATGTTTCACGAGACAGAGGGCATTGATGTCGAAGGCACAGACGAGATGATCGAACTTTTCCGTCGCGACCTCAACGGTCCTGATCCGGACCGTTACAAGGATGGTGTCCTATTCAGCACACCCGTCGCCATCGATCCAAGCACTGCTGCTAGAAGTGGTGGCGGAATCTACATCAACCAGGTTATTGACGCTGGACATCCCTTGACTGTCAGCTTCCACTCTCTTGCTACCAAGGTTCTACTGAAGAAGCCAGGCCGTAACGAAAAGCCCAAAGCCTACGGTGTCGAGTACATGGTCGGCGAAGGCCTCTACTCTGCCGACGGGCGCTACAACCCTGAGCAGACCGGCGAGGTCAAAGAGGTCTATGCTAAGCACGAGGTCATTGTTTCCGGTGGCGCTTTCAACACTCCTCAGATCCTCATGCTGAGCGGTATTGGTCCACGAGAGGAACTAGAAGCTTGGGACATTCCTGTCGTTGTCGACTTGCCCGCTGTTGGATCCAACCTACACGACAACTATGAAGTCCCGGTCCAGATGCGCGCTAAGGAAAATTGGTTCGAGGTGGCTGAATCACCTTGCACTTCCACATTCGACGACGAAGACCCCTGCTTTGTGGAATGGCGAGACAACGCTGCTGGCCCTTACGCCTCGCGCGACAGCAGTTACGGTGCTGTTTGGCGAACCAACCAGAGCTGGGACGAAGATTCTGACCTTATGTTCCTCAGCGGTCCTGGTTTGTCAGGTCTTCTCGGCTTCTACCCAGGTTACTCCACAGGTGAACGCTCAGGCATGGTGCCCACAGACTGGATGCACGCAGTAGTCAAGATGCAAACGAGCAACAGCGCAGGAACCGTGCGTCTCAACTCTTCTGACCCTCGTATCCGTCCCAACATCAACTTCAATTACTTCACCGAGTCAGCTGAGCGTGATCTCGATGCTATCGTTGAAGGTATCGAGCTTTTGAGACGCGCATTTGATGCCACTGGTATTCCGTACACGCAGTTGAGCCCGGACCCTGAGAACATGAAGCAGAGCATCAAGGACCTGGCTTTTAGTCATCACTGCTCTTCTACTTGTGCTGTCGGTCCTGACGATGGTGATTCGTGTCTCGATTCAAGGTTCCGCGTGCGCGGTGTTGACAAGTTGAGGGTTGTGGATGCTTCTGTGTTTCCACGAAGTCCTGGTGGTATGCCCAATGCCCCGACTTGGACCATCTCTCGCAAGGCTTTTGAGGTCCTTTTGGAGGATAACCACAAGCGCTAAAGCGTGTGCACCAAGGCTTGGTGGAATCAGGTCATAACTTTCCAAGAAATTGTTTGGATGCCGGGTTGGGCAAGATGAGATATGCACTGAAGCTGTAGTTCTGTTTGATGAAACTTTTTTTTTTGTTATAGTCATGAAATTCAGAGAGATTCCGTTCCTTCTATATAGATCTAAATATTACTCCACTCCTTTAGAAAGACAAATACAATTATATCCTGCAATGAAACGAATTGCACAAGAACAAAATCACATCCCTCACTGAACCCATCCTTCCTTGCCCATAGTCTCCCTTGTCCACAAATCCAACTTCTTAGCAAGCTCCTCATCCTTTGCCGCACTGCTCTGCCACCAAGGCTCACCAAATCGATGAAAGATCTCGAGATACTGCCCACTCTGTTCTGCTTTCATGTCTGGGCTGGCCGCACAGAAAAGACTGTTCCACGAGCCTTTATCGGCAGTCCACAGCATCCTGAAGCAGCGCAAAGCGCCAATAAGATTCAGCATGCCCTTCTCATTGGAATCAACTGTCGTGGCGAGGTTTGTCTCTACAAGTCCGGGGTGGACGGAAGTAACCCAGATCTCGCCGTCTTTGTTCTCTGAGCCCGGACCGTATTTGTTATGTAAAGTCTTTGTGTGGAGCACGTTGGCCAGTTTGCTTTGACCATAGCGCTCCCAGACGCCTTGGTCTTTAAGAGTCAGATCATCGAAGTTGATGCCTGTTTTGGGTGCGCTCAAGTGGCCGGACGAAGTAAGGTTGACGATTCTTACAGAGCCTGGCGAAGAGGTCTTGGCTGTCAGCTGCATCAGGGGAAGCAAATGCTCGGTAAAGACCCAGTGTGAGAGATAATTGGTCTGCCATTGGGCTTCGTGGCCGTCCTTTGTCATATCAAATGGTGTAGCCATAATGCCAGCGTTGTTGACCAGGCCGTGTAAAGCTGTTTCGAGAGTGAGAAAGTGCTTGGCGGCTGCAACGACGCTAGAAAGATCCATGAGGTCCATTTGTAGAAGATCGACATTAGCTGATGGGTGACTCTTTTTGATCTCTGCAATGGCTGCGTTGCCCTTTTCTATAGATCGGGCACACATGTAGACATGGGCGCCATGTGCTGCAAGATGCAAGACTGTATAATAGCCCCTTTGAGAGTGTTAGTATTCTAATTTCCAAGGCTCCAGAGTTAATGCTCACATTCCAGCGTTACCGCCAGTAACTATAAAGACCTTTCCGTCAAGACTGGGTAGGTTATCGGGATGGAAAGACATATTGAGAGGAGTGTTGCAAGTCGTGCGGATATATTAAAAAGGGTTTGAGTTGGAAGTGATTGGTAAAAGGATGATTGAGTGTATTGTGCTTTGAGCTTGTTGAGTGATTTGCATGATTCGAAAATGTCGACGGCATGGCCATCTTTATATCTCAATTTTTCTACCTCTTCGCAACATCCCATCCAGGCTGTTCTTTTAGTTGTGAGCAGCTTGCATACATTCCAGCCCATCCATGCAAAGTGAGCAGCTTGCATATAAGAGGGTTAGACTCAAAGCGGGAATTGTTTGAACCCCTGTTGGTGAGCAGCTTGCATGACGCTAAGCCTGGTAAAGTTGATAAATGTATCATCAGCCAATGAAGCCATGCCATAGTCTGCGCCTCTTTTGATCCTTCGGTTTTGAATGTGAGTGAGCAGACTGCATATGGTATCAGCGACAACTATTTTCCCTCTTTCATCATCAAGCCTGCATCAAATATTGACAGAATGGCTTCGCACGAGCCAGCAGCCTCGTCAGTGTCATGTATAGAGCTCACTTCGATGCCACAATTGGCCGAGGTCAGTCACCGACCTAGGACAGAAGTTATCATTAGCTCATTGGTTATAGGCGCTAAGAAAAGAAGATGACTGGACGGGAACAAGAGATGCCGCAGCTCGGAGACGAGCACAGACTAGACTCAATATGAGAGCGTATCGTAAGTATGTAGCAGTAATTCAATAGTGTCTTATTAATGATTCAATAGGAAAACGTAAAGCCCAAGCAAAAAGGTCTGAACATTCTGATGATACACACATGGCACTTGTCAAGCAAGAGACAACAATTGATCTATAGGATATCAAACGTGAGTTGATGTCAACCATCTCAGCATCTAATGGAAAGCAACTATACAACTCCAAGACTCCACTGTTACCATACAAAACTCAAAAAGATCAGTTCAGCCTCATCTTCCCTCTCTGTCCGGACCATCTCATCACACTTCTACAATATAACGCCCTCCGCGCTCTAGCCGTCAACCGCAGTTTGATATCAGGGATCCTCTTCACACCTCTCGAATGCGACGAAGAGATCATACATGTCGTACCGTACCCCACTAACCCCGATTCCGTTCCCGCCGCGCTTCTCCCAACAATGCTTCAACAAACAGTGCCACATGGAGACTGGGTTGATTTGTTCCCCTGTCCGGAAGGACGAGATAATTTGATTCGGGCTTTGGGTACTTTTGATGAGGACGAGCTGTGGGCAGATTGTATTGGTGGTCTATACGAAGGCTATCCTGATGATGAGATGGAAAGACGGGGTATGATCGCTTGGTCGCCGCCGTGGGATATTTCAGGGTGGGAGATGTCAGAGGGGTTTGTTGAGAAATGGGGTTGGTTGTTTAGAGGCTTGCCCGGGCCTTTGAATGCGACGAATCGATGGAGAGTTGAGAGAGGTGAGGAGCCATTGACTCAGTGATCAAAAGCGATTTCCACCACTTGAGCCTGCCACAGTTTGTTTCAATGAGCTTTGATATGGTGATTGACAATCTCAAGACAGCTACTCTCTCATGTCGACGTAGCCTTGGACTTGTCTGGATCGTTTGAAATTGCTCGACTCCACCAAGCAAGTGAATCAGTTCGGATAAAGCGTGACAGCTTCTCCTTGTCTTCGGGCTTGTCTATGTATCTCCATTGATTCTTATCGTTCCACCAAAGGGACTTTTCTACAATGAATCGTAGCCTCTTCTTATCTTCCGGTACCATCAGACGAAGGAACCCGGGCGCTTCGACTCGCGACGAGCAGTCAAACATAAAGCTGCCAATATAGAATTCGGGAAACATCAGAGCGTCACGACCATAATTGAACCAGATCCGTGGGCCGCTTGTCGTTGTCCGAAAGGTGAGCTCATAGCCGTGCCTGATGAGTGCGTCTCGAGAGTCTCTGCACGTGTGCAAAAGTACAGGAACCTGGTTTTCTGGGGTGTAGAAATAGGACTTTCTGAATGTGAAGTATGCCATTCGGGAATAGTACTCTGAAAGTAGCTGTCTCTTTCGTTCGAGACTTTCATGTAGAACGCCTGAATCTAAGAATTCGGAGAAGGTTTCGGTCCGTGAATGGAGCCAGACTGCTCGAGGAGGTGTCGCCAAAAGATAGATGTAGTAGCGCACATTCAAAGGGAGCTTGCAGAAAAGATGGAACGTCTGGGGAGCCATGGTGGTGAATTTGTTGGTGATTGAGGAGTAAGAACTTTGAGAAACATTTAGGCTCGGGGCTGCTTACTTATACTGTGATATATTAACTTTTCCTTTGTCCTGTCGAAGCCTGTCGCTGGGGACACAGAAGATTGATAAGGTAGTTAGGTTTCGTGGAACTGTACAGATGATCAACCATTTGGTGTTTGTTGTCCGGTAAATAGCTGAGTTTGTTAGGATGACAACCAACTTTAAATGGGTCATTGCAATGGGTAACAGAATCTGGAGGGAACATCATCACGACTTCTTTGGTATGGATGAGATGTTATTGTCAAGAACCGTTTAAGCTATCCTATAGATTTGCACCAAGATACTTGTTTAGAGAAGCCAAAGAAATGGATGTGGGATGAGAAGAGTTGACACGCGATCTTTAAGATGTGAGAATAGATAACTTTGAAATATGTTCTAAGATACCAGAGAGTAACTTTCTGGGCATCAGCAATTGGAGCTGATAAAGTTCGCCTTTACCAATGCCAGATTATCTAATGTCTGCTGGCGTGGTTGCTGTGCGTTATCATCAACTCAACATTTGCTTGACTCGATGGTTTCCCCACTGTTGATCTACGTTGTGAAACTTGATGGACGATTGGACTGGCATAAAAGTGCGATTCATGAGATGAAACAATGCCCCTTGCGCTAGTCTAGATAATAAGCTTGAGGGCCTCTGCAGAGTTTGTAAGAGACTTAAAGTTGGGCGGCAAGCAAAGGACACTTGGACTTAGTCATTGGGCTGTGTCTAATTTGGGCTGAACTTTTACAGTCAAGTCTCGGGTAGGTAACAATTACAGTATCCAAGGTAGTGGAGCTTCAACCAAAAATGAACTGTTCTGAAAGAGATGAATCACTCGTCACTATAGGTAGACAAGCTGTCGCCGAGTGGCCCAAAGCAGGGACGAACATGAAACGTAAAAATGTTAGAAGAAAGAAAAAAGGAAACTGGACAATTGAATGCCGTGACGGAATATTTTGTTTGTCGCATCGAATATGCAAGCTCAGGGGTCTATCCATCCATCTCAGACCCTTGTTCAATACCGGAGATAATGAAAACACAAGGCGTCCGTATCCATTCATCGAAAGTACACGTCATTGAATGGTCACTGTTGGTATGTATTGCAAACAAAACACGGCTGAGAAATGTCTTTGTTTTGTTTACAATGGAAAGAAAAAGAAGAAAAGAAAAGAAAATGAGGCTTCCTACGCCCGATGCAACGCAACAGGCAACTCGGAATAAGCACCTTCAGGGGCAGCTATCCAACTTAACTGGGATTAGCCAGCCGGTGGAAAGGGTCCGCTGTGTCCGCCCGTCGGGTGCGTGTCTGGCCTGGGAACAAATGGAACGCTACCTAGGTACCTACCTTAGGCTACGACGCTACTGTACTTGGGATGACCTGGGGGGAAGAAGATGCCCTGTGGACGCTGTAAGCGCATTAGCCATCAATGGGTAGGTAGGTAGGCACGAGCAACTTTACCAGCGAACATTTTGCTCACCGGAAAAGAACAAAAAGGCAGACGAGCTATATTATCCAAGAATCCACAACTCACAGATAAAGACATACTGTACATAGTAAATTTGTTTTCCAAACCCACGTCCCTGGCTCCTGGATACCCAACGCGTCACGGCAACCAACCAGTGAATAAACAGAAGGTCCCGGCCCCCGTCCCCCAAGCTACCCCTGTCTCTACAAGCCACTAAGCATCATCAACGCCTTAGCGCAATCTAGGGCGTTCGCAGCAAGCAGGTCCGCCCCACTGAAAGCCCCAATCTTATACCACCTCACCCTCCCAGTGTCATAAAAAACTCGATCTTGCGGCCTAGAAGACGAAATAAGCTAGCTATGTGATATGGGCTTGGACAGGTTCTTAGACCATCTATTTCTGACACCCAAAGATTTAGTCTGAGTCTTTCTGCCACCTCTTCCATCTTCACTGGACGCGATCTTCTCCAGAGGGACGGTACTGTACCTCGCATGTAACCCCTGGAGATATCATTTCTTCTTTACATTAGTCTTGACAATAAGCGAACGACTGTCACGTTGTTGAAGAGTTCTATTTCTATTCTTTTTGTCTTATATTCTTTCTTTTTTACATTCAATATTTCTTCTTGTGTTGTGCTACAAATAATCAACTGACTCGAGCCACCTTCGTATTGCAACGTCCCTACCCAGATTCTCGACTGTCTGTTCACCCGCCTCATCGTTAGTTCCCGCCGCCATCCGTCCCGTAGGTCGTCCACCCGACAACGCTAGGACCGACTGACTGCCCCCAAAAACATCCACCAATTCTCCTCTCCAGACCTGGGCCAGACCTAGGAAGACTAGGAGACCCCTTAGAGACAAAGAAAAACGGTTCTTCTTTGTCTCAACTTTGGTTCTGTCTTGCATTCCTTTCTTCAAGACATCGACTGAAGCTACATGTTCTTTCCCGCGACACAAACTACTCTACCCTACGAACATCTTGCCAATACCGCCCATCATGGAGGATTCCTCACAGAAGCGCATGAGCTCCATTCCCAGATTGTCCAAGCTCCCCGTACCTAGACCAACGTCTGGAATTCCAAAGCCTACATCAGCTCTACCAAGACCAACATCAGTTATCCGTGCCTCTCCCTCAAGGGAGAGTCTGGGTGGTGGTGAACTTAAGAACCCAAGACTTCGACCTTCCATGTCAAGAGATCAGCTACGAACTAGTCAACCAGATCTCCAACAGCGAGTTCAACGGCTACGACCTACAGCATCCAGAGACCAACTCGCCGCCCCAAGATCAAGACAAACCTCGCTCATCAACAGACCTCCTGCCAGCCTATCACCAGCAAAGCCCCCTGCACAACGAATTACTTCTGCAGCCTATCGACCGACAGACCGAGAAGCTGATATTCTCGAGGAGCGATCTACTACACCCGAATGTGAACCTCCAGGTGGAGCTGTTGGACAATTCGAGGGTAGCATCTTTCCTCGCCAATTGACACTTACAAGAAGACCCTCCGAGTCTTTTGCTGTCTCACCTCTTTACGATCCACCCGATAATATTTTCAACCCCAACCCACCTAGACCACGAACCGCTTCGACCGATGACGGCGATCGATCCGATACACTCAGTGCTAGTTCTCGCAAGCCGAGGCCTTCTCTCTCGGAGAGAACCATTGAGACACTTGCCAATTCTTCTCCCGCGTTGAGGAAGACGTCAAACTTCTTCGATCAGGGCGCGCAAGGACCACGCTCAAGAGCGGGCAGTGGTGCTTCTCGACCTGGTTCTAGCTATGCTTCAGATACCTCGTTGAGACTCAGCCGACCAGGTTCCAGCTCAGGTCAATCCGATCATGGCTTCCCCAACTTTAGAGCTTCAGGAAATGGCTTTACAGCACCACTGGCCACCATCGAGGGAACGCCTCGAAAACGGTCGGATACTGTGATAAGAACGACCCCCAACTCACGAGCGGGATCATCCAAACCACCACCCTTTGCCGACACGAGGAGCCCAAGCCCTGGCAAGAATACTATTCCGACCCCAAAGTCGGGCTCTAAGTCTTTGGCTATCCGACCGGGGAGCTCAAAAGCTCCAGCGCAGGGTGTCTTCAAGAAACCGTCAGTCCCTGCACTTAACAAAGCTTCTTTACATGCGAGTTCTACCCGACGTGGATCTGTAAACTCGGCCTCAACTGCTTCATGGGATGGCACGATTCCTTCAAGCGCCACCTCATTGACAGGCGAGTCAGTAGAGCCTGGAACACCACCATCAGCTCGCAAATCCTCTGCCGCCCTACGTGAGCAGATCGCTAAGGCAAAGGCAGCCAAGCGGGCGCAGATGAAACAAGCAGCTGAGCTTTCGCAAGCACAGGAAGGAGAGGAGGCACCGATTATTCCTCAGGACACAGGGTTTGACTTTGGTGTCAACCATGACGACCCGTTCAATCTGCGTCAAGGAGAGGATCCTAAGAAGAAGGTTCTTCAAAACCGGGTTAGTACGGCGAGGACGAGCGGACGGCTTAACATTGCCGCTCTGCATTTGAAGGAGATACCTATTGAGGTACTCAAGATGTACGACCTGGAGAGTATTGGTACTTATGATGGCAGCTGGGCGGAGAGTGTGGATTTAACACGCTTGATTGCCGCCGACAACGAGTTGGAAGAGCTAGACGACTTCATCTTCCCTGACAGTGATCCTTCATCTTTTGATGAAGCTCAGGCTAGTCAGGGCAACATCTTTGCGGGATTGGAAACTATGGATATGCATGGCAATCTTCTCGTCAACGTCCCTCTGGGACTGCGTCGGCTGACTTGCCTGACTTCATTGAACTTGGTATGTAGCTCACTGTATCTTCCACCCCCTTCTTTACTAATTGCTATTAGTCCTCGAACCGTCTCACGAACAACAGTCTTGACACGATCTCGCAAGTCACCTCTCTACGCGACTTGAGGCTTGCAAACAACCTTTTCTACGGCCCGCTGAACCCTGTACTGGCAAGTCTAAGCGAGCTGGAGATTCTCGACGTGCATGGTAACAACATCTCGGCGCTCCCTCCCAAGATTGAGAACATGTCGCGTCTTCGTATTCTGAACCTCAGCGAAAACAGCTTTGAGTCTTTGCCTTTCGACAGTCTTGCGACACTTCCTATCACAGAATTGAACATCAGGAAGAACAAGCTGAAGGGTACTCTGATCGAGGAGCCTATTGGATGTCTGCCTCAATTGCATACGCTGGATGCCTCCTCAAATCAACTTGAACGACTGGTCCCTCTGGGCGCCGCGATTGACCTGCCAGTTCTGCACTCGTTGTCACTGTCGATGAATAGATTGCAGGGACTACCGGATATGACAACCTGGACCAATTTGTTAACGCTTTCGGTTGAAGAGAACAGCATTTCTGGAATCCCCAATAGCTTTACCGGTCTTGAAAAACTTCGACACGCCGATTTCTCTAGCAACGACATTAGGGTGATTCCTCCTGAGGTCTCCAGAATGGACAACCTGACCATGATTCGACTCAGCGGAAACCCCCTACGTGACAAGAAGTTTCTTTCTATCACTACCGAGGAGCTCAAGGATGTACTTGCGAACCGGCTGGAACCTCCACCTCCATACCAGGAACCTGCCGGTCAAGTTGGAATTTTGGATGTTTTGAGGGACGCCAAGGATGCGGATGCTAAGCCCTCGTATGACGAGGAAGATTACCAGTCAAACGATAGCTTTGCTACGCCCCCTACAAGCCCCAACCGATCTCGTTCGCATACGGTTTCTAGCCGTCGTTCTAGGTCGCACACGTTGTCCAACCAGTCTTGGCCTGTCAGGCCCGGCGGTATTTTGGATAGATCGCAAACCGAGTCGTCGTCGCTCCATCCTGTCGTTTGCTCAAAGGTGGCCGCTGAACATCGTGTTCGCCAAATCTTCCTCCAAAACAATCTCTTTGCTACCTTGCCGAACTCCCTAAGCTTCTTTGCTGAGACATTGACCGCTTTGTCTTTGTCACACAACCAGCTGGTAGGTGAGGCGTATTTGACAGAGGAGCTGGAACTGTTGGCTTTGAGAGAGATCAACTTGGCATCAAACCACATCACCGGTCTTGGGGCGCTCAGCCAGTTCCTCCACGCACCCTGCCTGGAGAAGATCGATGTCACGATGAACCGAATCAACGCCCTCCCAACAAACCTCAAGGAGGCTTTTCCCAACCTCAACGTCCTACTAGCGAGCAACAACCACATCGTTGATCTTGAACCTGAGATGATCAAGGGCATCACGACTGTTGATGTAAGCAACAACGACATCTCCCATCTCAACCCTCGTATTGGTCTCCTGGGAGGTCCTGGAGGACTTCAGAGATTCGAGGTGTCAGGCAACCGATTCAGGGTTCCTCGATGGAATGTGCTTGAGCGAGGTACTGATGCCACACTGCGATGGCTGCGTGGACGTGTGCCAGTAGCGGAGATGGCCTCTTGGCAGGGCGAGGAGGATGAGCCTGATGTGGATTGAGTGGTGTTTTGAATCAGCGATGATGGGAACTGGTGGCGCATTGATTAGCTGCAGATGTCATGGTGATTGCTTCAATTCTTGGTATATATTTTATCGTACTTTAGTTTTATTACCTGGGAAGTTATATGCCATGGTGTTGGTCAATACATTTTTACCAAGACAGTTACGTTCTATGTTTGTTCTGGGATCTCGTAAAAGTTGCTTAAGTGAATGTGTCCAAGTACCAGAGCCCTCAGATTTCGTGACGTGGGAATACTTCTTTGTCATGCTGTTATGACAGTTTTCGCTTCGTCTGATCCTCTTGGGGTTTGAAGTTGTTTACCTTTACGACGATTGACCATAAAAAGCATTGTGCAGTCTGAGCATTCCAATTTCCCTTGGTAAACTCCCTCAAGTCTCTCCTATCTTCGGGTATCTCTTTGCGCTTCAATGATGCTGACTGTCTGCTCGTCCGGGAGATTCGAGGGCACAAGAATATGCTTCACGAAAGTCGCTTCCACCTACGTCTCTCACAAACCTTGTCACGATAACACTGGGAAACGACCAGATTCCCTACTAACTTTAACTCAAAGTCGATCGTGATGGGTCATGTGGCTTCTTTGGGGGCATATATGTAGAAGGCACGCTCCTGCTGGGTGACGAGTGCTCTCTACAGAAGGAAAGCAGTTTACATTAAGTTCTTGGATCAAACACACGGCTCAGCTATCACAGAAGTCAAAATATCGCTGCAGTTATACGAAACAGGATCACTTGTCTCCTCAATTCGGAAGCTTGTTTGTATCTTCTCCTCGATATCCGTTCCAATATCCTCAATCACGCTTAGCACAAGACACAAAACGACAGTACAAGACTGATACGATAGCACGGTCACGCAAACAAGCGGCGAATACAAACAATACCACAACGTCGAAGACTACAATGCCCGGCCGCTATTCACACCTCTTCATCGAAGGCCTAAGCCTGATGCCTCGACACAACGACGTCCTCAAAAGCACGAATCCCGGTCCGGACACAATACTCAAGGTCGTCGCTTCAGTCTCTACAGTCGGATGGATTATGTTCGGCCTGATAAGCGTTGTTAGTCTCAACGCGCGCGGGAGAGCAGGAAGGTGGGTGCCAGAGTGGTACCTCGACTCTGAGGGAACGAGATGGGCGAAGCTCAGTGTCCTGTTGTGGTGGACTTGCGTTGTGCTGTTCTGGCCGATCATTTGGGTGGTTTACCTTGTGGGAATTACATGGAGAGCGATTAAAAGGGGGTATACGAAGTGGAAGTCTGGGAAGATTGAGTGTGATAGTCATGATGGGAGTGAAGTTTGAGGGGATCGAGAGAGCGGCATTATGGTGTTGAGGAATGGTTGGGATATTTTATTTTGGTAGTCGTATTTTGGCTACATGGCTTGAAGCATTCGTTTCAATATCAAGCACCTTTCTGGAAAACCAGTAGATTTTGTTTCAGTGGTGTTTTGATGATAGCGCCTGGGCTGTCGATTAGCTAGGTTGGTTCACCTCCAGCCTTGCTCGCCGTAGTCGGGCTACCTACACCTTGGGATTAGTGAGCTCTTCACCTTTATCTACTCCAAGTTTAGCGCAATGGGGTCTAGAAACAAGCATTGTCAAACCCTGTCTTGGGTAAAGACCCATTCACGGGCAACGCGGAAAAACCCTTGTTCCTAGGACGTCTTTTCGTCCACCTAAGATAGCTAGCCTAGCTCCCTGTTTCTCACGAGAGAGAGAGACGGCGTCACAGGCCAAAACCCGAAGCTTTTCGTTTTTCTCTCTCCATTGTGTGTGGTTGTCTAGTATCCGCATTTGTTTCCTCTTTTTTACTCAATTGATTGGAAACTCGAGGTTGATTGATTTTCATTCGACATTCATCACAATCGCTTTGCTTTTTCTCTTTTTAAAGTGGATACCAACAACTTGTCCTGTCCCGCGGCGCGTGCGTGCGTACGTTTGTTTAGAAGTTGCTTGAACTGGACCAATACATAGCACGCATCATTGGGAAACTCAAAATCTTTCGCTCGAAAAAACGCGTATAGATACAGCATATGAGCACGTTGGAGGGATACAAACAATAACAATACACAGCCGCTATCGGCGGTCTCCGCTCGAGTCGATACTACGGCTGCTGTTAACGCGACTTGACCTTTTTTTCTTTTTTACGATTCATCTGACAGCCAGATCCGATTGCTTCACCATGGGTTCTCCTACCGAACCTTCTCAGTCTCAGCGACCGCTTGAGGGCGATACAATCTTTGTTAAGCATCCTCGTGTCGACCCGCCGACTCAGCCTGCAACACCTCAAGAGACTGGCCCGCAAGACCCAGTGCAGGAGACATTACCCTCGACCGAGATTCCGAACTCACCCATCGATCCAAACGAATCTTTCAGCACCCAGGTTAACGAAGAGCGACCAAACGTCACTGTCATTCCTTCATCTCTCACACCACCTCCTTCAACGCAGGTCAACAACAGCCACAATGCCAGCCAGCCTGGTCCCTCTAAACGAAAGTTCTCTGCTTCCCAGCAATCAACGCTATGCTCTCCGCCAGCTACTATTCCTAACATCATACGTGACCGCTCCAACACATCAGAATTTCTTGCTCCCGCACCGCACCAGGTCCTTGAAGCGTCCGCCGACGAACTCCGAGTCATGGTTCAGAACGCTCTCGCAGAACAGCAAAAGCTCAAGACGGAAGCTGCTCACTTCAAGCTGCAGTACAACCTTATGGCTCTCCAGGCCGACGACGATGCCAAGCGCGCCGCTGTGGAACACGAGATGATGCGTCGCGAGGTGGACGCGCTACGCAATGCAGAGCACACACGACAGGCAAGGAAGGAGTTGGACTCGGCGTCCGAGACGTTGCAGACAAAGTATCTGCAGATGAAGTCGTGGTATGAAGCCACGCTGCAGGAGCAGGAAGTTCTCCAGCGCCGCTTAAAGACTGCTAAGAAGGTCATCAAGCAGAGGGAGGATGAATATAATGCTCTTGCCGAAGAGCGGGACATGCTGTTGAACAGGATACGCGAGAACAGAGAGCACATGCAGATGCTCTGCAGCCCCGGAGGTATATTTCATGCCCTAGCACCCAAACAGAGAGGCGTTGTTGTCCCGAGCTCACAGAACCATCGTGGGTCTCAACAGCAGGCTTCCAGAACACATACACACGGTAGACAAGGCGAGCATGGCCTGTCGGCTTTGTTGCAGGCTATGAGCCAGGATAACAACAGCGCGCCTTCAACCCCGATGCATTCTCACCGCCCAGCCCCACGACATGTCGGAAAGCATAGCCGCAACGCCCAATCTATGTCCTCTTTGCCCACCACGCCTATGAGCCGACCGGTAGGATCACATGTTGGACTTCTTCCATCCGTCGACCTTGTGCCTCAGACGGAGCCCCAACGATATACGCAGAGACAGTTCATTCCTACAACGCCAAAAACGGAACGCCATCGCCGCAGGAGTCGGGAGAGTACAATCTCAGCAGACGATAACGAGGAGCTCGCTAGGCAAGCGCTTGAGTCTGTCGCTGCAGCGCAGTCTTTTGTATCACAAGGATCACATAGTTCGCAGTCACGACATAGGAACGGTCAGAATGAGGTATACGGTAGCCAGGCCAGCCAAGCAGCTGCACAGATGCTACGGCGAGACCCACGACAAAGCTTCGAGGTAGCGGATTCGCGCAACACACACACGCCAGGAGCAATGGAGAAGTCAGTGCGAATGCAGGAGAAACTGTTGTCTCATCGTAACGGAGACGTAGATAAGCGCAAATTCAGTGGAAACTATCCCTCAAGTGAGGATTTACGACGTGAGCAGGAGAGTCCAGCAAAGAAGTCAAAAGTGGTCGAGCAATTGACAGATAGTCAAAAGAAGTTTGGGTTGGGGATCCAGTACAGAGAGTAGCATGACATTATAGTAGATTGCAAAATGCGGAGTTTGGAGCGGTGGTTCAGTCCATCCCACGATATTCATGACGGCATATGGTACCGGGGGCGTTGGTCTTTTTTAACTTGTAGCACGTTACATTGGTCTTTTATAGGGTTGGAAGTTATAACCAGTGTATAAATGGAAAGATTGTTCATGATAAAATAACTTGAGTGATTATGCAATGGGTGTGATAGAATGTCGATGTTCGGTTCAGTTTATGTAGCATCTGATCCGGGATCTTACCCGACAACCAAAACTGCGCTACCTCAACAGCCGATGTCTGAAGCCGATCGGGTCGAGGGTTCCACTTCTCGGCGGTACGCCACGGGGGTCTTCCGGCTTTCGGCTGGGGGAAAGGCAATTGCAAGGTCATTAGAAGGGGATATTTACTTACCCGGATTTATCAATATCCTCTCTTACAACTCATCTCATCTCATCTTGAGTCTTTATCCCCTTTCATTCTTATCAATCGGTGTCAGTCCTCCAGAAGACTTCTCTAATACCCCAATCTTTTCTACCCCAGATCATCACTAGCTTCACAATGTCGGCCCGCCTCCACAAAGGCTTGTCAGGCGTCCTCGCCAAATCCCCCTCTGATACAGTCATTCTTTCATCTGTCCGCACTCCCATCTGTCGCTCTTACAAAGGTCAGCTGAAGGATGCATACCCAGAAGAGCTTCTCGCCAGCGTTCTCAAGGCCACGTTGAAAGCGCACCCTGAAGCACCCGTAGACGATGTGGCCGTCGGCGTGGTCCTTTCCGAGCTCGGTGGTTCTAAAGCTGCGCGTATGGCGCTCAATCATGTCGGTTTCAAGAATACTACCAGCTTGTACACTGTCAACCGTGCCTGCTCTAGTTCTCTGCAAGCTATTGCTGCGGTCTCGGCGCAGATTCAGACTGGTATGATCGATACTGGTATTGCGGCGGGTATGGAAAGCATGACGAGGAATTACGGATCCAGAGCTATCCCCGTGGATGTATGGCCGGAGCTGAAGGAGTCGGAGAATCGTCATGCGCGCGATTGCATTATGCCCATGGGGTTGACTTCGGAGAATGTTGCGCAGCGATATAACGTGTCGAGAGCTGATCAGGACGCTATGGCTGTTGAGTCTCACCGACGAGCTGCACGCGCACGGAACGAGGGCCGCTTCGCACAAGAGATTGTACCCGTGGAGACGCGCTTCCAGGAGGTTGACAAGCAGGGCAATAAGGTCGGCGAGGAGAAGCGCATCACCGTTACCGCAGACGACGGTATTCGCGAGAACGTCACCATCGAAGCTCTAACAAAGCTCAAGCCCGCTTTCAAGGCCGACGGAACTTCAACGGCCGGCAACTCAAGTCAAGTCTCGGACGGTGCCGCAGCCACGTTGCTCATGCGCCGAAGCACCGCCACCGCGTTAGGTCTCCAGGACCAGATCATCGGTAAATTCGTTTCCGCTGTGACAGTAGGCTGCGACCCCGACGAGATGGGCATTGGACCTGCGCTCGCCATCCCCAAACTTTTGAACCAAGTCGGTTTGGACAAGGAGGATGTTTCGCGGTGGGAGATCAACGAGGCGTTTGCGAGCCAGGCGCTGCACTGTGTGAGGGAGCTGGGACTTGAGGATGCATGGGCCAAGGAGAAGGTGAACCCTGATGGTGGTGCTATTGCGCTGGGTCATCCGCTTGGTGCTACTGGTGCGAGAATGACAAGTACGCTTTTGCATGGATTGAAGAGGGATGGTGGTGAGGTTGGTGTTGTGAGTATGTGTGTTGGTACGGGGATGGGTATGGCTGGTTTGTTTGTTAGGGAATAAGCTGTGATAACAGCCAGCGGTGAAAAGATTTAGAAGGTTTATATAAGCTTAGAATAGTTAAAGATTATACGTTTAATCCAAAGGATAGTAAAAAGGCTGTACGCGATAGATCTCAGAAAGCCTAGCGGCCAGATAAGAGGATAGGATTGGAAGATATCATCTTTCATTGAGAAGCTAGAGTTTGACTAATACGAAAGACAAAGAGTACTGTAAACATGCAGGAACCTGAATAGTACGCATTGGCTGACTGGCACCCTTGCATAATCGAGGTTCTGATAGATAAGTACAGCAGCCATCCCTCGGTGTCATCATTGAGGCTCAAGTACGCTTGAAGGACACAGAAACCACCCGACTTCGTCCCAAGACTTACCGCTTCTGGTCACTTATTATCCATTCTTGTGCATGTCAGATTGCACTATTACCATTGGAACTCCCAGCTCAACATGCATCCCCTAAACCGCCAGGGTCGACAGCAATCTGCTATGGTTCCGAATCCAACATCAGTAGAAGAGCTTTCCTCATCAAGTTCGACAGACCCGAGACTGAAGTACCTCAGAATACATGCTTCTGGATTAGAGACGAGGACAAGGCCTTCTTTGGATAGGCTTCGCTTTTGTCTGGTGTTTTACCTCAGGCGGGTAGTTCGTTTGTAAAGGCGCCGGCTGGTAGGCAGATGCTTTCTGAGGCAACGATAACAAGAGCCACCTGTGCACCTGCCACTTTCATCTTTGCATCACAAATTTGTTCTGTCTGTGTTTGCAAGGAAGGAAGAGAACAAATGTTCCCATCAGTCCTCTTTCGCAATAGCACCTTGCATTCACCCACAAGGCTCGACACCGACAAATCTGATCATCATTGAATGATCTTTTGCATTACATCGATAATACACGGCTGCAACACTGAGACGGTCGAGTATTCTCTCGAACTGTCGGCCGCAAGTATTCTCAGCTGGTGAAGGACTCGATCATTTCGGACTTTTACGTTTTGATAGGCATGCGGGCTTTTAGGTCTTGCCAATATACAGACCTGACAGAAGAGAAATTACGATGAACATAGGAAGAGTACCGGCAGGTTTTGCTTTTTGTCTGAAATCCGTTGTAAGGTTTGTCCGCTATCTCCTATGGTATGAATGTGGCGGAAACAGACACGCGAACACAAAAGGTGTTAAACAACGATCATGTCTTTGCAGTTGTAGCCGACTTTCTATGTTCACAGTTCATCTTGTGTTCCAATCCTTCCGCTCCATCACGTCGAAGTCCCACCGCAGCGCATGGCTGATGCGTGTCGACACCGTTAGGCAGGTTCTCCAATATCTAGCCTTGAAAGCGATCAACGAATCCTGCATGACATTGGTCACCTACGTTCGCTTCACAATCTACAAACGTATACAGCATAGCGCTTCGCTAAAATGGACTATATCAGGCTCTATAGTAGAACTACCGTGAGGATTGGTAACTCGATCTGAGAAATACCGAACAATGGAAACCGACTCGCGCCGAGGTCAGCTACCCTACAACCCGGAGGAGACGTCCGCCGAAGTACCTCCATGTCAGTTTAAATTGACCTTCAGCAGGAAATGATGTTGCCTTATTCGACATTATCCTCATCAACTGGCTATCAGTAAGATGTTATAGATCAATTCGATCAAACTGACGTTGCTTTGCACCATTACCGCATCCGACGCTAAAGACCATGATTCTAGAAACCTCTAGGATCTGATGAAGATATGGAGTTCTGTACCCTGGTCATTCTACGATGTCGGTTATTTCCGTGGTCTAATCCGGAGGAACCCATTTAGAACGGCAATATACGGTCTATCGTCGAAAGTTCCAAACGCGCTAACACATACTACGATAGGCTTAACATCTGTCATTCAGGTCATTCAGATTCGTCGAAACTAAACTACCGGTAGCTGATAACGCCAGGAGAGGAGGCAATGGTCGAAAAGTTGCAATTTAGCTGCCTCATACGGCTAGTCTGTCCGGACATGGTATCCCCGCCCGGCTCCGACCAACCCATTACGATATGAGACAAAGACCGACAGTTGACGCTGTAAACTCAAACCCTGAACTGCACTGGACAAAAAGAGCTGCTCTCACTACGCATTCTAAGCTGCAAATATCGTTCGATTGACCAGAACCAGGTCGGTCCCGTAATAGTGCCACTCTCTGCACTGCATCCCCAAATTGGTACTCCGCTTGACGCTTACACGCTGAAGCTGAGGCTGAGACCCTTGTCTGACTACTATTCGGGCAATCATTGCATTCACTACACTGCAGGCATTCGCGCATAGTTGCTACGGAGTATCCCCATGGCCCCAAGCGGTAGAAAGAAGGGGAAAAAAGTACCTTCTGGACCTGTTGCTGACAAGCCATGTCATAACTGTCGCCGTCGAAGGCTTCGCTGTGACCGTTTGCTCCCTCACTGCGCAAAGTGCGAAGCAAAGGGTGTTGATTGCCTTGGCTACTCCCAAATCTTCCAGTGGACGGGTGCTGTTGCATCAAGAGGAAGATTGGCTGGGCAGCAGTCAAGCGCTGCCTTGTACACCCCGGCTCAACCTACTACCGCTCGTTCAAGAGCTTCGCACTCTTCTGTATCCTCACTTTCTTCAAATTCTCCAGCTTCATCCTCCTCCGCCTCCTCTGTCGCTTCACCATCTGTCCCATCATCATCACCCGCATTCATAGCTCCAACTCTTTCTCAAGTCGACGAAGTCACAGAGACTTCAGAAGCCGAGTCCGAGTCCGAGTCTGAGTTGGACATATTCAATGACAATTACATCGATGGACAAAATAACGATGGCGATGATGATGATGCGACCCCCTTAGCGAGTGGTGACACGCAACTCGTCTGTACCACCAGCAATAACTATCCCTTGGCATCGGAAACGTCGACCCCTTGGGTGCTCGTCGATCCCTTGTACCAAGACATTACGAGCAACCACAGGCAGTATCTCGCTTATTGTACGCAACCTTTGGTCGCCACAGGCTCCAAGAAAAACATGAAAAGAACGGGAGAGACATGTACTGACTACTTCCAGTTGACGCTCGGCTCAGTCGAGATTTTGTAGCATACGATATGCCCGACAACCCGTTTCGAAACCTACTCAAATTTACCCAAGCCCACCCACTGCTACGTCAAGTCATCATAGCTGCTTCAGCAACGCACATGTACAACCGTTCGAGGCCATGGCTGGCTGCGGATTCGCTGGAGAGGGGCTTGGGTCCGAGAAATTTGCTTATGGATGCTCTCGAGGCTAAACATCAGGTCTTACGAATGTTACCTTCTGCTTTACAGAGTATCGAGTCTATCGGAAGTGACATTGTTCTGGCAGCGATTCTATTCCTGATCAATGTAGAGCTAATAGAGTCTGGTAAACATAACTGGAAGGCTCACTTTGATGGAGCTGGAAAGATCATGAAGCTGCTAGGGCCAGTGTCAGATGTAGACGAGAGCTTGAGAGACTATATTGTGTCTGACTGCTTCATGTACGTTGAGGGTATCTGCCGCCTACTGTCTTTGCTAACCATATCAGTTACTACATACTAGAGTCAACTTTCAGGCCAACGGCTTCGGACTCACACTCATATTTCGAATCATGTCAAGCATTACAAATACTTGGCAAAACAACAAATAGCTATTACTGCTGCCCACCCGAACTGTTGGAAATTATGCTCATCGCAGCACGACTCTCCAATACGAAACACGATGATGTTGTCTCAGCTGATATGATTACCGCAGCTGGCGCAGCATTACTAGACCGAGCCCGAAATTTTGACGTCCTCCCTTGGGCACGGGATATTGATCTCGATAACATACCATCAACTGAGCAAGACCCTATACTAAGTCGCTTTCGTGTCGCTACATCTCACCGACTCGCTATTTGTCTCTACATCCTTCATGCGATACCAACTGTGGGAGCCTGGGTTGGCGAGGATCTGGCTGACGCAATTTTCATGGAGCTGCATCAGGTACTATGCATGATACCAGACGATGACATCAACTTGAAAGCGACAACATGGGTCACTTTTGTCTTTGGGGCCTGTGCAAGAACACCTGAAATGAAAGACTGGGTAACGGTTCAGATTAAGAAGCTTATGCTTGAGAGTCCTTGGGGCTTCTTATACGCTGCTAGGGATGCTTTACAAATGCTTTGGAGTGTCCAGGCCGAGGGTATGCCCATGACGAGTTGGGTACAGACTTTAAGAGATCTACATATGGACTTTCTAATTGTTTAATGATATTGGCCCTGGATGATAAGCTTTGGGGTAAATGTCGGTATCATGACATTCATGCAGGGGATGTCTGTTTTGGATATTGATGCTACATTGATCGCCAAGTATGGTTATCCTTTTGAGGGGTTTTATGATGAATTCTTGCTCAAGTATTCCAAGCCTTGGTACATGTGTTCGTCTAAAGGCCAGTGAATCCTGGCATGATCAACGATTTATTGCGGGAACATGGCTTACAAAAGTTCTTTTCGTGGACTTGCTCTAACGACGGAGGGAATGTCGAGAATATTACGAAATGAGAAACGTATTGTAACACAAAGCTCAAGATTACTCTGATCAGCTAGGCAGTGAAATGTGTCGTACGTGAGGGATGACCTTGGGACTATGACAATGGTGTTCCCAAGTGGCTGGGAAACCGCAATTTGTCGGACCGGGAAGTATGAGACGTAGTAAATCCTTTTTCAACCTTATAGTTTGCTGCTTACTGGTTCTTGACTACTGTGTATTAAAACTCGCTGACTTGTAGTCTACAGTTTCCCGTATATGTACCAGTCACTGTGGCGCTACTTTAAAGAGAAGGACACGATCTATCTACTCAGCTATTACAAGGCTGGCCCAAACATGAAAGCAAGCCTCAACTTCTAGTCCGACTATTCTCGGCGTCCTAGAGGGGGCTGAGAAACAAGGAAACAACCACGGTCAGCCTTGAGGTTGTACACTATATCGACCGAGTATGTTGCACAAGTGCAACGTATTGCCCCTGACAGACGGCTTCGGAGAGCGTGTGTCCCGGAGAGAACGGCTGAAACATTCTTATTGTCTGGTGACTTATTTTATCGAGATACTTGTATCTAACGGGCTGGTTGGGTTTACTGCAGGCACGTCCAGGTACAATAGTTTCGGGCGGTGGCATGTTGGACAAAGGCGTGTATTTATGGCACGGCTTGGGGAATACACGGCTGTGGCATCGGATGGGTTCCGATTCCTTCGGAACCGGACTTGGTAGATCAGGGTTGTCGCTTGACTCTTACGAAAGGTGAGTTGGGCACGACGCGGTAGATTGAAGATAGCATTATGCAGAGCGGCTGGTAGTCGTCATATACTGTTGTTGAAATGACAGATTCTGGGTGAAAGCACAGGTAGACCCTTGTTTCGAATTTAGGTGCGTTTAAGATAATGGATTGTGTTGGTCAAAGTTGAGGTCAATGACATGGAGTGGTGGATAGCGCCCTAGCCGTGCACCATCTACAGTTTCTATTTTGGCCAAAGGATTGTTATACATACATTTGTATTGTACTCTGATACTCTGACTCGATGGTAAGCTTAGATTCGTAGCAAATAGGAAGTGGTAGCCTTGTTATGCTGGGAATGAGGTTGATATTAGGTGACAACTGTAAGATGCCACATGACGAACACAGTCTGGGTGGTTCATGCTCATACATTAACAGACTTATGCCAGCTCCATTTATGAATTGGTCTAAAGTATAAAGTCTCACTGTCAATCTCGTGAGTAATCACTATTTCGCGGACAGAAACGCTCAAACGACTGGCAACCGAAGAAAGTACGTTGAACAATGAACGGAGAACACTATCATGTTGAAAGCATTATACATCACAATCAAGTATTTACTCAGAGACACCACTTTATCGTCTCTTTCATGTAAAGCCGTAATCCCATTGCCTAGTTTGTTTATCATTAGATATATTACTCCCGATCCTTACTCGAAACGGCCCAGATTTGCTGGCCAGTAACTGCATAGAAAAAGAAGGTCGACCACACGGATTCCTTATACATAACCCATCATACCCTGGCAGCTACCCGGGTGCCGTTTTTAGAACAAAGCGCCAAAGCATACAACTCCATCCACTCCTCATCATCACACGATTCAAGCTGCGTGTAAGTCTGCGCCATCCTAGCCACAACGTAATGCGTTTCCAGAAGAGCATATTGTTCTGTTCCATCACCCGTCAGCTTAAATGCGCCACGAAACAATAAAGGAGTGAACAACTTACGTCCGATACAAGCACGAGCGCCGCCGTTGAAGGGTAGATAGCCCCAGCCAGGTCTCAGATCCTGCCACCTCTCTGGGACAAACTCATCTGGATCACGACCAAAAACATCTTCGTTGCGATGCATGGCGTAGACGTTGTAGAACATGGCTGTTCCTTTGGCGATGAAAAGTGGTGACTGCCCATCGGCGCCGCCACCACGAGGGATTGTCGTGTCTCTGACTGCGACACGGGCGTTTGTGGGAATGACAGGATGCAGCCTCAGCGCTATCGAGTCTTGGTTAGTATAACGGTTTTAGGGCTGAGAGGAGAGGGTTTAACTTACACTCGTTGACACACCATTTGAGATATGTTATTTCTTTCAGTTGGCTTGCGGTAGGTGGTTCTTGACCGGCCACTTTGAGAACTTCGTGTCTCAATTTCGAGTATAGTCGTGGGTTCTTTGACAGGAAGAAGAATAGATTGCTTAGTAGACTTGATGTTGTGTCGCGGCTTGCGAGGAGAATGTGGAGGATATGGTCACTTAGACCTTTTCTGTCATTGGTGACAGCCATCATGTCTGTAAGGAAATTGCCCTCTGACCCTTGTTTGGAACTGGTCAAAGACTCTTCGATGAATGTATCGAGATACTCGTATACTCTCTTCTTAGCCCTCTTCGCTGCAAAGTGGGACCTAAGCCAGTGCAGAGGACCAAGCTGCATCTGTTGGATGATCTCCTCAGAGCAAATCATGTAGTCGTCAACAAATTGCTGCTCACGAGTATGGTCCTCTTTCTCACTAAGCATATTCGTTGAGTGTCCCATGAGGAACTCTGTTGAGACATCCATGGTGAGGGCTAGGAACAGAGGTTGGAGATCTACTTCAGACCCATCGGTCGGAACATGTTTCGAGAAAGCTTGGAAATTTCGTTCCAGAGTTTCTAAGAACGGTTCAGGATTGTCTTTCCTGAAACTCTGTCTCAGTATTGCCCGAGCATGCTTCCATGTGTGTCCGGATAAGACAAAGATGCCTTGTCCAAAGACATTTCCAATGACCGAAGTTCGAAATTCTGGAAGATCAAAGTCGTCGCAGGCAGTAGCTAGAATGTGCTTGAGATTTTGAGGATCGCATGTATAGACACACTGCCACGACCACCTTCTTTCTAAGTAAGTGGTACCCATCTGCTTGAAGGCTTGCCATGTGCTGTCCAGATAGCGCTCTGGAGCTACACCGAACAAGGTTTTGTATAGGAAGTCGAAGCCTATGATGGGATCCTTCACGGGGACCATACTCGCGGCATCTTGACAGCCTTGAGCTTGTGTGAGTCGCCATCTTCGAAAGTATGTCTCAAGTGCACGGAGAGGGATCGGGAGTAGAAGGAGGATAGCAGTAGCGATAAAGTGTTGCTGAAGAAATTGGACAAATAGTAGGCTGAACATGTTGAGAACAGGCTTGAAGTACGGCGCCCACGCCAGTTAGTAGGGGGAGTATGATAAAAGGAAGGAGGCTTGCTCGAGAAGCCACATGAGTGGGATCGGGGAGGGTAAAGTACCTGAAGCAAAGGGAAAATGACAAACTTTCAGATTATTCCCGAATGCCTGAATCAAATGTCCCAGATCTAGAGCACAAGGATAATTGAGTCAACTCAGCCCAAAATATACGCCCCCCTTTGTCCTTGTCCTTGTCATGTCCATTAGCATCCATTCAACATCATGGGATACTATCGTGACTCCCGAGACGCACACAACACTCGGATATAAGCAATCTCAGAGGATGCTACCAATAGAACGAAGAAAGAGATGTAAAAAAAGCAGGGCTTATACCGAATTTAGAGGATGAACCCATTTTGGCATATGCATATTCCGTTATAGTGCCCAATGAAGAAGGGCTATCCATGGGTGGCTTTTGCTTAGAATAGGATCCCTAGTATATATTTATTACCCCCACAGACTTCTATGTGCTTTCCCTAACAATACAATCCTCCTGCTGTACGACGAAAAAAGCAGGGAAAATGGGATCATGAAAAAGGGATCTTCTATCTTTATGACACTTCATGAGAAGTTGACAAAGGGGGAGAAGTCACCTGGACCTGGCGTAGATCGGATACGCAGTTCTGTACCTCGTACTCTAACATATCAGGAGGAAATACCTGCGGTGGTGAAGAAGCGAAGGACCTGCATACCGGCTGTACTCGTAAATGCTTGGCCCATGACCACCCATCAGCTGAGGATCATATTGCATTGCATGCTTCGATCCGCCACGTCAAAAAAGCAGACTGTCGTGACACGAAGAGGCCATGACGGCCTCTATCTGTCTGGTCGGGGGTAAGATAGGAAAAGTGCGGTCAGACATGGGCTATGGAGAGTACGGCGGGAAGTGACAGCTGCGGTTCCCGCTGCAAGGATGAGCATGAACACGCACGCAAGATGATTTCAGATGCGGCACAGACGAGACAGCGTAGTTCACCTCAAGATAGGATAAGACATGTGAATAGAGAACGATACATGGATGCCATTTCCATTGGTGATCCAATCTATACAGGGCTTTGGTACAAGGCTGTGCTCGGTGAGGTCTCATTTCAGAGAGACATATTGCATGACTTGCATGAGATATCTTCCATACGTGAGAGGCAGCTTTAGATGCAATATACTTTAAGTCTGTTGGTTATGTACTCCAATGCAGATAAGCAATAGGACCCTGGGAACGAAGGTGATCTATAATAGGTAATAAGGACAAGCCTTGTTTAATGAGCCTGGTCTGTGTAGATGTCTTGCATATGGGCTGAGGTCCTGTATGGGTACTAGTCCTAAGCGTTTGTTTCAGAAGTCAGTGGTGGATACGAAACATTGGATTGACACTAGCTGAACTGACCGTTATGTATCATCTACTCACTTTAAGTGTTTCTTCGGTGATGACGAGGCGTTTGGCGGCCCGCAACGGCGCATCCGGGGAGAGCATGGACGTTTCCACCGTCAAGGATCTCCTGAGGACAAAGTAATGTAAGGCTATCGCGGGAGAAGGGTTTATATCTGTACCGGGAAAATGACTCCATGTGGGATGTCGTGGAATAGTAGATATGAGCTAGAAGCATGATATGGAGGTATGATATGATGTTAGCTTAATAGATGAGATATCTTGTTTGTTCTAATTAATCCTCCATAGGCACTGACTGGAAACAAAAAGTTTGGAACGAAACGCCAAGAAGATTATGTCTGACACTTCCAGTTAGTGTATCTACCGGGCCCATCTAAACCGCCTCACGCTACATACTATACGGGTACAGCTGAAGGTTGATCATCCAAGTCCCAAGTCATGACATTGCATCCAAACTAAACCATTCTGCATTAAAGAGACCAGTGTCTCAGATAGAATAGTGTTGGTTGTGTAGCGTAACTTAGCTCCCCCCTCTCTCATTCAAGCACGTACACGTCCACGCCCCGTGCTTCAAAGATCCTGCGTCCTCTCCCTCTTTCTCATGTCTCTCGAAATAAGACAAGACAGAATAAAATAAGTGATACCCCGGAATAGGCTGTGTTGCAATAACGAAAATAATTGCGGCTCCGTCGTTGGCTGACAGGGCGAGTGGCTGCTGTGGTGAGAGATTGATTGGGTGAACTTGAGGGTCCTGTATCACTTCAAGAGTTCCTCTCCGACGTGTACAGTGTCAGCCGGGCTCGGGCGGCCCAAACTGTCGGATCCTTCTGGGATGTGACAATCATATCTTGGTTGCATTGATTGATCTGGCATGGATCAATTGGATACAGATGATTTGCAGCTAATTACGGTACGCTGTAGTGTACAGAGTAGGTAGTGTATTGTACTAGCAGCCCTCCTAGGCAGTGTAGTGTTGGTAGTGTATCTGTAATTAGGTACCTAGCAGGTGATTTTAGTGCTGTTCTGTTGTGCTTCTTGACACTCCTGCCTTCTATTTTTTCTTCCCTATAGAGAGTCAAGTCCCCTGATGATCTACGCTCGGTCGTATTTAACCCTGCATCACTCCCACCTACCCACCCTCCTCATCAACAGTCCCCCCCCTGGCTTCAGTTCTGGGGCCTGCATGTCAATCTTTCTTGGTCTTTGTGCCACTTGCACGCGTGTTTCCAATATCGTTTTATGGTTCAGCCTCTTTTTTCCTTTTTCCTCCATCTCTCCTCCTTTCCTTTCTTTTTCCTTCCGTCCCTAGCGGTTCTACTGTTCCTTGCTACATGATGGATTCAGCTATCCCACAAGACGGTGACTCTACCGACATGCCCTCCAAAGACAATCCTGGTATCTCTCAAGTATTTGGAGATCCTGTCCTTGACTTACATCTAACCTTATGGGACATCTTCGAAAAAGCTGTGGCTTTGAAGCCTGATGGGGACGCCATTGTCTCGCTGTGGCAGCCACGCGATCACTTGTCCAACAGTGATCTTCCCTCTGTCAACGCCAATGATAGATCGTATCTGAACTGGACCTACTCGCAGTTGAAGGACAAAGCAGAGCGATTAGCCGAGACTTTGGGAACTTTGGGTTGTCGACCTGGAATGCGGCTGGCCGTTGTCGTTGGTAACTGTGCCGAGTGGGCGTTGTTCTTCTGGGCAGCGGCCAAGATGCGCATGGCTTTTGTCCCTGTTGATCCAACGGTCGCTCAAGATGCTAAAGCAAAGATATTATCCGTCAAGCCGCATGTGGTGGTGACACAAGATACAGAGAGTGCGAAGGCGCTTGATCTCTCCGACGCCCAGGTTTCAGAATCGACTATCTGTATAGTGTGTACAGGGGAAAAGTTTGACAACTGGTTGGAGCTATCTGATGTGTTGAGTCCTGGAGAACAACTATTAGAATCTGCACCCAAGATCACAGAGCCAGTGAACTCATCGGATACCAACGAGGAAGATGCCGCATTGATCATCTTCACCAGCGGGACAACAGGCCAGCCCAAAGGATGTTGGCATACAAACATCAACATCGTATCACAGTGTTGCGACTTTGACCCAGAGGTCAACGCTATGGGAAAGTTGAGATGGCTTATTCATACGCCCGTTTCGCACATGTTCGCCATCAACAACGCCCTCCGCGCATGGCGCTGGAGTGGCTCAGTTGTCATCCCATCCAGAACATTCAACGTAGAT
This sequence comes from Fusarium chlamydosporum, assembly GCA_014898915.1. NCBI lineage: Eukaryota > Fungi > Ascomycota > Sordariomycetes > Hypocreales > Nectriaceae > Fusarium > Fusarium chlamydosporum. The sequence goes on along the minus strand of JAAVUD010000048.1, from coordinate 238,840 downwards.
GCCACTCTCAACGCTCTCGTGCAAGAGCGATGTCACATCATGTCAGCCACTCCCACCCTCGTCAAAGCCCTGATGGCGCACCCAAACTTCCCCAGCGTGGACCAACTCGATCTACGCATTGTCACGATTGGTGGTACCTCAATCGGGCCAGAAGACGTTCGACTATGCTGCGATGGTCTCGGCGCGCAAATGGCGATTCAAGTATTCGGCATGAGTGAGGGTGCTCCCATCATCACATGGAAGAGAACGGATCCCGATTTGGTCGACAGTTGGCATCCTGGAGTAGGCAAGGTTCTGCCAGGGGCGGCAGTGAGGATCTGCCGGCCCGAAACGCATGAAATACTACCTCGATCGGAGATCGGAGAATTGCACATTGGCGGGACATCCGTCATTTCAAAATATTTCAACAGGGATTCTGATGGAGCCATGTACACTGACGAAACAGGGAATTGGCTAGCCACCGGCGACCAGGCTAGAATTGACGAGAAAGGGATTGTCTATATTCTCGGTCGCTACAAAGATCTTATTATTCGAGGTGGTGAGAACATATATCCTGTCAGGATTGAACGGGAGCTCCAACAGCTCCAAGGACTACAGGCAAGATTATACAAATTAGTGTGCAGAAACATCGCTAATAGATCAAAAGGTTCAAGTTGTTGGCATACCAAATGATTTGGCTGGCCAAGTTCCAATTGCTGTAGTCGTTCTTCCGGGGGGCGTTACAAAAGCCCAAATCATCGAAAAGGCCAGAAATACAGACCAACGCTACGCCCTGGATGGTGTATATACCCTTGAGGAACTCGGCCTCGAAAGATTTCCTTTGACATCGCTCGGCAAAGTAAAGAAAGAGCAGCTCAAGAATCGAATTTTAGAGCTTCGACAAGCAAAAGCTTCACCCAAGATTCGAGCCACCAATGGAGCTTCAACGCCGCCCTTTGTTGGGAAACTACTCGGCATCTGTGAGCAACTTACCGGAACTCGGCCTTCAATAACAGAGAGCTTCAAGTATCTTGCCGACAGCATTACTCTGATGCGCTACTGCGACCACGTACTGCGCGTTTGTGGTCAAAGACTGTACCTCCAAGACTTTGTTGAGCACGACACAATCGAGAAACAAGCGCATCTCCTCCTTTCTCGAAAACTCCAAAAAGCGCGCCTCGTGATTGCACCAGAAGTACCCAAGTCCAAGCCTACTCGGCCCAAACAGAACGTTCAGACCCCAAGACTTCCTCTAAAAATCACGGCTCCCCCAAAGCAAGACAAGGACAAGGACACGTTTTACTACGCCAAATGGGCTGTGGCACGCGCTGGTATCTTTCCATCGGACATCGAAGACGTCCTACCCGTCCGACACTCGCTGCATCGGACGGCGATTGGGTCTCGTCCGCAGTCCTACCATAACCGCATGGTCTTTCGCGTCTGCAACGTTGCGCAGCATCAGATTCTGCGCGCCCTCGAAAAGGCGCTGACCTCGAGACCAATGCTTAGAACCATTGTGTTCCCTGACTCGAACCGTATTCCGTTCCACGCTGTGCTGGCCCCGAGTCCTGCTCTCTTCGCTCAGCTTATTCACGAGGTCGACGTTGATACTGAAGATGAGGCACGGGAGCGTTTCAAGGATGGTTCTGCGCACAGTCATTCGTCGCCATTTATGTTTCAGGCCGACTTGGTGAGGACGTCTGAAGGTCAAGTCTTTCTTTGTCTCACACAGAACCACTCTGTCTTTGATGCACTGTCAATCATACAGTGGTACCACGATCTCGATCATTGGATGCAAGACATAAACACCGAAATCCCTGCTTTGACTCCTTACCGACTCTTTTCCGATCTGTTCAGTCAATATGAAGAAAGTGAGCCTGCGCAGCGCAGTGTCGATTTCCATGTTCAGAAACTGCGAGGCATTTCTCGCTATGGTCGCGCTTTGTGGCCTCCTCAGAAGGCGCCTGGCATGATGATCTGTAACGACGAAGGCTCGCCATATGCAAATGAACGACGTAAAGTTCGGGATGAAGTGTGGAATGGCGAATGGGAGCGTCGGGGGCCTGACTTTCAATGCCCGCGCTCTGGCCGCGTTCTGCCACTACCAGGTCTCATAAAGCTCCAAGACGAATACGGAATCCATCCATCGCTATTCACAAAGAGCGCTATCATTCTATTCAATGTTCTTCAGACTGGATCTTCTCATGCACTTCTCAATGTCTGGGAAAGCGGTCGTTCATGGCCATTCATACCAGAGTGGATGAATAAACTTCTTCCTCCAGCGATGAGCATTGATGGACCTACCGTTCAATGGATCCTCAATATGACAGAAGTCATTCGTAACGAAACAGTTATTGAGTTCCTTCAGCGTCTGACAACCGAAAGTGAGGAGATCAAGCAGCATGAACACGTCCCATGGAACAAAGTCATTCAAAGGCTCAGTGACGAAGGACAAGCTGCAATCGACGCGTCCTTCCGGCAATCTTTCGTCTGGGATGTTTCCATCGCTTTGAGCCTCTGCAAGGGTGAACAGGCAACTTTCAAGACGCTTGAGCCTGTTCACCGGTATGACTGGCCAGACTGGTAAGTACGGACCTCACCAAATCATCCAACAATTAGCTAATATCAAATAGTGGCTTTTTCTGGAACGCCTTTATGATCGACGCGGTAAACTTGTATTTTATTGCTTCTTGGGACACGGCGCAAATGAATGACAAAGAGGTTGATGGGCATTGCACCGCTTTGGCGGATGTGTTGCGAAAGTTGGGGGATGAGAGTAACTTGGATAAGAAACTGGGCGATGTATTCGGGTTATGATTAATGATGTCTATGAATGGGTATAGGGAGGCGTTGTGAGTTTTTACTCGATGGGCTCTTCTCTTATATGTTAGGTTGCAATTTGATGCCGATTTGTTTTGTCGCGATTAAATTAAAGAAGTTGAAGTCCGTAACATTGCACCATATATACCTGATACTAAGCAAGGTATCATCTATTCTATGATCTGCTTATTTATACAAAATGCAGAAGGCCTGTTAACTTTTTATCACTTTCACGACCCTTCTGATACTCTTCTTACAGGGACGTTGTCTGATGGCTTCGTCTACCATGAAGAAAGATACATTTCCCTGGGAACGCTTCTTCTGAGATTTACCTGACTTTCGGGGACGTATGCACCTGGGATGATATGTGCACATGGATACCATGCTACTGAAAATGAAAACTCAACGGTCAGGAAGGGATGGTTGAAGACTTGGTTTGAAGGCTCAAAGTTCTATGAATGCTGACTTTCAGATGTTCCGTCGAGTCCGTGGAATAAAATGACTTCTCATCCCTAAGTGAAACAGACAGCTCCGAATGAAGCAATACTAAAAGACACGAATCAATCAGAGTCTCAAGTGTAGCTTATTGTTGGGGCATGGAGAAAGGTTTGATGTGAGGGTCTTGTTCATCAATATCCTGTGAGAGTATATCAGGCTTGTTCGTGAAAAAAGGGTTCAACGCATATACAAAGCGCAATATGCACTTGAATACATCCCTTACTTATATGGAAAGCCTACCTAGCGTGCGTAAACTCGGTAGTGTGGGAAGGACTCCATGCAGGATCAATTGCACACTTCATTAACAGACGAGACTCTATATAGTGAACAGTCATGAGTTCCTGCTGGCTTCTTCAAAGAACGCAGGCAGCCGGTCCATTGTACACCACAAGTCCTTTGTACTACCTCTTATTGTTCAAAGAACATCCTACCCACACTCTTGCTCGTCAATATCCCACTCTATTATAAAACCCTGTAAAGTTTAGCCGTCAACAGACTAAGGCTTTCTTCATCACTCATCATTCCAAGCCTGAAAATTCGTACTGGTTACTATACACAGGCTTATCAGCATCAACCAACATTCTATCACAACTCATCTTCAGTCTTCCGAACTCGTCTTCACTTTTCTAAACTCAACTCAAAGCCGCAAACATGGGTTTCTTTACAACTGGTCGTCAGCACTACCTAGAACCTCTTCCCCTCCGTCGTCCGACATTTATCGATCGTCCATCATTTTTTTCAGAAGAGTGCGATCGTGGACACCGGCCTTCCTCTTTCGACTTGGGCGGATCATCTAACTTCAAATACGCCCCGAAACCAACAAGGGGCCAGTCATTTTATAAAGCACTGCTTGAGAAGTTCGATGAGGTGATTTCGCCTAGAACCTCTCTGCTAGATTCGGCCTTGCTGGGTTCTGGGACTTTTGCTGGACGTCTTTCACCGTCTCCTATTGAGCGTGCTTCGCTCGATGTCAGTAAGCAGTTGTCGAGTAAGGTCCAAAGGGGTGAGTATGGCTTTTCTCCGGTGTCTCCTGTAAGTGAGACTGGATCTACTACGCTTGTATCGAGCAGTTATGTATCGCCTTTTGAAGAGTCTCATACTTCACCTGCCAGCTTCGTAGGTAAGTATGAGTCTGATCTTGCTCCCATAAGTGTATATGGTGAGCGTTGGTCTGCTATCCCGCCAGCATCAGAGTCCCCTCGTTCCACCCAAAGCGAGGTCGGTCCCCTATCTAACCCTTTCTCAGATAAGTATGAGTACAGTCCCTCCCCTATCACAACTGCAGTTGAGCGCCGGACTGCATTTGCACAAGATTCTAATTCCCCGGTACCGTGGTACGATGAGGTAAGTTATTTTTCCGTCAGTGATAGCAGCGGCGATAAATCCCCCACTATGCTTTCATCACACTCTCTCCAGTCACCTTGGGAAGAGGACGTTGCTTCTCCTACCATCACGGTAAGTGATAATGCGTCGACTCGCGGACATGAAGCGGATACTCCCAGACTATTCCTAGAGGAGTTGAGCCCGCTTCATAGAGCCTCTGGTCATTGTGAGTATACCTCTTTTCCTACTTTTACCTCAACTGGATATGGGACATTCGTCGCTCAGGTACCATTCACTCCTAGATCGCCAAGATATCTAGGATTTAGCACGACTGACATCTTGCAGCATATCCGCAACGATGGTATTTACCAGTATTTTGATCAAGAAAGCCATGGCGTATGGGAAGATGTGTTCTTCTGTATAGGAGCGCTCATGTTTCTTGCTGCTTTCTTCATATATGTATTTGCGCTGCTCTCGATTCTGAAGTATACGGTAAGTGGTTGAGGGTTCAAAGTATGGATTGAGTTATGGGATGAATTCTTTCGAGTTTGGAGCTTTGACTTGGGCTACCGAAAAGAATAGACTTTTCCTGGATCGCTTTCGTGGTAGTTTAGGTAAAAGGGTCTCTAGAATAGATTGTCTGCTGGCCAAACATGAGGATTGCGAAAATAAAAGATATTGGATGAAATAAATACTACCATTAAATGTGATATACAACTATAAACGGAAGGCATTCAGCCTCCAAGTGATGCCATCATTCCCATGCTAAACACAGTAACTGCAAATGCGCCCAACGCCATACTGTCATCAAACATCAGACGTCGCTCGCTTACTCCTGTTTGTCTCTATCCTCCTCCTCTTCGTCCTCCTCAGCACCCCAATCCTTGAAGCCCTGGCCTTGGAGCCAGCTTACACCCTTTCGCCAATTGGTCTCACGAATTGCCTGCGCATCCTTCTCATAGACAACGCCAGTGACCATAAGGGCCAGCATAAAGACCCAGACGTCACCACCCTTCATGCTCTTCCACCAGCGTCGTTTGACACCAACCTTCCAGAGGCTGTCGACGCTGGTGCGAGCGCTGTACAAGAAGAGACCACGGCCGTTCTTTCGCTCAATAAAAGCCCAGAGACCGGCGAAGAAACCGCCGAGGAAGACACGCTGGGTCGCTAGAACGTGGCGAGGGAGCCATGTTTGGAAGAAGCAGAGTGAAGCCCAGGCTGTAGATAGTGCACCAGTTGCGAAAGTGGACATGCGAAGAGCCTTGGTGATGATACGTTGCAGAGTAGCCAGGGGACTGTGGTAGAGACTGGAGAATTTAGGAATGACCGTGAGTGCAGAGAAAACCGCTACAAAGAAACGAGCAAATGATGGGAATGATTGAAGCCAAAAAGTGAGGTAAGTTCGAGCACAAGACGGGTCTCCTGGGTGCAACGTAGCGCATGAGAGCGATGTGATGAGTGGGTGAGCTCGAGATGTCAAAGGCGCAATTGCACTGAGGGTGGGAGGAAGAACCTCCTTTCCAGGGAATAAGGTAGGGGAAACATAGGCACTAAGTGGGTTAGTAATAAGTCTTTTTAAATGGATGTGTTCACTTACGGCCAGCTGAGGCGTGCCATCTGAGCCAAGCTATCAACGATCTCAGAAGTCTGAGGCCATTTGAGACCTTGTGGCCAATCTTGAGGTCGCGGGTGCAGATAAGCGGACGAGCTCTTGAAGACTAAATCACCGAAAGGCTTAGGGAAGCAATCCCTATCAAAGACAGCGGCATGAAGAAGCTGGCCAAAAGCAAGAGGCTGCAACATCCAGCTTCCAAACCACCAAGGTCTTTCCCTCTTAATGCCGTTCTTTTTACCCCAGATAAGGCCGTCTGCCTCACAAAAGTTGTAGGCAAATTCCAAGGCACGGAAGATGGTGTATATGGCGATAGTCACTCGCATCTTCTGAGCTGGGTAGATGCCAAGAGCAAGACCGGCAAATGAGGCACCAATGGCAGGCGCAGATGGTGATGTTAGCATCGCTGCAGTTCGGGGGTTGCGCGCACGGAAAGGCTCGACTTGAGGATCAAGCAGATGCACGCGCAATCGGGTAAAGAAGCGGAAGAGGATTCTATAAAGAAGAAGAATGGTAGAAAGAGAAATGGATAGTCTCAGGGCTGGAGATTTGTAGAAAGGCTTCTTTTGCCCACTTGTACTGGGTCTGTCAGGATATGTTAGCCATGTAGATTGAGAATCTCTTGTCAAACAACTACTCACTCTTCCTTGCTCATTCTCTTTGCGACAGCATCCCATCCCTTCATACCCAAAAATGTCATTACAAACACCCTCAGCGCATGACGAATCGTCCTGGCATTATAATCATCGCCTCCCTTTGATGGCTTCAGGGCCTTTTCCACACGGTTCGGGGTGGGCGTTGAGCGACGAAGCACGCGCGAGCGAGAAATAATGTACTTATGCAGAGCAGCATATTCGTGTGCCGAGATGGTGTAACGCAGCGTGTTGCGAAGAACGGGGTCGTTTGTAGCGGCGGATGATCTGGAAGATCGCGAGCTTGAAGCATCGCTGGAAGACATGGAGTAATCCATGATAGATTCGTTTAAAAAAAGGAGCGACGGGTGTGGTGTTGTTTATTATCGTCGGTTGGAAAGGATCGTGTGTCGGTTGATTCGCGATGGCGTGTGCGCGGTTCCACGAGCTGAGCTCCAGCGGCGCATTCGAATAACAGCTTCAGACGGCATCAAGTATGTCGAATAGACAATTAAAACATAAAAGGATCTAGACTTGAGTTGCGCAGCTGTATTGCTGAGGGTCCAGATCGATGCTCTCACATCTGTTATGGAAGATAGATATTGAGAACAATGGGTGAGCAATGAATGATGAGGGAGAGACAGGAACAGGGACAGGAGGGCTGAAATCACAAGAACTTGGAAATGAGCAAGACGACGTAAAGTGGGGATCCAAGACCTCGGCTTCTGGGCTTAGCCCACTACGCATCCATTAAGTTACCTATCAAGACGCCCCGGGGACCCTGCTAAGATTGTCCCAGTTAATTAAAGTCATGCTTAATTAGCGAATAAAGAGACACAATAATGCCCTTATGGGTCATAGCTACAGGGGTTCCCCGCCCTCGGATAGCAGATTGACTGCTCTTCTCCAGTCAAAGCATCACCATCACATGAAATTCACTACTGTACCCGATGCCCGACTTTCCAACTTCTCGGTCCAGGTATGGAGCTCAACCCAAAGAGGCTTCTAACCCGATAAATCTACGCTGTTAAAGCGCATAGCCAACCAAGTGTTGACGCACTTCACAAAAAAGGAAAATGCATGAATCGTAATCTGGGGTATCAAACAACCATTCTCGAAGATGCTAACTAATATCATCTCATCTCTCAAATTGAGAGACATAACGAAGCATACTCCATTCGATGCCGGAACTACCGTCCTTTTAACTTCCAAAGTAAGTCACTGACTGTCATTCATCATAACCCTTCCAACCTTGCTTGTTACCAGGACGAGTGAGAGTGAACCACCGCCTAAGTCCTGGTGCATAAAGAATCATTAAATGCTTTTTGTTTCTTCTTTTTTTAACCTTTCCATGAGTGCCCTCGACCCGCAAACCCAGTCATTAAAAAACATTCCTCGCTTCAAAGGCCCCAATGTTTACATGCCCCCAACGCCGTTCATCAACCAAAAGTCTCCAAAGCGCATGTATTGCCGTAAGACAACAATCTTGTCAAAGGATTCCTTAGGTATGACCTTTTTTTGTAATGAGAGTAGTCAGAACGCACTTGCGTACCCAAGGCTCTGATAAGTATGTGTACAGGCACGTAACTAGCAGTGAACATGATGTGATGTTTCATCATTGTCCATAACCCATAGTATCATCCATCAAATCGAATAAAAAATGCAGCCTCGTCCAAGTTGTATTCAAGGATATGCTGCTTGGGTCATCATTTGGGGGTTTGTCAGGGGAGCCCAGGTCCGGCTTAGAGCTGGGCTCTCTGAAGGCCCAAAGGAAAGGATCTCCTCCTGCCAGCCGAGCGCGCCCCATGGACCGATGTAGTTACGTGGCTCTGGGGTGGAAAGTTGACTGGAAACGATTTCCCATTGTGGGATCTGGCGATTCTTAACCATCTCAACAATCTGTAGTCGACGTCGTTCTCTCTCGGCCACCGTATCCTTGACCGCGCGAAACACTGCTTCTGCATTGGGCCATGCGTTTCCTTTGTTGGTTGCGGTTTCGAGCAGCTCCTTAAGTGTTTCGAACGGAAGATTGAAGAGAACGCGGGAAAGGACAGCATAGAGTGGTGTTCGCTGTTGCTGAGATGCGCCCGAGGCGTCCGAACCTGGCGACATCTTGCCCTCGGTCAAAGAAAGATCACCAAATTGGATACCTGAGATTTGCTGAGATAGACGACCCTTGCCAAGATGCACTGAAGTTCCTCTAGCAATGGGTGGGGGTGAAAGCTTGCGGGTCGTGGCGTTGCTAGTCAGGGCGGCTTGGGGCGGGAGACGGGCGTAGTTCGAAGCGTCGGTAACTGAGGTGTCAATCTTGAAAGAGGGGTGGAGATTGTTGGCGATGAAAGAAACAATCTCGCGCAGGATAGCTCGAGACCCGTCACCATACTTGAACACATCGTAAGAACCCTCATCTCGGTGTCCCTCCAGTGCAAATTCCAGCGCCTTCTCTACTGTCTGCAAGTTCAAAAGCTGCATGGCAAGCTCACAGCCACGTCGCGTGACCGAGTCCCAGCGTAGCAGATGCCCAGCTGACGCATACCCAAGAGCAAACTCGAATCGCTCCACAACTGAGCCGGCGTCGGTTGCGACACCTTGCTTCAAGCCACCAGGAGGTGGACTGAAGAGGGGTAGTCCATAAAGGCGCTGTACAGCAAAATAGAAGGGCTCTGACTGGATCCATTTGCTATCTGTCTCAAGAACAAGGGTCGGAAGTGATGACATGTCGGGTCGAGAAAGTCCCTTCGACATGGCGCTTGCGAGCTCCGAGCTGCGGGAAAAGACAATTCGGTGACCAGGCATACGAACGGGGGGGACTCTTCGGTTCGTGTATTGAAGCTCCAAAACACAGTCTGCAAACTCGGGAGATCCAAATTGTTGCTGGAAATGGTTAATAAGGCCATCGGCATCATCCATCGAAGACATCATATGCGGAGGGGGGCCAGCATTCGGCATCATTCGTGGGTAGTCGTGACCTCCAAACATTCTTCCTGGGTGGTTTGGCGATTGGGTATCCTCCCCTAGGCCCGAAACACCATTTCGCACTGAACCTGAGGCAAACTGATTATAGACGCTGACATCATCCGGAGGACCGGATGCCTGTGAATCATGATAGCTGTGCGGAGTTGGGGGCCCAAAGTTGTTACCAAAGGGCGGGAACGAGTCCATCGGTCCATAAGCCATTGTAGGTCGTCCGTAATTATCGAAGGTGGTAACAGGGACGTGTTCCGCACCATAAGGCATCATAGGGGCGAATCCGTTGGTGCCGGGGGCGATGTAGGGAGGTCGACCATCGGGTCCTGGCATGCCGGGAGGAGGCGCGATACCACCAGACAGAGGAGCTGGAGACGAGCTTGTCGAACCATGGAAAGTGCCAAAATGAATGCTTCCATTACTGGGATGCGGCTGGTGAAGGGGTGGGCCGTTCGGCATCGGGGGTCGAGGGCCACGCATATCGCCATTCGCAGTTGGTCCCAAAGGTCGACCAGAAGGTTGGAAAGCTGGAGGCAGTTGATATCTACCAGGCGGGACAGCGGGAGGAGGTCGAGACTTGTTCATCTTGGAAATATGGTGGTTGTCTAAATGTGAATTATGAGCGACGGGGTGGTCTTCATGAGTTTGAGGCGCCTCACCAGCCTGAGATTTGATTTCACCCTTGCTCGCGACACCGTTTGGCTTTTCGTTCATCTCAGCAGTGGCCTTGCCGGACATTTGAGCTCCAATATCAGCTTGGCTCTTGGTGGTGGGCTGATCGGCATGGTCCGAGGCTGCAGAATTTTTGTGGGCGTCGTTCTCGCTGGTAGTGGCATGCTCGGAGACAGATGCGACTGTAATGAGGCAATCATGCGTAAGTTTGGTGTTGAAGATTGCATTTTTGCGAGAATCTGTGCCTGTTTGAGACGTACCAGAAGAATTGTTTAAACCAACCGTATCAGTGGTGTCGTCCTTTGTCTTTCGATGACTGTCCGCCTTATTCTCTGTTGCTTTCTCAGCTTTGGGAGCTGGAGTCGAAACAGGGCTAGAAGCCGGGCTGACAGCCGCAGCAGAAGCTACAGAGCCAGGCTTCTTTACCCCAGCAGATTTATCACCATTGGTGAGCTTCAATTCGGAAGGCACGGGCGCATTGGGTTTCTGGGTCGTGGTTGAGGCAGCGCTAGCTCGAGCAGCGGCAGCAGCCTGGCGCTTTACATAAGGCAGTGGGATAGCCGGGACGAGGGGCTTGGAGGATTGAGCAAGCTTGCTCCCTCCAGGTCGACGAGGCTTCGTGTTGCCGTTTTGGGGCGCCATTTCATGGGCGGGATCGTTGACGGTTCGGCGGGGAAGATATCGACGAACAGGGAGGGGAGGTGGGCGATGAAGATGGCCCAGACCTCAAATGAGGATTCGGAGGGAGGGAGGCTCTACGGATCTAGAGGAAGAGGCATGGAGAGCAGTAGTCGTCGAGGTGACTAAGATGCCCTTCGGTCGAATCTGGGCTCGAAAATCGTGGCCGTGGATCGGAGGCAAACTGGCGATGCACTAGAAAATGAGGGTCCGGGTGTGTAGCTGTTTTTGTGCGGAGAGCAGGAGCTCAACCAGGAGCAGCTTGTATTGGATGAAAGGTGGGTAAGGAGGGTAAATTAAGGAATGAGAGTTAGAGATCAAGGCTTCAGAAAGGCCTTGCGCGTTGGGAGCGTGATATGAAAGTAATTACGCTGTAAGGTTTTCACCAACCTGGAAACCCGGGTGACGATGATGTCTAGTTTGGTTGAAGGTGTAGTGCGTTGCTGTGCTTTGCTTCCAACGGCTTCCAAAGATGGAGAACGAGTCGCAAGGTGACAAAAATTGGGGCTTTCGTCACAATTTTTCTTGAAGCCTCCCCGCAGGTAAGGTCCACTAAGGTTTAGGGGCCTAGCAGTAGTGGGCTTAGCGCAGTCATCCAGTCCCGGTCCACTCCCGTCAGTGACCACCTCACCCAGCAAACAGGCTCGACGTCCTATAAACAGACGGTGTGCACAGTCATCAGCATGGATGGAAGCAACAGCCATCCGGCTTCCGATATCTTTCACCAACACCAAGTCTTTTGTGTGTTAATTTTCATAGGCTGAGGCTGACATTTGCCTGCGGATCTTATGTTGGTTGCCTATAACATGGCTGCCTGCTGAACTCTGTTACTAATTGACTGAAGACTGACTTCCCTTGCATCAAAGCTTAATTTGAGAGCACATGTCTTGCATTAAGTCTACATGCTGTATTAAATACTGCTATCTAGTCACTGCTTTAACCGTGCCGGTCGCTAAGCAGATCGTCAGCAAACTGAAACATCAAAGCATTTGCTGAACATGCCATGAACGCCATACTAAGACTCGAGTTTGCAGGTGGACGGTTTGTTGAACCATGTGCGCCTGCCAGCCCGTCATTGATGAAATAAAAGCCTCCAAGAGTTGGGTAGAAACATAAACCCCCATCGCATTATTACAACTTCCAAAAATTACTCGTCGCCGCTTATAATCCTAGCGACAAGGACGTAGAAGAAGATGACAGCACCAGCGACTAGGAGTTTGTTGTTGTATATCCATCCTGTGCTCGCATCTCTTTGTTGATTGACAACATCGACGACAGCTTGTGTTTGATGTCCGCTGGTCCCTGAGATGCCTAGCTGAGGTCGACACGATCCGTTGTTATCAGCATCCAATCGGTTGCCTGTGGCAGGATCAACCTTGTTCTTGGTCATCCACTCCCAGTTCTCGGCATCAACCTCTGGCCATTCTGCTCGGAACTTGGCGCCACCGTCGCCAGCCTTGACATTGCCCTTATTGGCAGGGTTGCTCTTCATATGTGTGCCGTTGCCGGTCGAGTTCCACCAACGCGATCGAGCAGCAAGATATTTCCGTTCGGCGGCTGTAGTGGAAACAGAACCAGTCGTCATTTCCTCGCTAGTCATAAATGAGAGTAGTCCGATCAAAATTGTAGAAACCTCCCATGCCGGGTTGAAGGATTTGGGGTGAAAATCGGAGATCGAGAGACATAGTCGCGTCGAGGGCTGGAATCGTCCGGAGGGGGTGTGCATGCGAATGGCGGGAGGAGCAAATGGATAGTTCGGGGGGAACATTAGAGTACCCCAGTACTGACCGCCATGATAGGGAGTGTTCTCAGGACCAGTAATAATATAGTGCCATCTAGTGATACTGTCAGCAAAGTTGACTCGCGATCAAGAGGTTCGGCCGTGACGTAACGTACTCCAGAATGTTAGACTCGGATGGATGGGCAACGATATAAGGAGGTGGGTTTTCGGAAATCGTTTTGTATTCGCGTGTCAACTAGCATCAAAAGTCAGTACGGCGCATTCGATTGACAGGCCCAATAGTACATACACGCTTGGTGGCGGCTTTACTGGCCATGCTGACGATCGAGAAGTGTTGGGCGTGGAAGTTGCCAAAGAGAATCGGACAGATTGCGGGTCGCGTGAGTCGCAAGAGGTGGAAAGAAGATCTAATTTAAAGGAGAGATCGTCGCTTAGGGAAGGAAAGTGAAAGGTGAAAAAGAGAACGCTTTTCCGAATGCTCCAAACCTTCGGTATGTTACGAATGCTACACGAGTGATGCGAAGACTAAACTCAAGTTGAGTTGAGATGAATAGAGAGGAACCCAGGGAGGACGTATCCTAGGTGCTGGGGTCCCGCTAGGTCCGGAAAGTGTTTGTGGCTGTGCATCACATGCCGCCGCTATGACGAAGTTACCAGGGGACCGAAGAACCTACGAAGAGGTACCTCAAGCGCCACAAGAGAGAGAAGCCACAGATTGTCAGGGTCGGAGCTAGGAAAGTACGTACCGAATCATTAATTGGAGAGCTGCCGGGGTCCATGTGGTGTGGTGGTTCGACACTTTCAAAACGGTATCGTGAGGGCTTGCAATTAACATCTCGGTTCGTTGGGCTGCAAAAATGGCTGCACTTCCTGGCTCGACTGGGGGTCCGGTAATTATATTGCCAAATTGAACGTTTGGAGGACAAAATATCTAACATTGAACAGGCTATGGACCCTTTCAGCAAGCTTCATTCCGACACCGGTTCTTTGTTGCACGAAGCAGAGTCGAGGCCTGAATTTCAACAAACCCAAGATGAAGCTAAGCAACGGCGTATGGCGCAGGTGGTAAGGTCTCCGAGACATGTCTGGCTTTCAGATCTGAGCTAATTACATTTAGATCAACGATCAGCAATTGGCGCCCATGACCGTTAATGAGCTTCGAGTTCATGGTGCGGTCAATACCCGAATGGAATTCCTCGACCCTATTTTCCACCCACTTGTTGCCGATAAGAACAACCAAAACTCGACTGTTGGTGGTGTTGTGGATAGCCTTCGTGTTATCAGCAATAAGCTTGACGGCCTACGTACGTTTTCTTTGGACTTTCACCGCAACATTAAACTAACTGATGTATAGAAATCTTTCAGCCTCAACCCGAAGTCTTCCTTACATCCGCACAGCAGACTGATCCTTCTACCTCGCCCACCGATGTGAACATTGATATCCGAGTCAAGGAGCTTTCTCGATTCAAGTTGCAAACTGGTACCGATGTCGGCAATGGAGAGGGGTCTGCGTATGGTTCGCTTTTATGGCGAAACATGTTTGGTGGTGCTGAGATGTTGGAGTTGAACGCCAAGGCTGGTACCCGTACACGCTCGGCTTACAGCGCCAACCTTACTGCGCCTGTCTTTAGCAATCCCGACATGAGGATATCATTGGAGGGTCTGGCTTCGGCTGCTGAGAAGCCATGGGCATCGCATGAAGAAGTTCTCAAGGGTGGAACACTGCGATTCACCTGGCTTAATGAACAACGAGACAAGCAGTCCGTTGAGTATTCGGGTATCTGGCGACAGATCACTGGTCTGGCTGAGGGTGCCAGCCCAACTGTGCGGGCAGATGCTGGTGACTCTATCAAGAGCGCTATCAAGCACACATTTCTCAGAGAAAGACGTGACAACCCTCAACTCCCTCAGAGTGGTTACATGGTTCGATCTGGTCTCGAGGTTGCTGGTCTAGGTCCTCTCGCGGGTGATGTTGCTTTCTCCAAGGGTGAGATCGAGGTTGGTGGTGCTGCCCCTATCCCCCTCCCTGGTATCCGTGGACGAACAGGTATCTCTATCGGTGGTGGATTGAGGTTAGGCATGCTCTGCCCTCTGCCTCTCGGATATGAATTTGGCAGCAAACTTCGCTCCACTCGTATCAACGACCGCTTCCAGCTCGGTGGACCAACCGATGTTCGAGGCTTCAAGCTTGGTGGCCTTGGACCTCATGATGGTGCCGACTCTGTCGGAGGCGATGTCTTTGCTGCTGGCAGTGTTAACATGCTCCTCCCTGTGCCTTATAAGGGCCCTGATTCCGGTCTGCGATTCCAACTTTTTGCCAATGGCGGTCGTCTGGTTGCGCTCAAAGACACCAAGAAATCCTCCAGTAGTTCCTCCACACAAGAACTGACTGGATCAGAGGTCCGAAATGGTTTGCTAAACGCTGTTGGTGAGGTCTTTAACGGTGTCCCAAGCGTCGCTGCTGGTGTTGGTCTGGTGTATGCCCATCCCGTTGCTCGATTTGAGTTGAACTTTAGCTTGCCCCTCGCTCTAAGGAAAGGGGAGGCGTCCACCAAGGGACTGCAAGTTGGTGTCGGAATCAACTTCTTGTAAACAAAAATATAGATATCCTTGTGGCTTGAGATCCCGCTCTAGCAATTCATACCCTTGTTCTTGAAGAATCTCGTGTTTGCTGTGACTAGATCAGTGCTAGCTTTGGACAATTAGTTTTGAGGTTGGGTGGGAATTGCCGTCTCCCCTTGGACTTTACTATATTTTATCCTAGAGGGTATATAGAGGCTACGGAAGTATTCCCCTCGTTCCCAATCTTGATTTGTACATGACATGCCACTCCCCTTGAAATGATCATTTGTCTTTCACATCGGATCTCTTGCCACTCTCTGATGGCTCTGCCACAAGTTCGAAAAAGATAACACTCGTGCCTTATTGCAGACGCTTAGTATCAATACCCTACGACACTCGTGGGTGTTCTAGTGATCTCTGAGGTGGGTGGAAATATCGAGGTCGTGAAGATCTCGACTTGGTATAGGTTAGGCACACCACCCCGAAGACTTACACCACCCAAAAATGCAATCCAGTGCATTTTATTGATGATTTCGTTGTTTTCGAACTCATGGTCTCAAAAAGAAGAGTGGGCGGTGGGTGAGAGAGGTTTTAGGTTCGGATTTTAAGACAGTTTGTAGGTTCTAGGTAGGTTACCACCGCACCACTCTTCACAGGTATGGTAAGTTATTGAAACCTATAAGGGTTTGACATACCCAGATCAACGTGTTCTGAGCAGCGGCAAATGTGCAGCGCAGTGCTTTCTTGCTACAACTCGACATAAAACAGAATAGGATCGCCCTAGTGCCGGATGTCTTAATAATGTGTCTCCCCTTGCAGGATATCAAGATATCGAAGCAACACTTGGGATGGACGAGATAAGGAAGGACTCCTTTCAGTAGCTTCTTGATCGAGCTGATGTCCGCTCGAAAACTCGATAAAAAAGACTTACCACATATTTTGGAAGTCAGGTAGCACCTAAATAGGAGCAACATATACCCAAATCACTCTGGATAGCCCATATCATCAGAGCTATTTGTGTCCTCGAACCCAGGAACTCCAAAAAAGAAGAGTGTGCAGTGGGTGATAATTCTAAGATTTTAGGTTCGGATTTGAAGAGGGTTTATAGGTTCTAGGACAGTAACCACTGCACCACTCTTCATCAATACTATATGCTACTTTGATATATAAGGGTTGGGTGTAAGTGGGCAAAACAGGGCCTCAGACCCCCACGCCAGCATATACTCTCGTTCCATGACTCACAAACTCGAAAGCAAGAACCAGTTGACAATTTCGAGAAGAGCCGCATATCATGATTAAGTAGTACGTGTATTCACATGATCTTCGAGGGTTCTATCCAGGTTATCATATCACCTTGCACTCAGGCACCGTTGATGTTGTGTTTGTGTAAATGACAATACTACCCAAAGCCCAGGTTTTCCTATTTTCCCAATGTTATCAACAATTGACCTCCTCCAGATGATCCAAAACTCAAACGTTCAGTTCATTCGGGGCTGCGTACGGAAACTGAACTTTAACGGATGATACATATATGACTCACAGCGGCTGTATACACAACAGGTGGTTCTTCCTCCTTCATCCCGCAACCTGTTCAACCTGACTAGCTTAGGACATTGACAATTGACCCTTGCAACTTCCAAGTTACTCCAGTCGGTCAAGCGACTCCTGATACTAACATATACAGATCACAATAGACCATGCAAGTTTATCTAATGGCATATAATAAATCAATACCACGAGTCAGAAATGTGTCCCATCAAGGTGCCTGCCGCGATGGTTCGTCGTCTTCTAGAGGGGTAATAATGTTGCCTTTACCGTAACATCGAATACATATCCAGTCATATGACAGATCTTTAACAAAAACAATAAGCATAAGCCATGTGGACCACATAAGCCAACTTATGTGATTCATCCTTGTTGTTTCACAGGTGGTGTAGCACAGCAACGTTGAACAGTACACTTCAACAATGCCTCCGTGTCGTTCCCGAAAGTCGCCGTTGTGGGGCCCCGAGATTCGGACACTTTTCACGGGAGAGAACCAACAACACCCGGAAGGATGTAAAGCGGCCGCTTTGTCCAGAGCTTGACCCAACACCCTGCATTTACCACCAACTAGGTACGAATACGCCCCTCCTCGCCAACAAAGGATTATCTTATCGCAGCCAGCCAACACAGAATGTCGAGAGCTGGCGGAGGCACAGTGAGTATCCGGTCAGCTTAATCCCTGGTTCACTCGCGCTCGGACAATTGTTTTTCGACTGTAGGACTATTACAGCAGTAAGCCAAACAATCACGCCAAAACCACACCGGCATATTCAAAATGCGCGCATTCGAGGCTGAGTTAGTACTTCAATATATTGAGCTCGTCTAGAAGTACATTTTCGGTCAATAACCATGCGGACTTTGATGCGGAGCGGGTCTCGTGTATGATCGCCGGTGCCCTTGTCCGCCGTAGACAAAAAGGGATAAAGACGTTGGTGCTACGGATTACGGAGACCCTTAGATGAGCTCTAAGATTGGAGGGGTCTTTTTTGCAAGTACACAGTATCTTTTTGTTCGCGTTCGCATTCGTAGCGTGTTATTTTGGTGAAGAACCCTGCGTGTAATTAGAACGACAGGATTAGCATTCCTATGCGGATTCGTGAGCTGTTTTAGGATTGTGTTTTGATTGAAGAAGGAAAGAGTTGGGATATAGGGGTTGTATGACAAACAGCATGTTTGGGTAGGTAGTAATTGTCTGGAAAGCCGTTTTTGACACGTCGGCTATCTTGTCTTTCATCTCATTGCGACATGCAAGATAGTAAAAAGAGAGTTTGGGTCGGGATCGCCAACGCCAAGGTAGCAATCAGCGGTAGCTTGATTGGATCTCGATTGTCCCGATCCAAAAGCAAACAAAATTATCTCAGATACGTAAGTAGTTCTATCTAGTCTCAACACGGTATTTGCGCATCAATCATCGACAAAGGAGATGACAAAGGTTGATTGGAGTGCAGGGCTGGCATGATTACCATCCTGTCGGATGCAATGACTACAAAAACTCGCTCAATCTGACTCAATAGCTGTTGGAAACAGGGATTCGAAAGATGTACTACTCTTCTTGTTTCTGGACTTACGGTACGTTGTAGATCTGATTGTAGCGCTCATGATCTTGATAACAGTCTTTCATCACTAAAGATCAGGTTCACCCCACAAAAGGGTCAAGAAAGGTCACTTCAGAAAGCATTGAGGCCAATCCAATTCCACAACCCATTAAAAACAATTAGAGTGGAAATAAACATCCTTCAGGCAAGCGGGCCGGGTTCACGGACAGACGGGCTGTCGGGTTCTTGGAAGACCCCGATAGAACTAGAACTCACGAGCAACTAATTAGGGACGTACCCACAGAATGGCTACTAAGTACGGATACCGTGCGTAAAGCCTGTAGATTCATCACTGCAAGCCTATTACAATTGTCTCGGAGCGAGGTCTCATAGGGAATTTGAGAGAATTTTTATGCTGACAGCCAAGCTTTTTGTCGAAGCCCGTCAGATCTTTTCAGCTCAAAGGATTTGAGTAACGAAGTGAGACCGTAAGCAGTAGATACTTAACCTGACCAATTAGAGGTTTCGCTTTCGACTACACGGGGAGATTATCCCTCCGCTGCGGATTATGATTGGTGGACGGGACGGGTTGTTATAAGGACCCGAGTGATGAATACGCGGTTTCGCATCCAGTTTTACGATGAGAGGGAATCAAGAGCCTTTTATCCTTTACGGAGAGAAGCGGAGAAGGGCCAATTGTTAAAGCCAATATTAACAATAATATCAATTGTCAAACTACTGTTTTGGCCAGGACAAGGGAAGTCGTAGTCGTATTGAAGATCTTTATCGCGGGACTACATGGTGCTGGATAAATGGGCATAAGAATTAAAGTTGGGATGCAGCCGCACCGTTAGCATTAGCCGTATGTGGTCCAGATAAGATTTCAGCGTGTAAGGAACGAATACAATATTGTCAAAACATCTTGCATGTCAGAATCCCCATGCCTTTTGCAAATAAGATTCTATCTGTTCCTAAGCTTTTGGCTGAGGTGAGCCATCAGCAACCATAACCGTGACAATCAGCCATCAAGATATTGTATAGTATGACAACTACGCTATTACAAGCACACCTATCAGGGGTGGGAGCTATCTAATTCCATAGGTACCAATTCTGAGGTTCCGTCGCGGAGTTGGTAGTGGGGCACAGATGCGGTTCATTCCCGGGATCCTTCGCTTCCATTGTTAGGTACTGTATTAGTTAGTTCAGGAGTATCGGGGTTTGAAGCCAACCCGCTATCCGCTATTGTCCCGTACTTCCTCTTACTCACATTATGCTGGATGCCTGCCTGGTTCAACAACGCACCCCCCGTGTCTTCGGGTCGGGTTATTGGAAGCATGCGAAAATGGATGTCAATGCTGGTGGAAAAGATGGAGATGATGTTGCGGACTTTGTAGGCATCCATCAAACATGGTCTAACAAGGTGTTTTTGAGTCAGTTTATGTTTGAGGGAGAAAACCAACAGTTGCTGCATACCTAGGTTAGTAGGCATATACATACCGTAAAGCGCTGTGAATACCTATAACTGTCCGCCATGACGCCCCCTCCCCTCAGAGCGGCCGCCCTCCCAACTTGTTTTGACACTGACAGCAAAGACAGAGCCATTCAAAAACCTGCAGCCGCTTCCGCACGCACTTTCCAAAAGGCGCGCTAGAACTAGCTTGGTGTCCACCCTTGTCGTCTATACTTCTCTGTCTGGGTTAGTGCTCGACCCACGCGAGTTTATCTCCAATATCCACTGTTAGAGACAGCAAGAACTGTGGATGACGGACCGAGACCTCATTGATCTTTACATATTCTCCTGACCTCCCTCTTCGTTTCGCCTCTGGTTCTTTTTCTTACACGTCTGTCTTATAGGATTCTTTGATCCTCCTTGATCGGCTGTCCTTTCTCTGTCGATCCTTAGAAACATTTTTAATATCCTTTCTTGTTTCGTTTTTTTACCTACCTGCACTGGTTTTTGTCTGTAATCTTACTTGGGACAACCAATTCCTCCTCCACCTACCCGAGTAAACAACAACACCGATCCAACTTTAAAACCATTTTTCGCTATCGTTTACGGAAACAGCGCGGCAACGACTATACTACTGGGTCATCACCACCCGAACCACGAGACTCAATTGCGAGATCTCTTTTAGTAGACTGTGCCGTCACAACTCACAATGTCGGCTCTCTACGGGATCAACGCTAACAACGACGCCACTGCTGCAAGGCAGGGTGCTCCTGGCGCTGGTTCAGTTGGTAACAACGTACCGCTTGCCGATCAGCACGACGATGGTACCGATGAAGCGATTAACGAGAAACCATCCTCATCCCCTGCCGACACTCTTGGCAAGGGCGACGATGAGGACGATTCCGAGATGGAGCGACGAACTTCCATCGTCCAGGCCCTTGCGCGCTCCTACTCTCATGCCTCTGGCACTCACCCCAGTGGACAGAACCCTTTCCAGGCCGGCGAGGACTCACCTCTCAACCCCAATTCTCCCAACTTTAACGCTCGTGAATGGGCCAGGTCTGTTGTCGAGCTAGTTCGTCAAGATGGTCACGGTTTCCGATCCGCTGGTGTTTGCTACCAGAACCTCAACGTCTACGGTTATGGTGGTGCTAGTGACTACCAAGCTGATGTTGGTAACGTTTGGCTAGGTCTCGAGGATGTTATCGGCCGAGTTACTGGCAGAAGCCGACAGCGCATCGATATCCTGCGCAACTTTGACGGTGTTGTGCATGCCGGTGAGATGCTCGTTGTTCTTGGTCCTCCCGGTGCTGGTTGCTCCACTACGCTCAAGACCATCGCTGGTGAGCTCAACGGTATCTACGTTGACGAGGGCTCTTACTTCAACTACCAGGGTAAGTGAAGTCATGAAAATGGGTGTTTTGGTTTCACAAAACTCGATCGTGTTTGCCATTGAGCAACGCGGGCTTGTTTCGCGTGGAACACGCCTTCTTTGTACCTCCATACGCCGCAGAATCAGCATCACTAACATTGCGCCACAGGCATGACCGCTAAGGAGATGCACTCTCACCACCGTGGTGAAGCCATTTACACCGCCGAGATCGATGTCCACTTCCCTATGTTGTCTGTCGGAGACACCCTCACTTTCGCCGCTCGCGCCCGACAGCCTCGCGAGCTTCCTCAAGGCTTAAACAGGAACGACTTCGCCGACCACCTTCGAGATGTCACCATGGCCATGTTTGGTATTTCTCACACAGCAAACACCCGTGTTGGCAACGAGTACATTCGTGGTGTTTCTGGTGGTGAGCGCAAGCGTGTTACCATTTCTGAAGCTGCTCTGTCTGGAGCTCCTCTCCAGTGCTGGGATAACTCCACTCGAGGTCTCGACTCCGCCAACGCCATCGAATTCTGCAAAACTCTCCGTCTCCAGACCGAGCTTTTTAACAACACCGCTGTCGTCTCCATTTACCAGTCTCCTCAAAGCGCCTACGACTTGTTTGACAAGGCAACCGTCATCTACGAGGGTCGACAAATCTTCTTTGGCCGCGCCGATGCTGCTAAGCAGTACTTCATCAACCTGGGTTTCGAGTGCCCTGCTCGTCAGACCACTCCTGATTTCCTTACCTCCATGACTGCTCCTAACGAGCGAATCGTGCGAGAAGGATTCAAGGGCAAGGTTCCCCGCACCCCTGATGAGTTTGCTACTGCCTGGAAGAACAGTGAGGAGTACAAGGCTCTGCAGGTTGAGATCGAGAACTACAAGGTCGCTCACCCCATCAACGGCCCCGACGCCGAGGCTTTCCGTGCTTCTAAGCAAGCTCAGCAGGCCAAGCGTCAGCGTGCCAAGTCTCCCTACACCCTCTCCTACTCCCAGCAAATCCAGCTTTGTCTCTGGCGTGGATGGCTACGCCTCAAGGGTGACCCTGGTATCACCGTTGGTTCTCTTATTGGTAACTTCGTTATGGCTCTTATTATCGGTTCCGTCTTCTACAATCTGGATGAGTCTTCGGGCAGTTTCTTCCAGCGTGGTGCTCTCCTGTTCTTTGCTGTTTTGATGAACGCTTTCGCTAGTGCTCTCGAGGTAAGTCTAGATGATCCTCAACACTCTTGCACAATGCTAACCCTGATTAGATTCTGGCCCTGTATGCGCAACGTCCAATTGTGGAAAAACATAGTCGTTACGCTCTTTATCATCCGTCTGCTGAAGCCATCGCCTCAATGCTTTGCGATCTACCGTACAAAGTCGCCAATACGATCGTCTTCAACATTACGCTTTATTTCATGACAAACCTGAAACGAGAACCGGGAGCCTTCTTCTTCTTCATCCTGATGTCTTTTGTCGTCGTTTTGGTCATGTCCATGATCTTCCGTACCATTGCCTCCGCTACTCGCAGTCTCTTCCAGGCTCTTGTCCCCGCTGCTATTCTGATTCTGGATCTCGTTATCTTTACTGGTTTCGTCATTCCTAAGCGTTATATGCTCGGATGGTGCAAGTGGCTTTACTGGATCGACCCTATTGCCTATGCTTTCGAGGCCGTCGTTGTCAATGAGTTTCATGGTCGAGAGTTTGAGTGCAACCAGTTCATCCCCAGCCCGGCTGTCTCTGGATATGAAAACGTCCCTCAGGATAGCCGAGTCTGCAGTGCTGTCGGCGCTCAGCCTGGAAGATCCGCTGTCAACGGTGATCGCTACGCTGAGTTGCAATTCGGCTACAAGTGGGAAAACCGCTGGCGCAACTTTGGTGTTGTCATTGCCTGGATTGTCCTTTTCACTATTACCTACATGACTGCTGCCGAACTTGTTTCTGAGAAGAAGTCCAAGGGTGAAGTCCTGGTCTACCGACGTGGTCACAAGCCTGCCGCCGTTGCCAACGCTGAGAAGAAGCACAGCGATCCTGAAGCCGCCATGGCCCACATTGGTCCTGTTGTTACTGCCGAGCGCACCCGCAGCCGAGCCAGTGGCACCAAGCAGGCTGGCGGTATGCTCCAAGAGCAGACTTCGGTTTTCCAGTGGCACGATGTCTGTTACGAGGTCAAGATCAAGGACGAGACTCGCAAGATTTTGGACCACGTCGACGGTTGGGTCAAACCTGGTACTCTGACTGCTCTTATGGGTGTTTCTGGTGCTGGTAAAACCACACTTCTGGATTGTTTGGCCGACCGTACTTCTATGGGTGTCATCACTGGCGAGATGTTGGTTGACGGTAACCCTCGTGATATGTCCTTCCAGCGCAAGACCGGTTATGTTCAGCAACAGGATCTCCACCTCCAGACTTCGACCGTCCGAGAGGCCCTCAACTTCAGTGCCCTCCTCCGTCAGCCCGCTCACGTCCCCAAGCAGGAGAAGCTCGACTATGTTGAGCAGGTCATCAAGCTGCTCGATATGGAAGAATATGCCGATGCCGTCGTTGGTGTTCCTGGTGAAGGTCTCAATGTCGAGCAACGTAAGCGTCTTACCATCGGTGTCGAACTTGCTGCAAAGCCTCCTCTGCTGCTTTTCGTTGACGAGCCTACCTCTGGTCTCGACTCTCAAACCTCTTGGGCTATTTTGGATCTTCTCGAGAAGTTGACAAACGCTGGCCAAGCCATTCTCTGCACAATTCATCAGCCTTCTGCCATGTTGTTCCAGCGTTTCGATCGACTTCTTTTCCTGGCCAAGGGTGGTAAGACTGTCTACTTTGGTGATATCGGCGAAAACTCCCATACCATGACCAGCTACTTTGAGCGTTATAGCGGCGTGAAGTGCCCCACCGAGGCCAACCCTGCCGAGTGGATGTTGGAAGTTATTGGCGCTGCTCCCGGATCTCACACCGAACTTGACTGGTTCCAGACCTGGCGCGAGAGTCCTGAGTACCAGGAGGTCCAGACCGAACTCGAGCGTATCAAGCAAGAGAAGCAGGGCGTTACTGATACTGATGTCGACGACGGTAGCTACCGTGAATTCGCCGCCCCTTTCATGGTCCAACTCAAAGAAGTCCTCTACCGTGTGTTCCAGCAGTACTGGCGTACTCCTGTTTACATCTACTCCAAGGCCGCCCTCTGCTCTCTCGTCGCTCTCTTCATCGGTTTCGTCTTCTTCAAAGCGCCAAACACTATCCAGGGTCTCCAGAACCAAATGTTTGCCATTTTCAACTTGCTTACTATCTTTGGTCAATTGGTACAACAGTCTATGCCACAGTTCGTTATTCAACGTTCTCTGTATGAAGTCCGCGAGCGTCCTTCCAAGGTCTACTCGTGGAAGATTTTTATGCTGGCACAACTTATTGTCGAGCTTCCTTGGAATAGTTTAATGGCTGTCATCATGTACTTTGGATGGTACTATCCTGTCGGTCTCTACAACAACGCCTCTGCCGCTGGTCAAACCACTGAGCGTGGCGCCCTCATGTTCCTCTTGCTCTTGGCTTTCCTCCTCTTCACCGCTACCTTCTCGACTATGATTATCGCCGGATTTGAGACAGCTGAGGGTGGTGCCAACGTTGCTAACTTGCTATTCATGCTTTGCTTGATCTTCTGTGGTGTTCTCGCTACCAAGGAGACTCTTCCTGGCTTCTGGATCTTTATGTACTACGTGTCGCCGTTTACCTACATAGTAGGAGGCATGTTAGCAACTGGTGTCGCCAACACTGCCGTCACCTGCGCCAGCAACGAACTCGTTTCCCTCAACCCACCCAACGGTTCGACTTGTATCGAGTATATGGGCGACTACATCAAGCTGGCAGGCGGCTACTTGACTGACAACGACGCCACATCGAACTGCGAGTACTGCTCTATCTCCGAGACAAACACATACCTCGCCGGTGTCAACATCGACTACGCCGACCGCTGGCGCAACTTTGGTCTTCTCTGGATCTACATCTTCTTCAACATGGGCGCCGCGTTGTTCATCTACTGGCTTGCACGCATGCCCAAGAAGAGCTTCAAGAAGGCCAAGAAGGAGAAGGTCCAGAAGGCCTAAATGGGAAAAGAAAATATAAAAAGAAAAACACATTTTGTACCGTGTACGAGATGAGGAAAATGATTTGTTTGGGAGAATACTTGTTTTTATTTTAGATTGGCGAGGTTTTGTTTCTCATGAGCCTTTTATCATAGACGGCATGCAGCAGAATGTGTGCCCATCATGTACATATGACTATTTTCACAAACACTAGACACTGTAATACGACAGAAAGAACAGACAGAAGCGGGATGATGGAGGATATTTATACCCCTCTCAATGAACAGAATTTACTTCAAAATTGACTTGATGCTTGTGATTTGCTTGCGGTGAAGGTCTCTTCTACAACATTGTTAGAAGGTAGGCGTATTTTTGTCACAAAAAGCTGCGTCGGAAAGGTATTCCAAAGTGCCTCACTGATTTCATTTCTCATGTGTTCTACAGTCAGACTCCCTGGCTAATTGTATAATAAGCTTAAAGTTTTGGTTAACCTTTATAAAAAATAAAATAAAATACAGTTTTAACACAATAACGACCTAATACCATCAGATCGCAGACTCTCCGGCATTGAAAGAGTTGGTTCAAGCAATCAGAACAATACTCAATTGCGTCAGTTACCCTCCAATTTTACAATAAACTGCCAGGTATTCTAGATATAAAAAAAAAATGAAGAAAATTCACCACTCAATTGCGCCATCCAAGTGATGTACTTCCATCGACTCTTGGCCTGATCCAATGCAACCCTAGTACGCCAAGCCATGCCCCCAGATTCTGTTATGCTTTCATTTATTTTATGTTGTAGTAAGTCGTCAAATCGTAATTAATTCGCGCAATCGCGCGCCGTGCCAGTTCATGTCGACGCTGGTTTCCTTGCGTGTATGTTGTAGTAAGGAAAGTAAGTGTGGTACTTGGGCAGTCCATTGACTTCCTCCATCAATGCCTTTCGGACCTCGATGAGAAACATCTCAATCTGGATCAGTGTCCAACCGAGACCATCGCGGAAAGGTCGGCGAGATAGACCGACGAGTCCCCACATGACTGCGTCGCGCATGACATGGCCGCATTCTTGAAGGCGCGGCTTCTTCGCCCATGGTCCTACGGGACACTTGTAGCTTTTCGTCGTGATGCTTTCAAAACCTGCCTGGGCAAGTTCGCCGTGGACGTAGTTGATGCCGTGGATGTCTGTGCCGAGAGCCGCCATGCCTTCTTTGAGATACTTGCAAAAGTCGCGCCAGGCGTAGGGTCCGTCGCATGAGTTGTCGTCGCAGGCTGCTGTGTAGACAAACTCTTGTATTTCGACATAGCCTCCTGGTTTGAGATGCCTGCTTGATGTCAGCTTGTGGTCATAGAAGAGCAAGATTGGTCGTCGTACTTCCAGATTCGGTCCCAGAGCTGTTCTCGGTCTTTGATTGAATGGAGTGTATGGCGGATGTGGATGTAGTCGAATGAGTCTTCGTTGTATGTCCAGCCTGCTTCGTGCTCGATGTCGTCGACGAAAAAGAGGGCATTTTCGGGGACCCAGTCGGGTTGTATGGGCGAAAGATCCATGCCGTGGAATTGCGAATTTGGATAGTTATCGGCAACTGTCTGATGTTAGTCGGGGTTCAATTAATGTCTCGGGAAGCCTTACGATCGATGCACCATCTTCCAATTCCTGTGCCTAGATCGAGTACCTCGGCGCCCTTTTCCAATATCCGATCGACCGGCGCAAAGAATAGTCTATCCTCGCACAGATGCACGGTTAAATTGTGCTTCAGCTCTTCACGATCCTGCTCGACTTCGTCATTGGGAAAGAGGTATTTCCCTGGCAAACGTGTTAGCCCACTGTTCCCTCAAATACCTGGGTACAAACCAACCTTGCCTATAGCTATGGTATCTGAGACCTCCATCGACGATATGTTGTCGTATACTTTCTGTCAAACTGCGGGTTTCGTCGAGGTCGTCGGCCGCATACTCGCCGCGCTCGATGCTTTGTATCACAGCAGCTTCGTGTGTGGATCCGACGGCCAGCGGGGAGACGATAGACGAAGCTGGCGAAGGAGGGACCATTTGGCGACCGAAAATAAGCTGGGTATCGTTTTTATCGGGAGATGTCGTCGGATGAGAATCGCAGTCTTTTCGTGACTTTGGTGAACCAGATGTTGTTGGAGGAGATCCGTCAGATTGGCGATTGAGCGAGTTCGGCGGCGAATTCATTGTGGTAGTATGTATGGTAGAGCGTAGAGGCGCTGGGAAATGCGCATACCGCGGTAGATATTTTGTCGATCTTGGTTGAAGCCGAGGTACAGTGTAAGAAGATTTGGATGGAGATTAAGGAACTGAGTTTGAGAAGAAAGTTCAAGATCCGAACGGGAGCCAAGGGGATTGATGCGCTAGACTGATACTGTACAGTTCAGTTCGGTCCGGCCGACGGTCGCCGGTAGTTCAATGTTTGACGTCCCAACGCTCAAGCGATGAGAGCGCTTATGAAACAATAATTGAGATGATTTGCACAGATAAAGATAGTTGTGATGGGACGGATGAATACTGAGGTTGAAGGTTGACGTGGATGTATGTATGTTGAGTGCGGTTAAAAGAGGAGGGAAAGCTTGATCAACAAAGGGTCCAGGCAGTACGGTACGGTTTTAATAATTTAAAATAAAAACCAAAGAGACGGTAAAGACCCAGAAAGTCAAGTGCCCACGAGCAAAGCAAAGCAAGGCTAACTAGGTTAAATTAGGAATTTCATACGGAACTACAAGAATCGTTAGTACATAATGGGAATAGAAGCTATCAAGTGGAAAAAAAGAGGAGAACGACAGACAAGACAGATGGACCCTGTCGATGAAATAGAATAAACCTAAATTCTATGTATTCTTTTTAGGTATGAATAATGTAATAACTTTTACTTGACTCATGGATTTGTTTTGCAAATGATACCTTGATTTGCGTAATAATTTGTTCTTTTTAGGTGTTAACTACTCCATCTGATATATGATGCAATCAACCATGAGAAAAAAAGAAAGTACCTAAGAAAGAAAAAAAAGACTTCACTCAATGACATCGACAAAGCATACCGACACTCTGGACACAGCAGGAAAAAAAAAGTCAAATTGTGGCTGCTGCCCTGTCTGGTCCCCCCCAGATGACGAGAGAGACGGGGGGACCCAATCCAGTCCCGGCATGTTGGTACGCATTAACTACCCATTGCCGCAGCAAGGATGTCATGTTATCCAACCAACCGAACATGCAGCGTCGTCTGAAGCGGTCACAAAGTAGCCTGGTCCTAGTTCGGGGGAGGGGTTACAGTTACACTGGATGACTTCTTTCGGGTAAGAGAACTTTCCATACCGTTCAAATCCATCATGAAGCTATCGAGAAACAGTTTAATGGCTCTTTACTAATAAGCGAACAAGATAAATAGGCTAAAAAACTACAGAGTTAATATTTACCAAAAATGCTCGTAATCTAGACTGATTCAGGTTAAGTTGTCATCCATCTGTTGTATCATGCGTATCCGCTTCCTCGGACTTGAGTCCTCCTTATCCCACCTGACAGATGGATGCAGCACCATTCCATCCCGCAGCAAATTAAAACCTCCAATCACAAACAGCCAAGCAGTTTTTTAGTTTTTTGTGTCGAATAGGAACACATTGTTTTTCTTTCTAGAAGCTAAGAGACGTCAAACGACTAAACCTATCAGCGGCTCAAGCCTAGGCTCGTCGGAACTTTTGACGTGCTCCGTAGGTCCGAGCGAATTGATTGACGTCTAAATATTCCTTGACCTCTTGTCCAAACACATTCACAGCTAGCAATCATGTAAAAAAAGCTTGATAAATGAGTTTGATCAAAACCTTGGTTGATAACCACGCAAAAAGGCCCTTTGTTCTCGGCTCTTCCTTTGAAAGCGGGACCTTCTTAGTGATAGATAGGTATTATGGCCTCATGCACACATACATACTGCAGCAATCCTGCAACTCGGAACCGTTCTGCAACGCTGCGGGTCTTGGCGGTTCCCTTGTGTCGGTACGACAACAGAGGACGTAATGTGCGGTCTGACAAGATACTCACTTCTCTCTAGTACTGTAACTGGTTTGCAGTACCTGGTCTGCTTTAGGTTTTGAGAACTGAGATCTGACATGGTATATTCAGAAGAACCATCCCCAACTTTTAAAACATGCTCCATGTCACTGCGACCTCGGTCTGTATCACTGGTCCCCTCTCGGTCTCTTAGACGAGAGCGACACTTGGACCCTGAATTGACAAAGAGTGGATGAGAAACTTCCTTAACCGAATTTGTTGAGGTTGCATCCTGGTAGGTATCCACGCTTTGGATGGAGACACTTTGTAAAAAAAACCCTGATTTGAGTGAACCTATTACGACGAGACCGATGCAAGACATGCTGCTGTTGCTGACGGCAGAGTCAAGGTTAGTGTTTTGCATATTCATTGCCGAATACTGCATGGCTTATTCCCGATACTGAGGCAGTGTCCGCGAGGAGTGAAGTAGTTCATCCCGTGTTGATAAAGTGACAGTTTTTTCTTGGCGTCTGCACGGGGTCATCTCTGATCAGTGATTTTTCGCAAACTTGTCCCGAAAGAACGAACTTCTAACATCTCGGCCGATACACTCATATCCCATATCACCGGTCGAGCAAGAGATCCACTTCACCTTTAAGGGTACTACTTGTACCGCCGAGCGACAAATGAGATCTGAAGTACGTGCCTTCGTATAGAGCGCTGTATCTGTCATGGAGTTGTCTATCATAAGCATTTACTAAGCTTTGTGTCTACTACAAAATGCTTGTTATACAGAGTCCAAGTCCATCGTGACTAGTTATCTGTCTCACATAGCACTGAGATGTGCTTATGGTTAACCATAAGCTTGATCTACTGTGTCAAGTCATAGACTCCTTGCATAACTATACCAGTAAGGAATCCACCGCAGTGTTCCTGGCTTCTAGGCGAGACAATTCTGCAGGTAGTAGACCATAGATGTGAAGCAAGAGAAAGAGAGCACAAAGCACACTCGAATCTTGATTGTAGGCAACAGATAAATCACAAAGCACGATAAACCGATGGAGAAGTAATATAAAAGTCATAAGCCATATTAAAGCCGAAATTCTACTAATTTCTAATCGCCAAAAAGTAACCACCATCGCAAAGATGGGGACCAAAAACAAGTCTAATCTATCAAATACAGATATCCCAGACCTAGATCCACCACCCATATTTGAAGCTGACTGGTGTAAGAATGAACCAAGAACGTTAAACGTTACACATGTGCGTTTTTCCCGCTGCCAGAGGCAAGCAAGCAAAGAGACGTGAGTGAGAATGCTAAACCGTGCCAGTTGGCAGTGCCGCCAACGGCCTCATTGTGAGAAAGGGACTCGCCCCCTTACGGAGCTAAGTCATTGAGAATCGAAGAAGAGGAAACGCTTTACAGGAGGAAAGCGAAACCGGCGATGGCAGCAGCCACACCGGCGAAGGTCTTCTGAGCAGCACCAGAAACGATGGTGGGGTGCTCGGGGTTCTCAGGCTGCTGGGGCTTGGAGTTGGAACCAGTCTCGGCGGGAGGAGCAGGGTGCTCAGGCTCCTTAGCAGGAGGAGCGGGGTGCTCGGGTGTGGAAGGCTTGGCAGGAGGAGCAGGGTGGACGGGACCAGTAGGCTTGGCAGGAGGAGCAGGGTGGACGGGACCGGTAGGCTTGACAGGAGGAGCAGGCTTAACGGGGTGCTCGGGCTGCTCAGGAACAACAACAACTGGGGGCTTGCCGGGAACGATGGGCTTAGGAGGGTGGGCAGGCTCGGGGTGGACAGGGGGGTGGACAGGCTCACACTCGCCGTGAGAGCACTTCTCGTAGCTGTAGCAGTCGTCCTTGCACTCCTCGAAGTAGTATCGGTCCTCATCGACGTCGCAGACGAACTTGCGAGCGTAGTCGAAAGAGTAGTGCTGGTCACGCTGGCACTCGGAGCCGTAGCAGACGATGCGCTGGTTGCACTCCTCCTCCTTATAGTCGGCGTAGTAGCAGTGACCGTCGTTGCAGATCTTGAGCTGGTTCCAGGTGTCATCGTAGCACTCCTGAGGAGCACAGAGGCCATCGGTACAGACGACCTGCCACTTGGTGCAGGTAGGGCAGTGAGTCTGAGGAGCACAGTAGTTACCGTAGCAGATGATGATGACATCGGTGGGGACGATGGGGAGGATCTGGGTGACGGTCTTGGTGGCAGTGGTACCGTCCTCGGTGAAGGTGACGGTAGCAGTGGTGGTGACAGCGGGGAGGGTCTCAGTGACGAAGTCGGTGTTGACAACGGTCTCGGTCTCGCTGCCGGGGTTCACACCGTCGGCGGCGTAGATGGTGAGAAGGACGTTGATAGCGACCTGTCGGCGCTGGAGAGCATCGCCAGCAAGGCCACCACAGCTCTCCTCAGGGTTACCAGGGCAGCTGTTATCACACTGCTCGGTGCCAACAGAAGGAGTGGTGCTGAGGTCAAGCACGCTACCACAGTAGCAGCTGTTGTCATACAGACCGAAGAAGTTGGAGCCCTCACAAGCATCGGCACAACGCTCAGAGTCGTTCTCCTCGCTGGAGTAGGCCTGGGTGAAAGAGGGGAAACCGTTCTCGGAAGAGAAGCAACCGAGGAAGTTGAAGCCATCAGGGTTACCAGCGCCAGCAGCGGAAGTGGTGGTGGAAGAAGCAGTCTCGGTGGTAGCAGTGCCGGTGAGACTCTCAGACTCGGAGAAAGTGGCGGTGGTGGTGGAGTTGCTGAAGCGAGTGGTGGTGAACTGCGCAGCGGCCACGTTGCCCATGGCCAGGGCGAGGATCTGGTTGTAACGCATTTTGTTGTTTGGTTGTTCTTATGAGCGAATGACTGGGGAGTAACGACTGGAAACAGCTCTCGGAAGAGTAAGCGAAGGGATCGAGGGTGTTTGAATTGCTTGATGATGAGAGGAAAGAAATTGATATTCGGCCGGAACCAAGCTCTCTCTTTATACAGAATTCAGTCCCATACTGAGAGGCTGAAATTGTACCGTCTCCCTTTGGGAATCACAGAACAAGCCCGCACCGATAGTCCCATGGTACCCGCTCCTTGACGAATGCATCGAGCCTAACGCAAACAAAGTCGAGTGTGCTGTGGACTGTTGAGACATGGCGTTATGGTCTGACATGCAGAGAATGCAGCCCCTGACTTGACATGTCTCACTCCACACTCGAGGGAGGTTGTTGGTATTGGCTATGTGTGCTTCCGAAAAAGGTTGCCGCTTGAGGAGCTGACCTGCTGCCTCTCGTGTGCTGAGATTACTCTAAATTCCAAGTAAGCTTGTATCGAGTCAGTGCCGATGTCACATGTTGGTCGACCAGTGCTTGAGCTATCAAGAAGGAGACACCAGATGTCCACTGAGACATTATCCTGAGATCTGTTGGCTTCCATGATCTTGGCAGATTCTTGTTGAGCATCCCTCAAAGAAGACAAGGCTCTAACTTCTTCTTGCGGCGTACTGAATCAGACCCATGAGCCCTCACAATGCCTCTCGTTGTTGTCTCTGAAAGAAAGAGAGCGGTGTATCGACATCTGAATTCGGGAGCCAAGAACACAATCTCGCCGCATGCGCCGGTACCATTCCTGGATGCATCAAAACAGTAGCCGTGCGTGTCAGAAACATGAGTCAGAAGTCTCTTATAGTAGAGGCTTTGAGATATGTGCCAGATGTTCAATCTCCATGAGCCAAGAATGTACGTCATTGACCACTGGAAATAACAGGCGGCATCCGAGGGTATTTCGTGGTTGTCGAAAGCATCACGGCCCTAACTATACTCACTTGAGTATCACCAGCATTTGCGTATTCAGCAGCTTCCCACTTGTGAAGAGGCGACTAAGATCGGCGATGTTTTGAAACGGTTGTCGAGTCGGCTCCCTTGCGCTTGATGAAAAACATTCTTGGGGGAAAGCTCTTGCATATCTCGAACAGAATCATAGCAATTTCGGGTAAGGCTTGTTTGTGGGATCACAGACGAGACAAAACAGCACATCCCGAGTGTCGGAAGCTAGCATGTGGTCCACAAGAGGGAAATTGCGCTGATGGAAAAAAGGTTGTAGGTTGGTTTTACGAAGGGAGAGCTGAAGGCTGCTATGAAACACTGAAACAATATGGCCAATAGCTTCGGAAGGTGATATGCGGGCCGGAGGTTTTTGCGGGGGCCAGGTGCAGCAAGGGTTCAGTGGGTAAGTTATTGTTTTCAGGTGCAGGGTAGTTTCCAGCTCAATACTTCAAAATAAATGTCACGATAGTGGTTCCTTCATGGAAGATTTCTCAATCATGCTACTTTTTTCGAAATATCAAGGAGAAAGCGGCACTAGTTAGAAATGTGGTAAGTATGGGGATACAACGCAAAGGTGTAATGAACATTGCGTCGTGGGTGAAGTCAGTGACCATAATCGAACGGTGGCTGCAGGGATGGAAATCAGTACTGGAATTTGCACCTCGGACAAATAGTAAATCTCAATATCGTCACCCAACAAAGACTTCACTTCGGAGAATTCAAATTTTGAGCCGCATTGTTCTCAAAATTGCTGTTAGACTCGAAATAGTGGACGTTGGTCAAACTCCACTGTAGGCCCCTTGGACTAAAGGAAGCTTGAGAATGCTTGACACATCATGCATATAGATCAAGATAACACGATCTAATGTCTGTGCACAGTCCAGGACAGCTCCATCAGCTAGTTCCGAACTAGTCTGGAAGACTTCCGTAGTTGGCTGATGGCATCCACATAGCTTGTGCTCTGGAGTCGAAAGGTCGATAGAGCTATCACCGATGAAATGTATAAGTCTACCTCGACATATTGTCCTTGGTGACTACAAGAAACCACAAACTATGACGTGAGAATGAGAATATGCTAGGATTTTAGTGTAGCCCTGAACTTCTCTATGAGGCTGTAACAATCGCCGAGCTACGCTTCCAGTGTAGCTTCTCTTGTCTGGCCCAGGACTTGCCGTGCCAAGCAGTCCATTGTTCTTGCAATGGGTTGTACAAAGCCTCATGCAAGGTACAAGCCCTTTGAAAAGGTCGCGACTAAGCCGACGTTACACAAAAGGCCTGTCAATCATGATGCTAATCTCCGTGGTGTGCCTGACGATCAGATTAGCATTCGCCCCTGTATCTGATCTCCCATTCAATAGCCTATTCCGAGCCTCATCCTAGAAAAAGGGACAACAACAACATAGTTTATTATTGGAATGTTGGCAGGTGCCATTCCCGCTTCTTGTCGGACCTTGTGTTTAAGCTTCAATTGCAAGAGTAAAAAGCAAAAAGCGCCCAGGAGTCACCAATCTCCCCTGCATCGCTTGTAATGCCCGGGTGGAACATCATTAGTCGCCTTATGCAAGCCTCCTGCTGCCTCTGATGGCTTGCTAGCAAATTAGCTATACGGCAGCTAAAACATTTACTCTATTTTGAATTGGAACAGATTATGAGATGCGTTGGGTGGCAGCTTTGTGCCAAGGCATGTGAAGGGAGAGCTATTGCGCTGCAAGTCGTGTGTCTTCTATAAGCAGCGAATTTCCTCCCTTGCTTCGGATAATCTCACGTTATTCTCTTCTCTTTGTCTAACGGGTTAAGTCTGTCATTGGTCAATTAAGAGTCTCAAGTCATGCGAGTGCATGCTTGAGGTGAAACATGAGAATTTGTCCTCGAATGTTGCTTGGGCATCGTCGTTCCTCAGCTTTTGAAAAAGCTCGCTGCCCCTGTTGTATTTGAATCAAAACAACTCCTGTCAACACCAGCAGTGGCAATGTAAGCATCATCAATTCGACCCTGGGACTTCAGCTGCGACCCTTGGCTAGTACATCGTAAACCGGCCTCTTTTCTTTCTTTCTTTTCGAGTAACAAACAGAACTTGGACATTGGAAGAATTGAGAAGCTCTCCATCTGTGGAAGTGATCAATCATCATGCCAGTTCTCTGCTATTCATGAGCACTGGTAATAAGAGCAACACTCCGAAACCTCAATTCACCACATAACAGTGCTTACCTAATCCAATTGCAACATCGCAACGACGATACCTCATATCATCTTGAACTGATAAGCTCATGATTGATCATGACAATGGATAAAATAATTTAATTACTGCCCCTCATCTCAACAGCCGTGTTTAGAAGCCGAAGATCAACAGAGGGGGAGGGGTCAGAATGGAGACGTTTACTGCTGAAACGCAGTCATCATTGGATCATTGATTGGACCCTTTACTTCCGGCCGATCGACATCCATGTCATCATGCCCATGATAAAAGACTCAAAAGAAGCAGAACCAGCAGCCATGATGGCTCTCAATTGCTTCTCAATCTCGCCGCAAAAATGTCTGTCACAAAGCTACCCTTCCACGCTGATCACATCGGTTCTCTGATCCGACCAGAGTCGCTATCGCGCACTCAGCAGCAGGCCGATGCCGGCGAGGTTTCCCCCGAGCAGCTCATCGCCACTCAAAAGTCAGCCATTGCCGACATCGTCAAGAAGCAGCAGGAGCATGGCGTTCGCGCTATCTCCTCAGGCGAGTTCGATCGCAAGTACTATTTTTCTGGCTTCTTTGAGCGTCTCGGTGGTTTCCGCGAGGTAGAGCCCGTACCTTGGGATGTCGTGCGCCTGTCTGCGCCTCCCATCGCTGCGCTCAAGAAGGCTGGCAAGCAGTACCCCATGGCTGCTCTCTGCGAGGGCAAGATTGAGTACAAGCAGAGCCCTTACCTCGAAAACTGGAAGATGCTGCGCGAGTGTGTTCCTCGCGAGCAGTGGGCCGAGTGCAAGTTCACCATGCCTCCCCCTTGCTACTTCCACCTGCGACTCGCCTCTGGCAAGTGCTACAGCCCTGAGGCTTACTCCAACGATGAGGATTTCTTCGCCGACTTGGCTAAGGCTTACCGTCAGGAGTTCAAGACTTTGTATGATGAGGGTGTGCGCAACATTCAGATCGATGACCCTACTCTCGCCTACTTCTGCTCCGATGAGATGCTTCAGTCTCTGAGGGATGAGGGTGTTGACCCCGACAAGCTGTTCGACACTTACCTCAAGGCTCACAATGACGCCATCGCCGACCGACCTGAGGGTCTCCATGTTGGTCTTCACGTCTGCAGAGGTATGTATCTCAGTCTCTAGCTCATAACTACTTACTCACCGTAATAGGCAACTTCTCCAAGTCGATGCACTTCAGCGAGGGCTCCTACGAAAAGATCGCCGAAAAGTTCTTCACGACACTCAACTACGACACCTTCTTCCTCGAGTACGACAACCC
Organism: Fusarium chlamydosporum; assembly: GCA_014898915.1. Lineage (NCBI taxonomy): Eukaryota > Fungi > Ascomycota > Sordariomycetes > Hypocreales > Nectriaceae > Fusarium > Fusarium chlamydosporum. Next base: position 202,135 of record JAAVUD010000048.1, on the reverse strand, counting down.
TCGTTCCGGCGGTTTCGAGCCCCTGCGTTTCCTCCCCAAGCACAAGAACGTCGTCCTCGGTGTCATCACCACCAAGGAGCCCGAGCTCGAGGACTCCCAGGTCATCAAGCACCGAGTTCTCGACGCCGCCAAGATCATCGCCGACGGTCAAGGCCGCAGCCTCGAGGAGGCTCTCGAGAATGTTGGCATCAGCCCCCAGTGCGGTTTCGCTAGTGTCGCTGTTGGTGCTGAGGGTATGACAGAGGAGAAGATGTTTGCCAAGCTCAAGCTTGTCAACGATGTTGCCAAGGAGATCTGGCCTGGAAAGCCTTAGGGGGCTGTGGATGTACAAAAATGAAGGAATGTGAAATGTAAAATTATATAGTTTTCGGGGCATTGGGTGTGACTGTTGCATAGCGTGGTGTTGAAAATGAAAAGATGAATGATTGTCCCCGAGTATTGTTACTGTTTGGCTCTTCGTACTACAGAATGCGCCCATCTTGTCGTCTAAGTTTATCCGTATTATCCTCCCGGCCTTAAGTTGCCTACAGACGTCTATAGTGTGTATAAGCATCGTCGAAAGGTATATGAGGCACCCCGTTCTAATCTGTTCATTCACTGCAATTCTAACACCTACCCAGTCCACACTACCTAGGCGGTCTCCAAACGTCTGTTGGGGCAAGCCTGTTCATGGATTCTACCAGCTTCAACATGGTAGCTTATGCAAGTATGACGCCGGCATGTCACTGTTGTTTTTCACTGCAATTTTAACCTCTCCCCAGAGTCCACTGCAATTCTAACCTCTCCCCAGAGCCCACTGCTCTAAGGTTGGTCCCAAGCGACTGTGAGATACATTGGTGCAACCAAACAGGCACCAATCATTCCACGGCAACCTTAATTGCGGCCCTCTTACTTCACTGCAATTTTAACTGCTACCTAGAGTCTACTCCACTGTGGTGAACCTCACTCGAGCTTATTCCCGGAGCATAAGCTGCCAAGTCGTCTAATTTCAGTACTCTGGTAGAATAATGTATAATTTATGTAAATTTAGGCATCTTGAATTTTGTTGCGTCATTGGAGGTCTCGGGATGATGTGCGCCAGCTAACACAAAAGATAGGATGTTGGTGATCGATTGACCTCACAATAAAAGACAGAAAATGGCAGTTCAAAACTAACGAATTAATTTAATATGATTTCTTTCTATATTCAAGACGTAAATGCGACTCATAACGGCATGTATCGCCATTTATGGCTCACTCGTCGTAACCCACTTTTGTTCGTTCCATTACTCCCATCCTACCATATACTCATGGCGTTCTATAATTGTTATATTAAATTCTTAACGACGATTGAAGTTGAGGAAGCGGCTCTGAAAGACTCGTTAGTAATTACTCTCAGTAGTAGATGACGTGTTACTTACTGCTGCCACGAGGATGATCAAGTTACTTGCAATGAAGCAAATATAGATGCCAAGATCGCGCCAACGATTGTCGTATGAGAGGTTGAAGGTGCTATAGAATTCGTCTCCGACCTTGTAAGCACAGTATTCGCAGTCCTGTGTGCTATTTGACACAAGATATCCTGGTCCTCCGCGCTCGAAGAATGGCTCCATGTACTCGCCGCAGGTCATGTTTGGAGGCGCGCTGAACGCATTCAGTTCACCCTGCTTGCAAACCACCTCAACACCATGCAAAGCAGTAGTTACCATGCCACCAATCAGGCGTGTAAAAGGAGTAAGCTGGTAGAGCCAAGCTCGCCAGAAGCCTGGCATCTGAGGAGGAGGGATGGTAACACCACAGAACAGCGCGAAGACAATGATTACTAGAGGATCAAACTGGCTGCTTATAAACGGCGAGGGAGTGATAGAAGCAAGTCCTTGACCAAGGGTAACAGCAAAGAGCTCGGTGATGAGAACCATGAAGAATTGGTAGCCGGCTCGGGAGGCTTCGGTCTGGAAACCGGGCATGAAGTACAAGGGCAGATAGAAAACCACTGCACACAAAATCGAGTACGGCATCTCGGCCAATACAACACTGGAGGAAAAAACAAAAGGCGAGTACATCTTTGCAGACTGTTCTCTGAAGTATAGAGCTCGCTTGATGTGGAACATAACCTCGACCTGGGTGATGATAAGTGCGGGAAGAACCGTGACCTGGAAAATGACGAAAACTCGGTTTTGGAGCGACGCACGAGAATTATCGAGGTTCAGATACATCAATCCAGTGATGAATGCGACTGCAAAATGACTAAAGAGGCGGGTGAAGGCGTAGTTCGGAGACCTCCAGTATGACCTGAACATGCGAGTGCAGACGACCTTCATCTGGTGAGTGAAGGATGAAGCGTATTCACGCTCCAGCTCAGTGTTCTTGACATTGGAACCTGCGACTTGCTGACGCTCGCGCTTAAGACGAATAATGGTCTCCTTAACTTCAGCAAATTCAGCGCTATCATCCCAAATGTCAGCCCAATCGCGGTTGCCAACACGAGGAGCACTTCCGGCACCAATAGCCTCAAGCATGAACTCAGCGATGTTATCAGTGGGCTTGGCTACTGCACCATGGCTCTCAAGATAGCTTCGTAGAATCTGAGCGTCCTTGCCGATATCGCCAAAGTAGACCGTGCGGCCTCCACGCTGGAGAAGAAGAAGACGGTCGAAGTTCTCAAAAAGAGCTGCGTTGGGCTGATGAATAGTGCAAAGAATAGCTTGACCTGAGGCAGCGAGCTTCTTGAGGAAACGGACGATGTTGAAGGCACTTTGACTGTCGAGACCGGAGGTGGGCTCATCAAGGAACAGCATCAGCTCGGGCTTGGCAGCAAGCTCGACACCAATGGTGACACGCTTGCGCTGCTCAACAGTGAGACCGAATTCAGGGGTTCCAATGATGGCATCGGCGATGGACTCCATCTCAAGAAGAGAGATGATCTCCTCGACATAGGCGTAGCGTTCTTCCATGGGCACATGAGAGGGTTGGCGGAGCTCAGCAGAGAATCGGAAAGCCTCACGAACGCTCTGAGTGGGCTCGTGTACATCAAGCTGTTCAGCGTAGGAAGTAGAACGTTGGAACTCCTTGCCAGGGGCGATAGCGTCGACAAGAATATCACCGGAGATGACACCAATGTTTTTACGGGCAGCGAGAACGTCAAGAAGAGTAGTCTTTCCAGCACCCGAAGCACCCATAAGAGCAGTAAGCTCACCAGGACGAACATAACCAAAGACATTGTTGAGAAGACGACGGGTGCCGCCTGGAACAGGCACATCGTAGTTGAGGTTCTCCCAGGTGAGCACACTTTCGGACTTGATGCTGATCTCGGATCCCTCCTCGTTGGACTTGTCCTTTGTTCTAGCCTCACGCTTGGCCTTGAGCTTCTCGTTCAACGCCTTGCGCTCCTTGTTGGGCTTGGCGAAGATGGTGGCTGCGTTGCCACCCATGCCAAAGTTGACGAGCTCTCCAAGAGCAACGTTGAGGAAAAGGAAGAAGATGATAAGAGCCAAGACAATACCCCAGTTTCGCCAGAGGTCACCGGGGTAGTAGGAGAAGCCTTGAGCGACGTAGTCACTACCGGAAACGAAAGTGGTTCCGGCCTTGGAACCAGCGAGCGTGCAAACCTGGTAGTCGATATCGGTGTACCCGGGCCCCGATGGGATCAAGCTGTCGGCTGTACATTCCATATCGATCCTCTGGAACTCGTTCATCATCATGGAACTGAAGCTGAGACCCAGGATGTTGATCCAGAAGATCCATCTTAGCCAGACTTGCTCTTGAGCATATTGGATGATGTATCCTGATGTGACGACGAAGAGTGTAATGACCTAAGATCTGTTAGCCATTGAACTAAATACTTAGACAATATCATCGTGTTAGAGGAGGCCGTGGGCTAAGTTTAGATCAAGGTTATGGCGCCACAACGTGCCGACCGTTGTGACCCACTTCCCGCATCTGCGCCACGAGTCCAACACATGGGAAAATCGTGGTCTCCTTTGGAGTTTCTCGCGGAGAACTCATACAACAAATCGAGATCTGAGAGGAGATAAAAATTGGCAAAACTTACAATAACCGCAAACTTGATAGCATAATCGAAATCAGGCGAAACACAACCAATGATACGGAAGAACAGAGTCATTCCAATATTTCCACTCAGAATCATGAGGAAGAACGTGAAGAAAGCTCCAGCGTCGCGCACAAGGTTGGTCATAAAGTAGACGATGATACAAAAGAGCAGAATCTGACTAGCAGCGAAAACCTGATCGACGAAGATCTGCGCAATCCAGAGAGCTGAGGGTCTGTGGAAGGCATAGGCCTTGTGCTTGTTGACAATCGCTCGACCAGTCATGGTACCTGCCAGCTCAGAAAAGGCTTGGAAGGCGTTGAAGAGCAGGGCGATGAACAGCAAACCACCCTTGGAGAAAGCACTGGCGGAAGTCTTGCCGAGGTTGAGATACAGTGTGCCGAGAACGATGGCGATGACGATGCTGCGGAACCAGCCGAAGAACAGGTTGAAGCGATCCTGTAACTTGAGAGTGAACTGGCGCTTCATCAGAGCCCAAACCTGGAGATGGAAACCCGTCGAATAGACAGAGCGCTTGGAAGTACCGCGCTTGCTCTCCTTGACGGCCATCTGGAAGTCATTGTGAGTTTCGGTCTCATGGGCGAGAGAAGCCTTGTATTCGGCCATCTCAGCGTCGAGAGACTTGTACGCATCGGACTTCTTGAAGGCCTCGGCCAGAGTCTCAGCGTTGTGAGGAGCGTTTTCTTCAGATCGGCCGGGGGCGTATTCTCTCTCCCACTCGTCGGTACAGCCAGTAAGATAGTCGGCACTCGTCTGACGAGGTCGGGGAGCGAAGCCGAGACTCTCAAAGTAGCTGCGGGCAGAAGAAGCGGGACCAAAGTAAACCTGCTTTCCTCCATCAATCACCAACACTTTGTCGAAAAGGTTATAAATGTTCTCAGAAGCCTGGTACAGAGAAACGAAGGTAGTCGTCTTGTACAGGTTTGTCTGAATGCGGAGAGACTTGGCGAAATCCAGAGCAGTACTGGCGTCGAGACCACGAGTACTGTTGTCCCATGAGAGGACCGCAGCATTGGTGATCATACCTTCCGCAATACTAACTCGCTTTCTTTCACCTCCGGAAACACCTCGGACGAAGTGATCTCCGACGATGGTGTGGCGGGTATGCTCGATATTGAACATCTTGAGCAGCATAGTGATAACGCTCTCCTTGAACTCCTCCTTGGACATGTTTCCGGGGCGTTTCTTGGGCATCTTTGTATCAATCGCAAAGCCAAGCGTTTGCTCGACAGTAAGCGTAGCGTGGTGGATATCGTCTTCTGCGTTGTAAACTGCCTCTCCACGATATTGATCGAAGTCGGTGTTGGTCCAAGGTCCGTAGAGAACATCACCCTCGACAGCAGTGTATCCGTAGCGCTGGTTGGCAATGGTCTTGAGGAAAGTGGTACATCCGGAACCTGGTCTACCCAGAACAAGAACCATCTCGCCGGGCTTGCACACACCGCGGAAACCGTCGAGGAGTGCAACTTGGGGAGGCTTGGGACCAAGACCGAGCATGTTGATGACAGGAGTGATAACGTCGAAGAAACCAACGAAAGCATCAGGGAAGGTGGGCACAAAGTTGGACATGCCGCCATAGCCCTTGACGATCAGATTATCCCAGTAAACACCAATGTGCTTCGACTTGATTCCAGCCTCCTTCTCGCGATCGAGACCGCCACGAAGAGCCGCCTCTAGATCAAAGAGGGACTCAACCTCGGCCTCATCAGCGCCAACATTCTTTTCAGGGTCGACGCTTGCTCTGCTCTTTCTGCGGCTAGCGCGTGAGACACCGGTGAATTCGCGCTGGAGCTCAGCAAAGTCGGCCTCAGCCTGCTCAACAGAGACGCCAACGTTCTGCGTCTTGTCCTGTCGCTCAGCACGGGTCGAGTCGGTCTCGATAGAGTTGCGATAGGCAGGATCGGCCTGTTCAGTGTGATGGTTGGCTGCAATGGCCTCCTCAGCCTTTCCGAGGTCCTTTTCGGCCATTTTGAATAGAATATCTCGTTTGCGATAATCGATTGAGTGTGTCGTTTTTAGCAGTGCTCGCAATGAGACTGTGCTGGGAGCCCAAAGTCACCCGCCGCGAAAGGTATCTTTAACCGAATTGAACCCAATTAAAAGTGTCGAGATGATTAAAGCTTTACTTAGAAGGAGTAAAAAAAAGGGAATTAATATGTATATATATCTAGCAGCCAGTGGAATCAAACCCAAGGCTTGCTGGTAAACAACAAGAAGAAGAGGTAAGGAGTCGCAAAGGAAAAAGAAGCCGACATCCCGCCCTATAAGTCAAGTCGCAAAAGGCAAAAAAGGTCCCTGGTCAAAAAAGATTATTATGGAGAAGTCCTCATGGAATCCATCGAGAGGGATAACAGAAAACCTGACTTCTACACTTAGTGTACAAGAAATGAACAGTCTAGAGACTAGCTTAAGCCTTGCCTAGACTGTCTCGTTATTTCCGTCCCTCATTCTCTCGGCAGTCTACTTTTCTTGATCCCCTGAGATCCATTACCAATCAAAAATACGAACCGAGTCCGTTCAAAAATGTCCGTCTGTGAAGTAGGGGTGGTCCTGTCCCCACAAGCCGCGAATTGCTTCCAGCTCATATCCTTGTTGTTTAGTGCTCGATTGGGCTTGTCAAGTCAGGAAGGTGGAGAGTTTGCCGAGAGTTTGACTCATCTCGGACAAGTTCGACGAAGTAGCCACGAGTATGATTGGTCAGAACAGATAGAGTCAAAGATTGACACCCATACCTAATGGAGATACGCATAAGGGATGATTTCGTTTATATCCGAGACACCCATTGGGAGCTGACTGAACCACCACCCTCAAGATTCAAGAGTTGAATCATATCATATTGCTTGAGTGTGTCGGCGTATTGCTTTGTTCTCACAAATAATTATCTATCATACCTAGCCTAAAGTGTCGATCCTGGGATCTTTTGCAACGTTGGTTGGGAACCCAATTCTCGGTTATCAGCTACTTACATGCACATGCTACCCACCCAATCTCACTCTGTGGAGAAAAACAGTGGAAACGTCTAATGTTAACCCAGCGCAACGGCTAAATCTCGTCATTCCGCGGGCTTCCCTAAGTCCGAAACTTTGGTGGAAGATTCGAGCTGTCAACGTTGAATCACTATTAGAAGGGAATCACTTCGACTCATAACCCTTTTTCGGAATAGTCCCGCAAAGTAGTATAAGTAGTGAGTATACCAGTAGTTCATAGTCATCAATATGCATCGGCGTGACACATTGTTTGTCCTTTGTTGAACGTGGCGTTGCATGAAGGATAAGCATCGGACTCATGTTTCCGACTGCACGTTTCCAGAACGTTTGTGAAGATCTCGTTCTTAGAGTCATGGTCCATTCCATCTCACGAAGCGAGAAGTGATATCTCACAACAAAGTATCCCAGCATACCCATCGCACAATAGAATTCGCCTGTGACTTGATGATGCTAAAGTCATATCAGCTTACAAATACCCTTGGACGCCCAGCCATATATCGTAGTAAAGAAAACAGTTAGGTTCTGTTCACCGTTTCTCTCTCTCCTTTGAGACATGTTGATCTTGGTCGCTTTCAGGTAAACCTAAGCGCAGTTTCCCGTTCTACCCATACATACCGAGTAAGAACCTTGTTCGATAAAGCCGGGATCAGGGGTCAAGCATTTGTGGCGTTTCAGCTTTTCCGCTGAACTCAACTTGAGGCCCCCCCGGTCATAGACGGTCTCCGCCGCCAAGTCCGCTCTCTTCGTCCGTCGTCGGCCGAATAGTGGTTCATAGCGGAAATAGTGGTTTGTCACAAATTCCGCACTTGACAAAAGATAATCAGTCAGATCAGATAATCATTCACAATGTACTTGGAGCAATGTCTGAGCGTTTGATGGTGTGGGTTCTTGTATCAATGTGGTTCTTATAGCGTAACAGCTTATCTGACTTAAACATCCTTACCGTTGGTTACATGACTAGCCATCAGTAATGGAAGGGTAAGAAGTTAGGATACCACAAGCACATAACTTCGACTAGATCATGCATTCTTTAGAATATCGCCATAAATTTTAAGACCAAGTTGAACTATATATCTTCTAGCAAAGACCAGCTTCTACAACTACCCTCAGTCCACTGGTATAACCGACTACTCAGACTTTCCATCATGCTCAACAGCCCAAAGCTCACGAAACCGACTTCCCTCCATCTCAACAAGCTCCCTCGGTCCGCCGTCCTCAACAACACTCCCTTTATCGAGCACAACAACCCTGTCAAAGTAATCCATAACCATCTCTAAGCGATGCGACACCATAACAATAGTATACCTCTCAAACTCATCGCGTATAATCTCTTGCATCGTTCTATCTGTGACTTTATCCACGCTGCTGCTTACTTCGTCTAGCAGAAGTAGCCCGCCCTGTTGCTTCTCACCCCGATCACGAACTCTGCGACGCAAGATTGCGCGGCCAAGACTGAAGAGCTGCTTCTGGCCGGCGCTGAGATCTTCAGCGCTCATACCAGCGTTTAAACTGCCCTTGTCGTTGACAAAGTTGGTAAGGCGCACGGTGTTCAGGACATTGAAGCATTCTGCGTCTGTGGCAGCATTGTAAGGGTCGATGTTGGCTTTAATAGAGCTGCCGTTAGGGAGAAAAACTGCGTCTTGAGGAATGCAGATGATGCGCTTGCGCAGAGTGGCGCGATCAATCTCGTGTAGATTCACGTTATCAATCTGAATGTTTGCGGCACAAGAGGGAAGAGGGTCCAGGAGTCGCAGGAGAAGTAGTATCAGAGTAGACTTGCCGCTTCCTGTACGACCGCAGATTGCGACCTTCTGCCCTGGAAGGATGTCAAGTTCGAGACCTCGCAAGACAAGACTGAGATCGGTTTCATCCTGATTATCAGCACCAACATCGTAGGAAGCAGACACTTTGTCGATGCGGATGCTTCCATCTTGTGGCCATGTCTCAGGTGGTTCGATATCTTCACCTGGCAGGTTCTCCGTTGCGACCGTCTTGCTAAAGGACCTCAAGCGGCTCACGGCGCCCAGGGATGTCTCAAGAGAAGTATAGCTCGTAATGACGTTGGAAAGGAATTCGCTAAAAGTAAGAAGAGAAATCAAACTGGCACCGGTCAAACCTGCGTTGGTTCGAAGCTGGGTTGCTAGTACGACGAGAATCACAGCGACACCCGTGACAATGAGATGGAGTGACGAGGCAAGCCACTGCTGAATCATTGCCAGCAGGTAGGCTGGTCGTTGGGAGGTATCTAAAAGTTGGTTGCTATGCAGTATGTCATTTCGCTCCCAACCAAAAGCCCTGATGGTCGCGATGCCCTTCATAGTATCGGTAAAATGTGTGCTAATAGGTCAGAACTCTATAACTGGTCTATCGGTCGTAATGCACTTACTATAATGGACTCTTGGCCTCAAGATCTAGGAGTCGAATTTGTCTAGATGTGCGAAGATAAAACATTTGGATAAAATAGAGCACAACGAGCAAGAAAGGATATCCAATTGCAAGGTACGGCGAGGCAGATGCTACCACAAACGCGGACCCCACACAATTCGAGATATCCAGAGTGAAATTGGTGAGGGCCAGAGGCAAGTCACTATCGAGGAGTGTCATATCCTGAGAGAAGAGATTCGTCACAATGCCTGTATCAGTCGTCGTGAAGAACCTCAACGGGGCCGAGATAACAGTGGTAATGGCCCGTTGATGAAGCTCTGTACCTGCGGAGGCAGTCATGCCGATCAGGGTAGTGACACCGTTAACGAATAGAAACACCACAAAACCTGACCGCAGTAGGGCGAAGATGCCCACATAAAAGGTGAAGGATTTGTCAAAGGCATCCTCAGCCCAGAATTTCATCCAAACTGATGATAAACTCTGACTCGCGCCAGCTAGCATTCCTGACATAGCGACAGTGATAGCTGCCCATATACCGACGCTTCTGAAGTAATGTTTGTAGATGGAAAAGTCACCTTGTTGTCTTGCTTTATCCTCCGCTGCCTGGGCCACGACGGGAGGTGTTGCAACCGCGGCAGCGGGAGTGATGGTTGTCATCTCAGACTTCTCATCATCTGAGGATGAGTCTGTATCTCTGTGTTTGACCCCAAGGCTGTGGACGTATTTGTTGTTGTTCATAAGCTCTATGAAATCTCCTTGCTCAATGACCGTACCGTTACCAAGAGCAATTATATGGTCTGCCAACGGCAAGTGACGCACTGAGTGAGTACATACAACGACCGTGACGTTTTTCCTGCGGGTAATCCCTCCTGGTCCGAAGACGCGTCGGAAGAGCTCTGATTCAGTACCCAAGTCTAGACCACTGAGTATATCATCAAAGATCATCAAATTTGCCTCTGAATACAGCGCACGAGCAACAGAAACACGTTGTTTCTGACCTCCACTGAGCATAATGCCGTTACTTCCGATATTGGTATCGTGACCCTGTGGTAAGAGGGCAACATCTAACGAGAGCAGGGTAGCCTCGACGATCTCGTCGTACTTTGTTTGATCAAACGGGCAGTGGCCGATGATATTCTGCCGGAAAGTGTCGTTATATAAGAAAGGAGATTGAGAGCAATATGCAATGCGATGAGAAGGAATGAGTGTCTTGATTGTGCCTGAAGACACTGGCAGTTCACCAAGTAAGGCTTGACAAAGGGTTGTCTTGCCGCTGGCAACTTCGCCCACGATGATGGTAAGTTTGTGAGCAGGGATAGAAGTATTGATTTGTCTCAATGTCATCTTCTCTCCTCCCCATCCGAAGCAGCCATCTTTAATAGAGAAAGCAACTTCCGGCATACCATCTGAAGAGCTTTTCTCGGACAAGGAAGTAGATTGATGAATTCGAAAGTCGTTGCGCGGTTCAGCTGCGAGGAATCTCTGCACACGAGCCATGCATGTCAGAGCAGCAAAGATGCCAGGAAGGCTCTGGAAGAGTTCAATAACAGGTGTCGTAAAGAGAAGGATATACGACAACGAAGTGAACAGCGTGTTGACAGTCAGATCTCGAGATGCAAAAGCGAAAGTGATGGGCGGAGAGATGGTGAATGGTGTAAAGCCCAACACTGCAGCAATAATCAAAAGCCAGCGGAAGCTATTTCCAACCTTGATCTCTCCCACACGAAGGGTCTGGATCAGGTCAGCCACGGGGCCAGCGATTCCCGAAATCTTGTACAGCTTCATCTGGGAAATTGCATTGGCAGTCAACCCAACCCTGTTCTGAATCTTTGCCATCCACTCACTCTGTCTCTTGCCGACCAGCGTGATCAACCAAGACAGCAAGATGGCACACACTGCGATAACTACTAGGGGAGAGACGAAGGCTGCGCCAATCTTTATGTAAAGAAGCCAGCATCCGATAGCCACCTGCACAGGGTTGGCCCAAAGATCGTGAGCTCTCTCAGCACCTCGGAGGATTCGCTCGACGTCAGAACTCATGAGGGTAAGAGCAGCAGAGTCATCGGCAGCTGTGATCTTCATCTGTGTCGTCTTCTGGTATATAGCAGCGACTAGACAGCCCCGAATCATGTAGACAGCTCTCTGTTTGTAATAGCCATAAAAGGCTGTGGAGATTCCTATTCCTGCGTAGATAAGGAATGCGGCGCCAACCAAACCATAGCCCACACTTTTCGACGTTTCTTCTTCCGGGATTTGCAGGTATTCCAGAGTTGAGTCGATGAAAAAAGGTTGGCAGAATTGGAAGGCGATGAGAGCGGCGCGAGGAACAATTGGAAGGAGAAACGGGCCTATGAGTGATCTTGTCAAATCCTTCAACAGACCCGACTTGGGCTCTTGGTTGTATCGATGAACCCGAAGGTGTTTGGCGAAGCGGTCGTGCAATCTACTTGAAGCCATACTCTCATCGAGAGGATAAAGGTCGTCTATTGCCAAAACCCCTCGATAACCTCTCATGAAGAGCTGATTCAACCACGCAAACACCCCAACGCTGAAAACGCTGCTCGATTCTTCAGGACTGTGCTCCTCTGCATTCCATTGGATCCATTTCGTCTTGGGAATTGTCTCAAGGCACAGAATGACGGCCTTGACCACTACAGAAGCTGTGAAAAGGCGGGTTTGGACGGCATATTGCGATGGCCCGCTGATAAGAAGCCATGCTGTACGGGCTTGCACAATATCGAACAATAGTGTGAAGAGGATGTAGATGTTCAGTAGTGTAGAGGGCCTTCGAGCGCTCGAGTGCTCCTCGTACGATAGCCCACATGCCAAAAGAGATGCGACAAATGCTAGAGAAGACCCTGCAAGTGAGAGGTCATGAACTATGCCTGCGGTTCCGGTTGCGATGAGGATAAGTACACCGAGTTGCGTAGCCGTATACACGATAAGGAAAGCCTTTCAAAGTCAATCACTAAACCATTATCGATTCAAAGAAGGAAAACATACGATCTTCACAGACTGCAGAACGATGCCATGAACCATTCGCTCTCGCTGTGTTAGGACAGCCACACGCGCAATTGCTGCCGCGATGAAGATAACAGTCGGTATAATCGAGAAAAAGATGCGCTCGAATTTCTGCGTAAAGTCAAAGTCACCTCGACATCCCCGAACGCCAGGGCCCCAAGAGCCGTCGTTCAGGCAGGTTGAAGCCATGTTTGCTCGAGATCTAACATGTTAATGAAGTTGAGCGATGCAATTGCCTTCTTATCTGCGGCGTGGAGTAGTTGTAGAGCCTCAACTAGGCAATTGATCCACTGTCAGATGGGCTAATGATGCCCCGAACAGGGCATTGGTTTGGTTAGGTTAATCTGTAACCAACAAGCGTACGTGTTGGACATACGCAAGTTTTTGGGTTGAGGAACTTTTGTAGAAGCGTCGTCGACGGACGCGTTGCAATTTTAATGCGAAAATTGTGGTATTATAGTGATTCGAGTTGAACTATTGATTGATTAGAGGATGAAGATACGTGAAGTATGAATCATTCACTTCGCAAACAATTGCGACGGCAGCCTTGTCATCCGAAATAAAGAACCTGAAACCACGCCCTAGAACATCGAGAGTAAGTAATTGGAAATCATGCCCCAAGTTAGGATTAACTGACCACATTTGCTTCGTCTCTTATGCTATGTAAGCAACGTTTTCTGTTATGAATCGAGAAACTCGATGTAAAAATTTGTCTACTCCAGAGAGGCAATGTGTTATTTTCAAGTCGTGAGAGGTAGAAGCTTAATTAGTTACGAGACTGACAAGCCCTTGAATGAGAGATGAATTGAGAAGTGAATGATTGAAAAAGTGTATCTGACGATAATCAAGGCCTCAACAGATGAATTAATGATATCCGTCATCACAGCAGTCGTGAGTCACATTTATGTTCATCTTGGTTAGAGTTCAGTTGCCCTGTGCAGCTTCTATTGAGTTAACGAGTTAAGAGTTTGACCTGCCGGAGAGTCAAAGTTATTGTTGATACAATCGAGAAGATTGGAAGGCTTGGGCACCTGTTGAAAGTCTATAAAATAAATGATTTCCATCACGGCTTTGCGTCCATTCTTCTTAAACCCGAAACTCAACACCTCCATTCATTACCTGCGCAAACACCATTCACAAGACAACACCATGGCGCGTCCGCACGCAAAGGACAGCGAAGAAACGCTACGTGGTGTTCTACAGTCCAAGGCGTGGTTCGGCTTCGACTTAGACGACACAATTCATGAGTTCCGGCGCGCAAGTCGCGCAGCAACAACCTACTGTCTCAACCGCATCGCCAACGAGAACTCACACGTAACACTTGGAGACCTTCAAGAAAGATATGGTATTATACTCAAGCAAGGGACTGCCGATGCTTTTACCGATGGGAAGACTTCCTACGACTACCGTCGAGCGCGTTTCGCTGCTACATTGAGTCATTTTGGGCTAAGTCACGACTTTGTCAACGATTTATTAGACGACTATGAACGCATTCTTGTTGAGAACTTGACACTCAAACAAGGGGCAAAATCCCTTCTTAAAGCTATTAAAAGCTCTGGCCGTAGGATTGTGGTCATCACGGAAGGTCCGCAAGATGCCCAAGAGCGAGCTGTTCGGGACCTTGGTATCGACAAGTACATCGATTTCCTAGCAACCACGAATTTCTTTGGTGTGGCCAAAATCTCAGGACTGTTTAGTAAAGTCCTAGATCATCTCAAGATCGACCCCCACGAGATAGTCTACATCGGCGATTCACAACAACGTGATATCGAGCCCGCGACCAAAGAGGGCATATACGCGATTCACTTAAACGACGACCAAGCAGAGCCGCTCGTGCTGGAACCTCCAAGCGTCAACTCATTGGACGTCCTAGCTCGGCTGATCTAACGTTAGATCTAATCTAACATGATCGTCTAAACTTATGCGTGCTGCATAAGTGGACTTTTTGCTCGTGACCGATCTAGCGTTGTAAGGCTGAGATAGATCCAAGAGGTTAAGGTAGGTAGCTCAAATGATACACCCGTTTCAAACGTGTCAATCTCTTACAGGATCCCGAAGGAACATCTTTTTTGTTTGCAGAAAATTATGTGTGATGCGGCTAGCAAACAGATCAGACAAGTGCAACGTTTGTGACACGAGAGATATTTTCAGGTTCTGGTGATACACTGATGAATGAGTCCGAGACATACGCTTGTACTTTGGTAAATAAATCGCAGGATGTCTTGGGTAAATGTCACTCTGTTATCAATATCAGTTTTGCTATATGTATCACTTAAAATAATAACGGCATTCACTCAGCCTTGTATGCAATGCACGACTGCTGACGTTGTGCATACCGACGCGCCGTTTTCTTTTCTTAACCCACCCATCTAAGTTAATTAACTGGCGTTACTAAATTAATCCAGCTGCATGTTAGCTGAGCCTCTCAGCTTAGGTATGAATCCAGTGCTCTGAGGGTTACACGACCGCCATACGTAACTTTTGACGGGTGTTCAATTTATCCCCCCCCCTTCTGTGTTACTTCAATCCCTGGGCGTGGGTGAGCACGGATAGAGACATTGTGATACTGTAGCAATAGCCACCTCCCAGCCCTCGCTTTTTTTTTTTCACTCACGGATGACGGGCGCCGCCGTGAGTTAAACGCCGCACATGGGTGGAAGAAGGGGATGTTAAACACGAGGGGGGAACCTTTGCCGGTAAGGATGTGATGTGCATTTTCTGTCACATTTGACCAACAAACCGGGAAGAAAGAAGTGCTGTAAGAAGTGGGTGTCAAGGTTCGGTCCGGGGAGGGGAGGATAATGTGTTGAGGGTGGTGGTACAAGAGTGTTACGGTAAGCCCAGGATATTGGGGGGGAAAGAAGAAAACCAACACTGTTCTGTTTGTTTGTTTGTTGTTTGTTTAGAAGACCCAAATAAACTCATCTATCGAATCCCACGATAGGCGATGCATAGCAAACAATACTAGACTAGGAATAAATCTCAACTACTGCGACCGTAATCGTGACCAGATCCTGACCTGTCTTGACATCACACACATCATATCACATGTGCTGCCCCCTCCCTCCCTCCACTTCCATGGACAGAAAAGAACAGTTGAATATCTTACCGTTACCGTATCCATCCATCCATGATGCAAGATCCAGCATATCAATCTAGCCCCCCATCACACATCACCCCCAACCTCCCTCCCTCCTCTTTTACACGTGGGAGTAAAGTAAAGAAAAGGGCAGACAAAATAACATGCTGTTCGTGGTCAACTATTAACTGATTGGCCTCATAGCCGCTCGCTGCACCCACACCTCCAGGTCCACTGCAGTGAAATCTACAACGACCAAAAAGACCTTTAGTTTAGCAGGAAATACGCGACGGCATTTCCGGGAACACTGGGTGGCATAACTCTGGCGCTTTCGTTACGATCTAAGTAAAACTTATCTTATAGTAGAACGAACATCCTTGACTCGTATGTAATCCGTTTCAACATATTCATTCCTACGCAAACTTGACTTACCATTCCCTCGGTCAACTTTACATGGGTTGTTTTCCAACGGTCGTCGTTCCTGTTGAAATACCCTGCTTGCTTTTTTTTACTTCTGGAACACACCGGATTCCAACCGTCAAGACTTTTAGTTCCCCTCCCTACCTAACTAACCTTTACCCGGAGAGGAGGGATGGGGATGGGGATGGGGGGATCCACTGAAACTTGAACTGCAAGTCATTCTACAGAGTTTCACACGATTTCGTCTCATGCGCCCTTTTTGCATTCCATTTGCTACTGGTAATTCCAAGCTCTCAGTTTTAGTAGACGTACGACTCGTGTAAAGGCATCTATCTATCACTGTGGCCCCTGGGTTTAGGAAGCCCCTCTCTGGATAGAGTGGTGTACCTATCTAAGCCCCATAGATTGGAACACATCATCTTGACAACTCACAAATGTCAAAAGGCTCGATGTTACTGTACCTTCAAACCCAATTCCCGACCATCTCAAACAACAAGTTTATTAATTACATCACAACTTCCCCTCCCCTCAAGAGAAACAAACCTTCTGTGGAAAGGGCGCTGAGAGGAGGCCCATTTGAAACTGCATGACGCATTCTTGACCAGGGTTGGTTCTTTTGTTTGTTTGTTGGCCATTCAATACCTAGGACATGACCTCACACTCGCCCGCCCAGATCGTCACTACAGTGCATGTTACAGCACACTACTAACTAAAATCTAACTTATGCCCTGTAAGAAAATCATTGTGCCTCAAAACCAAGCCATTTGAGTTTGTTTTTGAACCATATTTGTTTACCCCTCTCACTTTCCCTTGCTCGTGCGTGCCGCGGGGTTTTGATTAAAACGGAAACGAAAGACGAGTATCGCGATAGAGGAAAATCAGGTAGTTTGACAATTAATCAGTCACCAGACCAGACATGCTCAACTGGGGCATGGACAACTCACAAATGGATAGTCAGTCGGTCAAGTAGAAATCGTTCATCAGAGTGGTAACAAGTCTACATTTAATTAAACATCACATGGAGAGACAGACAAGTTATAGAATAAGTTTGCGATTTTTTTGCCTAGTAATTAAATAACCAAAAATTCAATAAATATCCAACTTGAAAGTGGTGTGGTATAATCAACAGCCATCCATCCATCCATGGCTCCCCAACTCCTTCCTCATAGCTCTAAATGCATGAGGGGCATTGCTTCAAAATCCATCAATGAGGAACGTTAAAGACGTTAGATCCTCCAAATTACCGTGTAGTAAGCCTGTCCGTTCTAAGTGCGAATCACTTTTGTTATCCTAACGCGCTGATCCCATAAAAAAAGAAGAAGACAAAAGAAATGTTAAATAAGATCCAAGCTCCGAAACAAATAATTCCAGAAGAACAATAGATATCGCCGTGTCCTGTCGATCCTCCTCGTTGCTATCCTTTTCTCGCATGTAGCTTTGCTCAATCGCTCGCTCGCTTTGCTTTGCTCTCCCTCGCCAACTGCGCGCGTCATTCCAAACGGAAATAAACACTGGGTATCTCGAATTGGAAGAAAAAGAAGTCCCCTTGATATCGATCCACTCCCTCTGCGCGCGCTTTTGCGTTGCTGGTGGTACAGGTCGCCCCTTGATTCTTGGTGTCTTTGATAGTAATTGCCAAGTCAATAAAAAGAAATCGCTTCCCTGGGACGAGATAGAGATGTCGTAAAAAAAGAAAATAAGAGAAATCCTTGTGGTGTATCCAGGGATTCCAGCGAAAGTGGGTAGTATACAACGGGTATGGTATGGGCCATCCAGTCCGGCGAGCTTTGGTAAATATCACTAGCCGATATCATAGGAGTCCATGGGTATAGATAGATTGTAGTTCAGGTCAGGTAAAATCAGAAACATGGTCATGGTCATGGTCCTGGATAATCCTGTGGAATAATGTGGTCCGCTTATTTGGTAGGGTTCCGGAGAATTTCTTCACAGTTGGCGTCAAAGCGAAGGTTGAAGAGCCTCACGTTTTGCATAAACTTCTCCGTCTTGTCGAGTTCACGGTCACGACCGAAGAGGGTCTCGACGAATTCAACGCCGGCATTCTTGCCCAGGCCAGCTTGCTTGCGCTTGGCGGCCTTGAGCATAGGGGCTTCACAAGCCTTGAGAAGGGAGCGGAGCTTCTCAGTAAGACGCTCACCAGCCTCGATAAACTCCTCAACGAGGTCACGGTTGTCAGCGCTGCGGACGCGACCGACCGTCTCCTCAGCACGCTTCACCTTACCGGCGAGTTGGATAAGAAGCAACCACATCTCGCCGGCCATGTCAGAGATGGGAGTGGCAGGACCCTGGTGGTAGACGGTCCAGTCATAGATCCACTTGCCCAGGCTGTTGGCATCAAAGACACTACCGAGGAGTAGGATAGGCTCCTCGGCAGGATCCCAGTTCTTGAGTGAGTATCCAGTGGGGATGCGGTGCTTGCGAGCATCGGCTTCGGTGGCCTTGGGAGTGGAAGGGGTAGAGGCGGGCTTGCTGCGGACGCTCGCGGTCGTGGGGCGGACAGTCTGGGGACGAGGAGGAGGGGCTGTGGTGGAAGAACGGCGGCTGTGGTGGCCGAAGCTGGTAGGTGGTCGAGATTGAGGCGCCTGATACACGGAAGCGGCCTGGTCTCGTGTGTAGTATTCATCGTAGCCGACGGTGGTAGCACCCTGCAGGTAGTCGTCGTAATTAGTGTACCGTCCTCGGTCATCATCAAAGTCTCGAGGTAGGAAAGCGGATCTGCGGTGATGATGGTTCTTGGAGCGGGACTGTGCGGGAAGCACATATGTATGTCCCAGCGCCTCGATGATCTCGTCCTCGTCGGATTCTCCATATGGGGTGGAAGCCCGGACATAGGAAAATGAGAATCGGCGGTCGCGCTTGGAGCGCGGAGATGACTCGGAAGGCCTGCGCGACGAAGAAGTTTTGGGACTCACATCTGCCGTGCTATACTGCCCGATGCTGTTGTAGCGAGGCGAATCCTTTGGAGGACGAGGGCTGAAGTCGCTAGCCTGGGAGTAGCTGTTGAATCGCGAATGGGCCACTCGCGTCGCTGGCCGCCTGGGAGTTGAGTCGGCCCAGGTCGGCCTCGGGGAAGGGGTGGGGGTTGCGGACGACATCCTCGAGTAAACGCTGTCGTAGTCGTGGATCGGGGTCGATCCAGGAGTTCGTGGAGATTGATAACTCATGATACTGTGAAAAGATGTCCAACTGACATCCACTGTTTCCAGGCTTTCAAACAACTGCTCTCCTCCCGAGCACCCGCAGTTGTTGGGTTATCGTGTCGCTCGCGGATAATCGGTTGTTTTTCGAAATTGTTTTCTTTAGGTTTTTTTCTAGTGAGTAAGTTGAGTGGCTGTCAGAAATGTCAAGACTGCATGCAGCAGAGTTAACAATCAAGATGCGCCGGGGAAGAGACGCCCAAGGGGAGGTGATGGAATAGGCCCGTCACCTCGGTATGTAGTCGGAGGAAAAGAGGTTAGAAGATTCTTTTGCGACGGCGAACATGACCAATGGGTATTATATCTCTCCTCAACTTGGAGGAATAGGCACCAGATCCCGCGGAACCCGGTAGTAGTGTCGAGAAGACGCTGGACTCTTGGAGAGATCCAGTAGATGAGAGATGATTAAAAAATGAGCGATGACGTCGATGCACGACGTGCTGATAAAGCTTTTGTGAACTCGTTTGGGGGGACTTTATGATTGGCAATCGCCAAGATACGTGTAAAAGAGAGGAAAGGAGGGTTGAGTGGGTGGTGAGCTAGATATATATTGTTTGGGGCCAGCGAGATTGTGTGCGTTCCCTCTCTTCTTGGGTGGTGGAGACCGCACGGTTGACTCCCAAACCTGCCTGCCTTTAGCGGGTGATGACAGGGGATAACACTAGTGGAGGAGGGGCGTAGCCGGGGTTGAGAAAAAGGACAAGGGGGTACTCTAGGTTTAGGGGCAGGGGGTGAATCCGCAGGCTCGTGAGGGTGTGAAAGAGTTACTCAGTGCGAGACAAGGGGGAGCCTGGCTGATGCAGGCTTTGCAATTGCACTTTGCACTCCCTTCTGTCAACTTCTTCCAGTCGCTGATGGTATGTAGTTGCCGGTGCAGTGCTGCGGTTCGCTCACTGAGTGGACGACTTATTTAGAATATCTGTATTTCAGATACTTTGATTGATCGATCGAGCCCCTGAGATTGTCGAGCTGATGGATTCTTCTCGTGGTCCCCAGAATCGACTGGAATATGACTCAGAGAGGCGGGCAGTGTAAGGTTATTGCGGTCTTATATTGCGACCGAATTAACAGCGTACGGTGCAGGTGCGGTGCAGGTGCAGCAGTAAGTATTGATAATCAGGGTGTAAGAGCAGAGAAACAGTTTAACGCTTAGTCAAAATTCTCGGACTGTGCGCTGCTGGGCTCAATTTCTCTCCAACCAGCAAAGTCAACGTGCGGCGCACTGGCCTCACATAAGATTTGTTTGGCGAAATGAGCCAAACGGTGACGCAGTCTGTACAGTACCAGACCAGGACACCGCTGCAAAATGCGGCGCGGCGCTGCGGGCCAAGTTTTGTTGGTTTTTTTTTTTTTTTTTTTTCTCTCTCCCTGTTATTTTTCTGTCGTAAATAATTGGTGTAATGGTGGGTTGAATAATGGCGGTGTTTTTTTTTTAAACGCCCTACCACAACCCAATTCCTGTCCTCCTGTCCTTTAGGTACTGGTATTTCGGGTTCGAGTAACTATGAATCAACTCGAGTATTCACGCGCAACTATGACTCAGTCTTTCATCACTTGTCAGCTTTAAAATCCAAGATATCAAGAGGCGAACAAGCCGCAAGAAAAGGGGGATAAGAAAAATGACAACGATAGGTAGGCGCGATATAAGAGGCAGCCTTTTCATGTGAAAAGGAGTCCGAAAAATAGCATGAAAAACGGGACAAGGTGGTTTGATTGACTGCTTTCCATCCAATTCAGCTCTGAAAGTCTTGGGGTGTGAGTATAGTAACACACTGCTTCTTTGTCTCTCAACAACCAGACAGGCAACACGGGAGACAGTGAGCGCGGGCACACACAGCGCACACAATTCGACTTCCCCTTTCTTGTGAGCCTCTTTTCTTTTCTTTTTCTATGTTTTTGCTGGCCCTCTGTAACACAGAAGAGCCAGCCACTAGATGCAGGGAGAAGAGTAATACCAGGATAGGAAACAAAAGTGCGCAACCTCAACGGATCCGCCAAAAGGAAGCCAGGCCACAAAAAAAAGTTTTCAAGCTGAATGAAAATAAAAATCACCTACCATACGGAGTTTTGGGGAGGCGGGGTTGATTGTCGGGCTTTGGTGAGGAAGTTGCTTCTTCGACTCAATATCTCTGTCCGCTGTCCAAATCGCACACCTCTTTTCAATTCCCCCTGTTCCAAGATTCGATTACAGGACTCGCCAGAAAAGGTAGAGGTGTCTACGGCCTTCCAAGGGAAACTCCACCAGAGTGCCAGTTGAATTTACCGGCGGGCAGTAAGCGAGATTGACGGCCTGGATCCAAATTCAAAATCCCAACGTCTTGCGTACCCGGATGCCCGCAACTCTGTTCCGGTGAAAAATTTTCCTTCTCCTTGGGCTTCTAGGCGCGCTGGCGGCAACGGACCAACAGGGGATAGGCCAGCTCGGTGTGATTCAAGTCCAGGGCGCTCAGTAGACCGTTACACCCCCTGGACGGTCTCTGATATTAGATTAGATTAGTGTAGCGTAGAGTGCTGTAGTCCTGGGTAAGGTCTGTTAAAGGCACAGAGACACGGGAATACGAAGCTGACGCAACGAAGCGGCCAAAAGAGGGCAAGGATTCCAAAGATTTGGCGGGCTTGGGGCGCCGTTTGCCTGAAGCTTGTGGTCCCAGAAACCCATGCAAACACTATCAGACCGGCCCTTAATAGCACCTGCTTGACACAAGTGCGACGCGAGGCTGGCAAAGGCTACCGGTAGGCTGCCACCTGGAGTCGTTGCACCGTGAGTCAGCCGAGTCAGGCCTGTTGTTGAATGGCTGGACCTTGTCTTTTGTTGCAGCCGAGCAAGAAATCCACTGGTTGCCAGGGCTTTGGAGTTTTGATAAATGTCAACAAGGCTGGAGCCTGGAATGGGCGATCGCGAATCAGATCAAATAAGACAAGCAATAGAGTTGCGAGCCTTGGTGACTTGAACTTGGTGATGGGTTGCCTGGTCTTCAACTATACGGAGTGGCACGTCGTTAGGTAACAGTAATACTCGTACAGAGTAACTGTCACGGTGGCGGAGAGATGAATGATAAAACTCCGCAACACAAACAAGCAAGCTGTGCCGCCGCAGTAATTAATTAATCACCAAGGTAATCAATCAATGGAGTTGACGGAATGAAAGACTGTTGCAGAAAATCAGGGAAGGCTGTCGAGTTTTATCAATCAGCCTCAGGTTCTTCACACCATCAGCTGAATTATCACACGCTCATGTTGCTGACGTTCGTTTGTCATGGCGCTCTCATTGGATGGTTCGCAGTGCGCATACCTACATACATACATAGTACATCATCAGCAGGAGCGAAGGTGTCGTGCATTTTATCCCACCTTCCCCGATTCCCCAAGTGCTCGCTCTTGCATATTCTCTTCCTTGTGACAGGTGCTTCCTCCACTGCCAGGCAAGAACATTACTGCAACTTCTCCGCATCAGATCACGCCGCACAATAAACGCCGTGAATTCTGTCACTACCAATCGGCAAAATCATTCTTCGATTTGAGGATGCACATCCATCTTGAGCTAAATGCATGTGATGAACTCCTCCGGTCGGGTCAGGCTTACGAACACGGGTGGTAACGGAGGATCTTTTTCTTTTTCTTCTTGCCAACTTTCCTTTTTGAGAAGTTTTGGTGTTTTGAAACCCTGTCGTTGTAATATTGATTTGAGTCCTAGATTGTCAATCCCCGTCGCCGACAGAGGACGAGAATGTACTCGAGACAAGCAGTCAAATGGAGAGGCTGGAAGAAGTTCCCTTGCGTGAGTGAGCAATACCTCTACACCCTCACGTTGACGCGACAAAACGTCCAGAGTCGACATTTCAGTACCACTATCAATGAGATACGATGCGATGCCATGCGATTCAACGGATGAACCGCAGATAAAGCAGTGGATCACCGGCTGTCGACAGCTTCTCCGCACGGAACGGCGGGGACCAAACAAAGATGGATATGGAGACAGAGATCGTGCATTCGGTTCGGTACTGGGACTGGATGACTGAAGCGCGGCAGCGGAGACAATAGATGTCAAACCCTGCACCCAAGAACGGCTCACGAATAGGGTCGTTTCCAGCGGCGGTCGGCCTGCAACTGCGGCGACACTAACTAAAGATGATGATGTAAACAGACACAGAGACCTTCTTCCCAGAGATGGAAAAGCGCCCCTGTGAGCCGCAGTTCTATTCCATTCTTCCATTTCCAATTACAACCCCCGTCGAAATTCCAATTCCGCATCTTTCTTATCGAGACCTTGTGTCTCAAGAATTACGCTAACATGGCTGGTCTTCCACTTCTGGGAATGACAGACGCTTGGTCGCACCACCCTTAAGTGACTGCATTGTTAAAGGCAAATTGCCCCTTCATGTCTGTCATATCCGCCCTTGACGGCCTCCCATTTTCAGATCTCGTTCCGAGATGTGGCGACTAACAAGGGAGCTGCTGCTTTTAGCATTCGCCTTTCCATCGACTCGAGATGGGCCTCGGCCCTCGCTCCGTGCTTGCCTGACCTTTGCACTTCGCTCGCCGATCTGTGGTGTTGATTGGACGCGACACTGCGAACCAGCAGCGGTGGGAATTGAAGTTTTATGTCTCACAGACTCACCAGTTTGGCCTATCTCGAATGCCCGTGCCATGATCGCTCACATCGTCTCAGACCTGCAGGCACTTTGTGGCTACTCCCTCAGTCCCTCAAACATCTCGCATCCACGAGTCAAAATTTGCAAAACTGTATTCTTACCATCTAAACCCCTGCAGTCGAGGGCGGATCTTGAGTCGTGATGACACATTTGACATGAACGCTCCAAGTGTTTCGAGCAGAGCAAAACATTCATCAATGACAGTTTGTCTCTGATGATTCCGATGAGACCTCGCAGAAGATACAATCATCTTCTCCGTCCGCATCCGGACCGATGAACTCAAGTTTTGATTGCGAATATCAACGCTCTGGCCTCCTTAGCTCTGAACTACTCCAATGATCCTAGAAGGCTTTTACCCGGGCTGTCATTTTTACGACACAATGGCTCTCTACTGGGATGACCGGACCGAAGTTTACCTGTGCCCCGGGCGCAGGGGCAGGGGCTCTGCTCAATCATCCCGGACTTGCCATGGATAGGGTTGGCAGAGGCCGGTGATGGGACGGACAAAGCAGGGGGTGGATAAGAATTCCTGGAGCCGGAGGATGGTGCTGCAGAGCAGAACAATGTCTGCCAGCCGGACCTTGTGCTCATTGCTAGGGGGACAAATTCTGGACGGGCGTGTACTGGAGACCCTGACTCCCGTCTAAGATGACTGGGTCCATGCGTCCAAACGCGTGCCTGAGTCCCAGACTTCGGTCACTGAGGTTTAGCGGCCTTTGCACCGGCGACTTGCCCTAAGGCACCCACAATGACAGCGGCTCAGCGATCCAGACACGACCATGGAGTTTTGGATGGGACGCGGGGAGAGATTCTGTCCTTTCAGAGGCTTAAGAGACTCCGAAGGTTTGTCCAGTGGGTGCGCGGATGGCGGACGACAGCCGGATGGAGTCTGCATCAAACATTGCCCAGCTTCGACCCTAGTCCTTTGGTCTTGTTATTGCTAATATTATCAGGATCATTTTTTTCATGACATTTTTCAAAAAAGAATTGTGTGCGCCTGCGGACGGCGCCCACAATGTTAAATATTAAAATATCGGTCTGTGTGCAGAGGCTTGAGACAGGGATTCCCACCATGAGACTCAGCACTGGTCCTCGCAATAAGACCAACACAGCACCACGACAACGCAATGCCAACACAACCCTAATAAGGGTCAAGAATGCGACAATACAGTGTGCGAAGTTGACGAGACCCGGGCGTTCGGTCTGAGCTTCTCTCACCTTTGACCTTGACCTTAGCTGATGGGCCCGAGATTAAGGCCATGGACAATGGGTCGACGGATTTGATCAATTTACACTTACACACCCCGCACGCCCCTAAGTTGGGCCCGGCCAGTAATGATAAAAATGCGGCCCAACGCTACGATGCAATTATCCTGCTGGGCACCATGTTTCATACGCTAATAATAAGAAAATGGATGAGAGCACGGCGCCTTGCCCTTGTCTTCCATGGCAAGTCCCTGTCGGCATGTGGTGCACAGCCGAGTCCAGGTAAATTATCTAGGACTGTTTATCTCTGAATACGGATAAACAAACTCAACAGGACAACAGAAGACAATATTGCGATTGACGGCTTGGGCATCAACATTGGCGTTTGTCTTGATCAATGATTAACTTGATCTTCAACTATTGTTTCAAACGAGAGGGAAAATGTACTTTCATCTGTGCTTCTTCTTGCGCGGTAAAGCTTGTAGACGGATATGGATATGTATGTCCAACGCCGAAACGCACACGCCCTTGCGGCGTATGAGAGCTATGCTCCTTCAAATGTTGACGGAGTTGTTGTTGTCGGCCATTTGGGTGGAATACGTCCCCATCGCTATCCTTGTTCCATGCAGTCCTGGACAGCCCTGGATGCGAACCTTGTCGAAAAGCTCGGATTCGAACTTTTTACTCCTCTGATTCTCATGTTTAACTTTTTATCGCGAGTTGCCTTTCCGCTCGATGGAGTCGTTACGAAAGCCTTACCTCGTATGCTGACTTTGTTATTTCCGAAATCACTGATCGCGAAGTCATCGCTCGATGGTCGGCACTTTCGGTCGTCTTTGTGAACAAGCTGTTCACTGACCGACGTTCTTTTTCTCTTGCAACATGGCTGCCTCTCCAAGTGGATGAGACGGTGACTCATAACAGCCTTCGCTTCATGCTGGCGCTGACAGTATCTGCAGCTCGCTGCGTGTACCCTCTGGTTTGCTGTATTGATGTCCAAATCAACCCGCGGCCCCGTCATATCGGTCCCGCTGTACCCCAAGTTGGATGCCGATTGGCATCCACTACACACACTGCCTTGTCTAGCAGACACGTTGCTGTGTGTTCCAGCGTCAATCAAGCTTCACGATAGAGAACTCGACCCCTGGCGTGTAAGCCGACGAAGGAGAACAAAAGACAAAGGGCTTTGTTTGATCAGAACTTTTGCCCTGTGGATGTCGAGTGCGCTTCTAGACCCTGGGTCGATTTGACAGGCTGGCTGGTGCTTCTCGCTCACCCTTACCCAACCGCATCGTCGCTATTCGCTATTTCTAGCGACGATATCTAAACAACAAAGACCCCAAAAATAAATCGAAAAATAGGGCTTTTCCAGGTTTCCCCTCGGTTGGTCCCCCTCCAACAGCTAAGCCTACTACTGCAGACTTGGAGACACGCTACAGCAACCTACGATAGCAAGGCGGTTCAATTTTTCTGGTTTGACGTTTCTCTCACCGACTCTTGCAAAAGACGGTGCCTACTACTCGGGTGCGTACCTCTGATGGGATGCACCATCGCGGAGCCCTCTGGAGACGGGCCGCACTCAAACAAGCACAGCGCTTGAAATCGCTGAACTGAATAGGCTACAAGGACTCTATGAGCGGACCCTTGCCTGTATCTCTCCGTAAGCTAGGTCACGGTCACGACGTGGTCACCAAATGGCCAAGGCTGAAGGCATACAGGACCCAAAGTTGGCCGCATAGTGACGTATGCAGGATCCCACGGATCCATCTCTGCTCTCAGTGAAACGGTTTCGAAGAGCTCAGGTAAAGCGTGTGTGTGCTACGGGAGGATATCTCTGCTGCCTGCGTCTCATGGCGTGCAGTTGAAGCTAGTATCTCGAATGCCAAAGATATATACATACATTTACATATACATATACATACACATGTAGGTTGTTGCAGATGTAACCTTTGACTAACACAAGACGAGAACAAGCGCCGACGATCCAAGCACACCGCACAACACCGCCGTTTTAAAGATCGCGGAACTAGAATGCAGCGCCCGGTTATAGCGTCCTCCGCTATTTGACAGGGTCGATAATCACGATTAAAATTTGCTTCTTCGCACAGAAACGGGCGAGAAAAAAACTCTTCCAGAATGCACGATAGCGTCTAATAATGGTGTGTGTCTCGCGATGCAAGGCCATTAGGGCAAGACACGCAGCTGCATGCATATCCGACGGAGCAAAAGAGGGTCTTTTTCGACCTGTCGGTAGAGAAGCAACAATTCTGTTGGAGCGACAACGTGCTGCAACAGGATGGAGCATCGCAACTAACTACTGTACCTTGTAACATGGGATGGCATCAGCGTCTCGCGCGTGTCGGGAACGAAAGAGAAGTCTAGAATAACCTGATCCTGGCAGTCTCGTGGACGAGAAAGAGGATATGAAGAGTCATACTGTACTGGTACGATGAAACCCCTCCAGTTCAAGGCTCAGATGCGTTCATGCCCAGCGTTTTTGAGTTTGATTCTGTGATGGTGTTGTCTGCGTTGTTCATACCTCGAGGGTTGTATGCTAATGCTCGGGTCCGGCCGCAGGACAAATTCAGATCGAAGGTTGTCAGCCAATGGCAGACGGTAGAGTCTACAATTCAGACCCCAACTTACTCTAATGGATTCACTAGACCATCTGCACGCCGGGAACCAGAACCGCTTCCCACGTCACATCACATCCCAAGTTTAAAAGCATTACCCCTCCCCCCGTCTGGTCTGCCAAAAGAGATGCATTGCGCATGTCGAACCAATAACAAAATTAGGGCAAACTTGACGAGAACAACATGGGGCGGACGCACGATTGAATAAGTATGTCTTATAATAGCCCTGGTGTTGATGAGATGCTTCGCTGCACGGTTGCAGCAACCCTATACCACAGAAATAAAATATTCGCAAAATCGAAGTCAGACATTAAGACCCATGTGGGTTAGCACATATCGGTGTAAGCCATAGTTCGTGATCATCACCCATAAAGTCAGGTCAAAAATCGCATGTGCAAAACAAAGTGGTCTGCTGCCAAGTTTTTTGTCCTTCCACCAG
This sequence comes from Fusarium chlamydosporum, assembly GCA_014898915.1. Lineage (NCBI taxonomy): Eukaryota > Fungi > Ascomycota > Sordariomycetes > Hypocreales > Nectriaceae > Fusarium > Fusarium chlamydosporum. Next base: position 174,050 of record JAAVUD010000048.1, on the reverse strand, counting down.
CTCAGAGGCTTACAGATCATTTGGCCCATAACTTTTTTTGACAAAACATGACGGAAATCAGCTGGCCTCAAAATATGTGGTGGTCTTTTTTCCTCAAAACACCCATCCACACGAATACCCATGTCATGTCACATCCAATGATAGGCCTTGAAAAAAAAAAAAAAATATGCATGATCCTTGAAGAAGAAAAAACAATGACACTCTGTTGAGTCTTCTCTATCCGTAGCCCACGTGGAGATGTGGCAGTGCAGGGTCAAGCCACAACCACTCGGCCGGGTCTGCCACAATCGGGGGATCAGACAAGGACAAAGAGGGACCCGACCCTCTTTGAAATTGCGTGACGGGGGATCCGCTTCGGGCATGGCCGGGGCGCGCGCACGGGAACGGCACCTGCAGGAGAACCCGATTTTCTGGGTCCCCGCCATGTGATTGATGCCGATGCGGGTCCACCCATCGGGTCGGGGGTCGGGGGTCTGACTTTAAGATTCATGTGACGTAGTTACTTTTAATGTGTGTGTGTTTGTATGTTCCCTAAAGCACGAGATAGACATCACAGACCATTTACTCTTCTGTTCATGCTTTTGGACCCCTTTTCTTTTCGTCATGTTTGTGCTGTTCATGTAGATAAGGTAGTCAGTCCCTTGCTGCCTAGCCCAGATCCATTATCTGTCATTTCCAGTCTTCTTGCCCCCCTGCCACCTTTTTTAATGCTGAGTTGGGCATCTTTTACACCCCTCTTCAACACAAACCCATTGTTTATTACAGAAGCACACCCTTTTTTCCTTAATCCATAGCTGTCAAATATGACTAGTTTTTAAAGCAAGAAATAAAGATGACTCACATGCTTTTTTTGTTGAACGGAGATGAACAGTTGGCTAGTTCATCCATGCACCGCCACACCAACACGTAAATACGGACATCGAATCAATTACTTTATTTCGCAACATAAAGCAAGTCATTCGAACGAGAACCAGGGTCTTGGGTAGGCAGCAGTGCGCAAGAGGGAGCCCATCGCGTATCTGAGATTCTCATACGTGAACTGTGTCGTTGCGCCAGGCGGCAATCTGGCGTGAGGCAAATCTCGCGAGCCAATACGATTTCGCGGGGCAGTGAAACGCAAGGGAAGTAAAGTGTCGTTCACGGTGCTTGTGTATGGTGGCGCTATAGTGTAAGGTAAGGGTTGCTTTTGCCTTCGGAAGACCGGGTTTGGAATCCGCGATAGTGACACGCCTTGTCAGGACTGGCAGATATTGGAGAGGTTGGTGTTGAAAGTGAGTAAGTTTCTAGGACTTGTTGATCTAGATGAGATGATTCAATCACCGGAATGCAAATGATGGCGAGGTTGGGGATCACATGAACGCACAAGTGAGTGCTGGAGCGTGAATGGGATCACGGGACCTCGGGACGTCGAGGTATGAGTAACAGCTCTTGACATTATGAATTTAGGGGTGGGATGGGCGAGAACATAGACGTAGAAGCCGATGGCACTACTTATGCCTGGTTTACGAGGACCAAATATTTCGTGGATTTAGATTGCCTCTCTACATGGTTTTGCTTGTCATTACGACAGATTGTCGTGTCTCTTCACCGACAATCGTGATAAGAGCTGATGGTATGATTCAACTTGCCATCAACGATTTTCAAGTCTGACTATCCATTGGAAAGATTTGATATACACACAGACACAGCTTAAAAGCTATACCAATGTACATACGAGTCCTCTCCAACACAATCCAGGTTTGGGTCACGTTACCCTATACTCAGTCAAGCTTCTATCCCCGTCTTGAGATGCCTGAGTACAAGACGTAGAGGCTTCCAATATCATCAGATCGTCAGTAACCTATAACTCTCAAGAGAATTAGGAGCCTACCCTGAAGTTGTGCATTTCCAGATTTCCAGACATCAGAAAGGACATCGAGTTGGTCCACTGCCACTACACCTCTTAGCCTACAAAGTCCGTGGTGAGGACTGGATTAACGTCAAATCAAGACACTGCTGGTAAGCCCAAAGCCATCTATATTCGATACAAGTGGGACTATGGAGGAGTTGTGTTGATATAACTACTTGAGAAGTAACGCATTGCATCAGGTAGGCCAAGAGTCTCGACTTGTTATGAAGGTTCAGTGGCCTCCAAGCTCATCCTTTACCACAACTGTAGCATAACATATTCGAACGAAAGCGTACCTAAGAAGAGAGCATAAGGAGTCTCAGCCGCAATCAGGATCAAGGGAAGCCACGAAAGAATGGAACTGCAAACATGAAGCTATACCTACAGCTGAGGCAGCTGAGCGTCCGGTGCGTTGGTGCCCGGCGGTAGTGGATGCTCTGCAACATGGGGAATAGAGTGCGTGAACTTGGATGAGAGTACTGAAGTGGCTCAGTCAAAAGAGTAAGACAACAGGCAAAATGCAGACGAGTGCTTCGACTTGATTTCCTCTCAAAGTACCAGCACTTGTTGTGCCTACCTCTGGAACGACGTAACAAGGCTACGGTGCCGGCATATAACTAAGCATACCAGGTAAGGCATACCACTCGCGTCTAGATACCAGACTTTGAGAGTGATTCACAACTCAAAAGTTGCGGAGTTCATTGAGTATTTCTTCCCTTTAAATTGCAAACGACAGCTGTCCTCCATAGCGAATAATTCTTCCTAGCAACACATACAAACCCTCCAGCTTCGTTACTCGGAACGAAAGATATACTTTCACCATCAGCCAACAAGTCTCCTGAAAGCGAATTGATCGTGTCCGTTGTTTACCTACAGGATACCATCAAAGTCATGTAAGTCCTATCGTTTATATGGTAGTCCCATGATACAGCAGCTAATTCGTATGCAGCAATATGTCGACTCCATGCCTTACCACGACCGATGAAATGGACAGTTGGAAAGGCTGGGATGAGACTCTTTCTCTGGTTCTCCCGGGTACTGCTCCAGTGATGGATCAGCCAAAGCCGACAATTGCTGAAAGGGTCAGGATGGTGGTTGTTGCGGCTCGGGATCACTTTCAGGGCAGTAAATGAAGATTGACACAGACAAAAGCATTCGTGCAAAACAAGCTCTCCTATGAAGACAAACAAATATTAACCATGTTGCTTAAAACAAATCGTGCCATGAACAAGGAACGGTTGACAACATGTGAAGGTGGTGATGATTACTAAGCGATCTGCAGCAGCGCAGATCAAAAATTCCCCACCAAGCGAGGTTGGGTTAACCAGGCCAACCCGAGGTACAAAAGTCAACAAACACAACAGCAAGTCGCCGTTTGAAACTCACTTTGTCGAGGTCAACGGTAAACTGAAACAAGTGGGCCCTTTGAGGACCGGAAGTCTTGGTTGTTGACCTGCACACATATCCCATACCACAAGATGCATTACATCAGATTCCTTCGAGCGCCCAAAGTGGTCAAGAATCGACGCGGCGCCTTTGTCCAATTACTCTTCACCATCACAACAGACCTCGGAGACTCATTTCTGTATCCAGAGAGATTCCTAGACCTTCAGGTCGTTGCAGTCGCTGCATCGCCTGAAGGCAGCTCTACATGGCTTCTCTCGGATCCTGGACACCTTGACTGGGAGCCTGGCATGCGTGTTGCAAAGCCAGCATTGGAGCTTCCCATCGCTCTTGAACGAGCTATTGAATCCGGCATGAGAGTTCACGTCTGCGTAAGAGCATCAGAGCCTCGGCACACCGCTGAAAGTGTGCCCCGCATCCTGGCCTTGTCGGCTGAGAAAATGCGGTATCGAAGAGAAGCTGCGGAGAAAGGTGCTATCATGCCAGCTTGGGTACCACTGACTCTTCATCCCTCAGATACAGATGTGTCTATCCGAAGACTTCTGTTGAATGAAACCCCCGACGGCTTGGGAACGATTGAGATTGAGGAGGAGATTGGGGAGAGCATCGCGCGCCATGTATGGGATGGAGGTGTGGTAGCGACATGTGCACTTGCGGGTATCGAGACTGCGCCTGATAGCGAGTCAAGCCAAAACCCCTGCATGATGACGATGAAAAATATCTTCAGTCACCAAAAGTCAATCCGTGTACTGGAATTGGGTTGTGGTGTGGGTATTTTGGGCATCGGGCTCGGCGCTGTGTACCCTCGACTGGGCCATCCTGATGGCGACTGCACCATTCTCATGACAGATCTGCCAGAAGCCGAGCAACGAGCCAGAGCCAACATGAAGAGGTTGGAGAACTCGCATCTACGATTCCAGGAAACCCCAGTGCGGATGCTTTACGAGAACCTGGATTGGGAGGAGGGCAGACAGGGTCGCTTTGGCACCGAGGTCAGATCTGGACCCTGGGATCTTGTGATGCTCAGCGACTGCACTTACAACGTCGATATGCTTCCGGCCCTGGTGGAAACGCTCTCGGCCATTCACGCGACAAACTTGACCTACTTTCCCAAGGGAGAACCTTTTACTACAAAGGTCTTCTTAGCTACTAAGCCTCGTCACGACTCAGAGGATGTTCTATTTGAGCTAATGGACAAGGAAGGCTGGTATAGCGTCCATAAGCAAGTACTCCCAAAGCCTGTCCTAGGAGGAGCGCCTCAAGCTGTCGAGCTTCATCTATTCGACAAGTCTGGGCTTAGCGAGGGCCAGACTGCAAAGAGAGCAGAGATTATCAAGGACGGAAGGAAGGATATGTCGTATGAGAAGGAGTTGGACGACTAGGCTTCAGTGTGATGATATCCCGCTGATGCTGGAAGCGAGCGCTGAGATGGCCTCAGGCGTTCCATCTGCACAAGGCGACCGCATCACCAACTTTCTCAAAACCTCGACAACCAATTATCTAGATGATGCTTTCACTGTTACACCAAGGGAGCAAACAACATATATCCCCAATAGGCTACAGGACGACCATCTCCGAGAAGCTCGCTCTGGAACGTTAGCTATGCAGATGATGATGGTGTCTTTGGCACAAAAGGCTCACTGTCATTGGGGTTACCCCGCGTGTGGTGTAACGCCTCGTTGATGCGGTCCAGCCTGATTATTGTGAGGATTGGGTAGACCGATAGGCGTTCAACCACTAGGATGCATTGTGGGGGAGAAAAGATGACTTGCTTCCATCCTGACCGGTGTAGTGGTGTGATGGTGATGAGTTGTCACTTGAGCCTACGAACGGCGATGAGGCTCTGCGATGAGGGCCTCAAAAATTGCGAATCTCTTTATTTTCCAAATCGTGTATTTAGCGACGAAATTATATAATGTGGCAGATTTCTAGCGATGAGAAGCAAAAAATTGATTATTCCACTCTTCTCACCTATATCACATAACCATGGCAGATATCAAGGTCAAGGTCAATGGCAATGGCCATGGCCATACAAATGGTAACGGCACTGCGACTCCCGCAAAGACATCCAACAACAAGCACACCAAGCTGTGGCAACTCCTCGCTCTAGCAAAGGAGGTATCAAAAGATGTTGGCTCCATTGAGGATTTCGAGAAATCTGCTGAGGAGCGTAGAGCTCTCGAGGCAGACCTCGAAGCCAAGCAGAACGAAGTCAAGCGTCTGCGAGAGTTCAACGACAAGGTCGTCCGTGAGTTCTCAGAGCACAAGGCCGCAGCGAGCGCAAAGACGGACATGATCTTTGCCGAGTTTGAGCAAAAATACAAGACGTACGAGTCCAACAAAGCGGCTGTCGAGGCCATGGAGAAGGAGGTGCAGGAGGCGAGGGAGAAGATTGCGGCGGCAGAAGATAGAGCTGCTGAGGCGGACAAGTTGAGGAAATTGTTGATTTCGTCGGAGACGCATGCCGAGAACCATGCTGCTGAGATTAGAGAGATGAATGCTGAGTGTGAGCTCCATCGCTCGCAGATGCAGACGACCGTCGAGGAACTCGAGGCTGTAAAGACGCAGCTGAATAAGGCGCAGAGTGATCTAGGAGAGGGGATCCTGAAGAAGTACGGATCTGAAGAGGTCAAGAAGCTGTGAGTACTCTAGTCGTGGGTGTGAACCTGATCTAACATGTGTAGACGCTCTGATCTTCAGGAATTATCGAAGAAGGTTCATGACTTTGTGAATGAGTACTTCAACTTCCACGATGGAGCAGTCGTGAGTATTGACCGTCCTTATTTATGTATTTTATGCTGATCATTATCAGGACTCGGCTAGCGAGATCCAAGAACTTCACACCCGTTTCCCAAAGATCCCCATCTCAACTCGGACAACCAAAGCAGCTGCCAAAATGCGCTGTGCCATCGCGGACGCCGTCATCGCAGAAACACTACTCTCTCACATCTTCGTCCCCTTCTACGTAGCCCACGACATGCGCTCCACAGCCTCAAGCATGCTGGGCTTCTTCAAAGGTGACGAGCGACGCGAGACAGTGTACCGCTGCCAGATTCTCGGCTCACTGACCGACTCTGAGCAAGTCGAGACTATCCAAGAGGAAATTGTTCGCAAAGCGAGCAATGAGGTGCGAAGTACCCTCCACCCGCTAGTCGTGGCGTATAAGCAGACTGGCTTTTACAATGCTGTTCCTGCACTGTTTAGACAGGCCGTTAGTCTGTGGGCGGATGCGCAGCGTTCTCGGGATATGATCACTGCGGAACTTCCTGATGAGGAAGACTCGAGGAGGGCTGGTCAGTATGATGATTACGATGTTGGTAACGTCAATACTCGTAAGCCTAACAAGGGAAGTCCTAAGCCGACGGTATTGGCCATACTGTTCCCTCAGTTCGTATGCCGCGATGAGGTTATTGCTGAGGGTGTGGTGCTTAGATCTGACCAAGCTGCTGTGGTTGAGGCGGTGGAAGAGGGACAGAGCAATGGAAATGGCAATGTGGATACGAAGAAGAAGCCGGGCACACATCGTAGGTCCTCTGCTGAGCCCAAATCGCCTCTTCGAAGATGACTAGGATACCTTGGCTGTATGAGTGGTGGACATGGGAGTTGAGTGTTGTTTGAGGAGTGAGGGTGCTGCATAAGCATAAGAAAACACGAGGAATAAGTTTTACATTCGGTCTTGTACTTATCAATTTTACACTGTAATGCATTTCTGTTGGTCTTGTACTTGATCCAGGTAAATTTACATACAAAAGTATAAACGCTATAGGAATAACATGATGCCAGATATATTTTCTATAATATTTGATTTCCTAACATCAACATGGGATGTTCATCAGGCCGTCCATTCTCATGCCCACCCGCTAACTGCCTATCCCTCTTTATAGGCGTGTACTCGCAGCGCCTGTGGTTCTTGAGACAGCATGCGCACGCGTATGTACCCATGGTCTCGGGCTTCTTTGCCACCCAACATTTCTCGGGGTGCTTCTTGCATTGCATGCATGGGTAAGCCGGGCCGCCCTCTGAGTCATATATCTTGTGGACTTTTCGATGATCCGCGATGTTCTTGTGGTCGTGAAATTGTAAGCAAATTTCGCACTTGACTCTTTTCTTGGACTCGGACTGGCAGACAGAAGCGACAACAGGAGGAGGCGTACGGGCAGCAGCGCGTGGAGAGACTGGGTGAGGGGCGGCCGGGGCAGAAGCAGGAGCCGAGTCAGGAAGAGGAACACGGGTGTGTTCAGGGTTGAGGGCAGAGACAGACGGAGGACCAGAAATAGAGGCAAAAGACCTCGGAAGGGGAGGCGGGGCATGAGAGGGGCCTTGACGGACGGGGACCGGAGCTGAGAAGGCGATGGGTTCGGGGGCGGGGACAGGGGCGTCAGCGGGAGCACGAGCGGGAGCGGAGGAAGGAAGAGGAGTACGTCCAGTGCCAATGCCACGATTAAGGAAAGGTGACGGGGGAGAAGCAGAGTGAGAGTCAGAGGAGGAGGTAAAAGTCAACCCCGGGGCCTGAGCCGGGGGTTGACGAACGGACTCCCCGGCGGGGACTGGGGCTTGAGAGGGAGCCGCCGGGTAAATCTTCGCAGGGCCGTTGATAGGCTTGAAACCCATAATAGTAGGCATTGCGTTATGATCCTGTTGGATGATATCGTAACAGGGTTGTCTTAATGCGAGTGGGTATCTGGCAGAATAGCTGTTAGCACTGATGGCCAAGGAGGTTACTCGCACGAATTCCTGTCATTCAACTTTGTGACAAGGATATATCCAGGAAGGAGGTATTCCGATGTCCTATAAGTCAGGTAGAGACACTGGAGAATAGTTGAACGTACCCTTTTGCTGATGATATGATCGATGTAAAGAAAAGATGTTGATCGATGGTGTCTAGCAGTCGGTGGTCACTTCGGGGATTGCTTTGAGGTTAAGAATTGTTATTTTTCATCAGATGGTAGAAATCCCCTGCTTCATAGGAGTCCATTTGATACTGAATTGATGTATTGGTTTGTTCATGATTGCAGTGATGAAAGTCTGTATTGTAGAAAAGTCTTATTTATTGCCTCAACTTGGTGGTTTATGAGCGCAATGGTGTTTGTATCCCAGAATACCTCACTCAGCTGTGTAGTCAAAGATGAATAGAACTATGGAGCTGAGAGACGGAAGTATTAACTTCAGTATTGGCAAGATTTTTACCAGTTTGGGTATATATTAAACGCTACACTGAAGTTACTCGCTCACAAGGTTTGCGCAAGAAGACATCACGATAATGAACTGGACTTGATGAATGCGAAATTCTGGACAACAGCAGGATTATATAAGATGTTTTGTATTAAAATATGTATATTACTTGACTATCGGGATCATGATCATGTTTATTGTGCTATGCCTCAAGAAACCAATATCGTCAAGAATAGTGACTCTACCACCTCGATATCATTTTAACTTCACTTTGAACCAGTGCGCCCATTTTTAAGGTGCCACAAACGATTAACCCCTTCTCCCGACCAGTCTGTGATCTTGAAAGCAGAATTAACTTTAGCTTTTATGACGATGGACTCTTTAACCTTCAAATATTCTTATAAAATGATTGCTGCCTTACAGACCCCTTCCATCCATCTCATCAGAATACTGCCAGTGAGGAAATAATTTCGACATAACAGACAATTGATGTGGGAAAATGTATAATATTGTGCAGTTTTTGAACCTTGCTGTAAAGAGGATGTCTTGAGATGGAGGCTATTTACAAGAGTTATATGATGGAGAGATAGCTTCTTGGATAAGAGCGACTGCTGCGAGTGTTGTTGCATTGGTCATCTAAGTTATGGTAAGTCCATATTGTTATTTTCAGATATTGATGGCTTCATTGTCGTTTATGAAGAGTGGTATGATCTTTTGCTGCAAGTGAGTAAACTCCAGTGGCATGATAAATGAACCCCCAAAATGGGGACATTAAAAAGACCATCTATTAAATCGGGAGACACCGCAAATCTGGATCCCTTTAGGATTTATTTCCCACGTGAATGTGGCACAAAGATCTCACCACCTCGTCATCCCACGTTTCTGGCGTCCTGGGCTTTAGGGTACAGAAATAAATGGCCCAAGGATGTGCTCTAAAAGGCACCTAAAGTGACTCACTAATTTAGGTCATCTCTTATGATCCTACCCCCCTAAGAGCCAGGTGGTTGGACCCCTGCAGACTCACATCATCCCCGCAAATCAAGCCCGAAGCCGCCCGTAGCCTTTGCCTTTGCCTTTGAACCGGGTTGGGACAGGACATCAGATCAGATCATTCGGCATCTAGACTGCCACTACATACACGTAAGGCACTGCCGAGGCTGAATAAACTGATGAACACGTATATATTTGTTGAGCAACAAACAATAGTGCAGTTTGTTTGTTGAATCAGAGATTGTATGATACAAACTTAAAAGGCATTGAAGTCCCCCCACACTGCAACTGACGGCTCAACTACGTCAACTCTTTCTTTCAACATCAAATCATCCATTTCAGGCAACATACAAAATCTCCGAATCGAGTAAAACACCAAAGAAGCAAGATATCTACATACATACAAACACACACACAGCCAGAGTGACACCATGTGCATCGTACTTCTCACCACCGCGCATCCCGATTATGCATTAATCGCCATCGATAATCGGGACGAGTTCATTCTCAGGCCTACATCGCGACCTCACTGGTGGACTCACAGCACATCCGGTCGACCAGTCTTATCATCCCGAGATCTCCAACGAGCAGAGAAGGGAACATGGATGGGACTTAGCAAAGACGGTCACATGGCAGTACTCACAAACTATCGAGAAACCGACATCAAGGACCAAAGCCACCCTATCCATGCTGCCAAAAGCCGAGGCGGTATGGTCACCGCTTGGTTGGGAACACCACCCGAAGAGAGTCTCAAGGACAGCGTCCACAAACTAGTCGAGAACGACGGCGTTAAGGGCGTCGGAGGATTTTCCATGGTTTGCGGCAAGTTGAGGAGGAAGACTCCTGGTATCGCCATCGTTAGCAACAGAGCGGGCAACGTCAATGATGTGCCTATTATTGCTAAAGAGCGCGGTGAGATGTGGGGTCTCAGTAACACCGCATTCGATGCGACAGGAAAGGAAGATGAATGGGCAAAGATTCGTATCGGAAAGAAGCTGTTTCGCGAAGCCATTGACAGCTCGGTATCGAATAAGTCGGGTCAAGATGATCTGATCTCCAACCTCTTCGACGTTCTCAGCCATGATACACTACCCAGAAACGAAAACGCTAGCTTGGTCGAGTATATCAACGAGCTCAAGAAAAGTGTATTCATCCCGTTGATCGGCGATGAGAAGCATCGAAAGGCGATGGAAGTGGCCATGGCGAAAGGATCCGGCGAATGGGCGACAGATGATCAGAAAGCAGCTGAAGAGCTCATGTCAGAAGGACGACCGGACCCAAGTACAACACCTATCATGGGCTTCGAGACGGGGATGTACGGTACGCAACGACAAACGGTAGTGCTGGTCGACTGGGAGGGGAACGTAACCATGGTTGAGAGAGCTCTGTGGGACGGTAATGGTAACGCCGTGCCGAAAGGGGAGGGAGATTTTAAATTCGAGTTTGCTATTAATGGATGGGACGACGAATTCCGCAACGTAATGAACGGCGAGAACAACAGGAGCGGAGAGAGTAACGGGTACTTGTAGATGGCATTTTTGAGGAGTGGTCATGATGAGGCATGATGGATATAATGACATTGGATGAGGGTGTTAGACAAAGTAGCATTAGACTTACACTGGCAGGAAGTGACGACCAGTAATAGAAACGATTGCTCAAGTGCGAAAAAGCCGAAACTGCAGCGTCTTTCCTTCCGTAGATGCCCTGACGTCTTGGAGTGTCAGGCAGCTGCCAAAACCTGGCACTCATGATCAAAACAAACCACCCCTCGACGAAAGCATTTCACAACACAACAACAAATTCCATCAACGCGCTTTACTTTCTGTCACGCAAATCAATCTTTTCTTCCTTTTATTTGGCACCGTATTGCATCAGAGCGTTTGACACACTCCCTCTTCTTAGCGCCATGAGCTCTACTGACTATACTGTACTTCGCAACGTCTGTACCATTGTCACCGCCTGCCAATTGTTCAACATCCGCCTCGAGATATAGAGAATCATTCGAATAGGATACATTGTCTGCAATCTCGAGGAATCCCACCCAGACTATAATTACCATCGCGCCCGCTGCAACATTATCGCTACCTGCCAATTGTTCGACATCCGTCACGAGATATAGAGAATCATTCGTCGAGCAACCTTTATCTACAATATCGAGAAATACCCCCCAGACTTACCGCCAGAGCCGCTCAGCCACCGCGACCTGATACTCGTCGTTCTGCTCCTATTTGCGGCCAGAGCCTTCTCTGTGCTAGTTGTCTTCGCCTATAAATTTCTGTTTATGGGTTGTTTTGTACAGTTCACTGTATTGATAATGGATATGATGCCGGTGCTGCTCGATCCAGATTTCCAGTATTAGAACACATGACAACTACTACTTCTCTCTTACTATTCACGTCTTTTGGTCATACGCATTGCAACAATGGACACTTTTCGTGCCGGTCTCGAAGGCAAACGCCTACCATCTTCAAAACTACGACTTCCTACCCCAAGCACCTTCCTCCCACGATCTAAGAGAAAGCGTCCCGTCATCTCAGGACCTATTGGACCAGTCAAGAACTCTCGAGGGGCCGACTTCATACGTAGCGACACATTCATCATTGTTCCCACCATCAAAGACTGTTGTTCGGACGACTCATCATCCGACAAAGAGAATGTCCAAGCTAAAAAGACTGCTCGACACATCTCTGCCAGCTTCTCGACTCACGGATCACTTGCTAGCCCTCCTACAGTTGCCAAGTCTGGACTTACTGCAACAGTCTCTCACCAATCTCTCTCAACTGCGGTGCCGGTCAAGCCTCTACCGACCACTGCATCTTTTACAAACTTTTCAAGAAAGACACTAGACAAGAGTTCTAGCTATGGTGTCTATCCCATCGTGGACTCTTTAATCCAAGACGAGAACGTACCACCCCCTGACCACAAAGAAGCAGCTCCTCCAACAACTAATTCTCAACCCATGAATAAGAGCCGTCTCCCCAAGTCTCGCACACTGACTGTTCTGAGCGAAATCAAGACTTCTATTTCTCGACCATCAATGAGTACGAAAGCGTCAAGTCCCCGACCTCGACTTTTTGCCGATCAGTCTCGCAAGACGTCTGCATCTTCAACGAGTAGTCTGCTCACAGCCAGTACTTCAAAACTTGGCTTGAAACGATCTTCCTTAACTTCTGTATCACGATGTAGCAGCGCAAGTACCACGGTAACAGAGCTGCCGACAGACCCTAACCAAATCACCACATCACAGCCTTCGGCGTATTGGTCCGGTCGCTTTGTTTCTCTTCACGATCGATTTCTTTCAGAAGAATACAGCAATGAAGATGCAGTCTCGCCATACTCCTCCTTCGGAAGCTTCCATGCTTACTCTATGAAGACCGATCGTGCTGCTGTCAATTCCCGCCCGACGCATCTATCCCACTCTACTACTACCTCAGCTCTTACAAGTCTGACCGGCTCGAAGCCACGCAACACACCCAGCAATAAAGATGCTCGATGTTTGCGAATCTTCCAGCATCTCGAAAGTCTTTGCGTCACAAGTGAAGCACGTCGGTCGTTGCTCGCTTGGCAGCAGACATACGCCCGTCGCATGAACAAGCCGCACCTACTTCCTCAAGGCGGCAGCATGGAGAACAAGAGTTTGATGGGAAGAATCTTCAGTGGAGGTACCCGCACAAGCTCAGGTGGAAGACGAAGCTTACCAGCCATGAGTGCACCATCAGGTCTACCAGTATCGAAGAAAAGAATCCCGAGCCTGACGGTTAGAGAACGTGGGAAACGGCTCTCTTTCAACTAAAAGTCTTTGTCGGAAAGAACAAGGGGAATCACCACTATTTGGATTCTTTGTTATATGGGGTTGTTTGTTATCGATCGATCAAGGTGAAAGTGTATGAAAGCTGAAAGGGGCATGTTTCAGCCGACAATTGGTATTGTGTTATGGCCACTTCTTTCTTTGTTTGTAAGCGCTCTGTTTCTGAATGGGTGGTATAGCTGTGGGAAGCATGGATGATTGCATGGCATTTGGGTTCATCAGCGTTTTGGTTCGTATTATGGTCAAGTTCAACTGCAAAGGGCAGATAGATGCTTTAATGATAATCCACTAGATTATTTTTTGATAATCATGTTGAGCACTGTGGTGTCGTGAATGTGAGAGTTTGTGTGACGCGGTAGGCGAAAAGGTTGACGAGGATGGGATCCCTGGAGGACATTTCTGTATATTGTATATTTTACAAGCTTGAAGTGAAGCATCACTTTGGTGTTTATAGCTGCCCATAAAGAACTTCCTTCATTTTTGTTGCAGTCTAATCATCCGACCCAACGCCTTAAACTCCAATGCTATAAACCCCCTGCCACCCACCATTTCCAAGTCTTTCTCCTACTCCAAGTTCTTTACTCAGCCTTCTTACGGATGCGCAGATAATCCCTAATCTGCTCATGCTTGCTCGCAAAGAACATACCCTTAACATCATTCCTCCACACCAAAACACCCACTTCCTCCGCGAATCCTGCCACTGCCATGTACTCCTTGTGATCCTCAAAGTCTTTGAACAGAAAACCACCCGTCGTCTTCATACGTTCGTTTTCAAGCTGCCACAGACGGATCTGATCGACTACCGTGGGTGGAAGGACGGGCTTGTTGTTGAGGGCTGCGGTGCGGCGCATTTGGTCGTGCGCGTGAGCGGAGAGGTACGAGATGATTTGCTCCGCTGTAATACCGAAGTTGATGGCTTGACGGATGGACTGTCGCGAGATTCGCCCAGCTACCATATCGGGGAAACGCATTTGGAGTCTGGTGAAGAGTGCGAGAACGGCAATTTGAAGCGTGGATTGGGTGTAGGCGTAGATACGGTAGTTGGTCTCGATGATAACGCTTCCACGCTGTTCGTTGTTGGATCCTGTTGCGCTGCTGCCAGGTGCTCGGGATTGGCCTGGTTGTAGGGCCGCTGCTGTAGCGGCTGCTACTCCGTCACTGATGCTTCGAAGACTGTTGCCGCTTGAAGTGAGTGTTGTAGCGAGTCGTGTGGGGAAAAACATAGAGCGCTTGTGGTTGGGGATATATATAAGACCAAAGTCGACGAGAGAGGGCAACATGTTCTTGCGCTGCTCGGTCAGCGCATTGGTATCGTACGCACGGCCAAGTTCCATGCTAGCGAGGACGAAGAGAAAGGAGAGCATGTCTGTAGCTTCGAGACCGGCCATCTTGTTGACGTCCATAGCCTCGAGCCAAAGCAACAGAAGCGTCCATACTTGCGCATTGGCCTCCTGCAGCAGGAAAGTAAAGCCTGCTTGGGTGATGCCGATAGCACCACTGGGTCTTCGATCGACGAGGCGTCCCGCGACGAGGAGTTCCTTCACGCTCTTATTCGGTCCAGAAGATTCGCCTGCGCTCTTGTAGCCTACACTTGAAACGACAAAATGTAAGATATCCTCCCATTTCTTTCTAGCGTAACGGTCGAGGAAAGGGATGTCGATCTCGGGTGGGATTTGGAGGTTTGACGGTACGCCGAACGAATTGTGTGTGCCGCCGCCGGAGAGTGCGAGTCGGAGGGATATTTTAAAGTTTGTCGTGAGTTGCATTTCCTGAGGTCGTTCCTTGGAAGGTGTCGAGATCTGAACAATATGTAGGACGCGAAGGATGGACAAGGCCTGGTCCTTTTGGCGTTTGGCGCTGGGCTTGACCCAGTCATCGAGGTCGCTTAGTAGAATCGGTTTGGGGGAGTAAAGAATGCGCATAACAAATGTCTTTGCTGTAGGGGGGAGGGCATTAGATAGAGGGAAACTGCGCAGCTTGAGACAATGACGAACCAAGATGCGGTAGCATGCGACGGAAGATGGCGAACGCGGTCGAGGGCTGCTGGTAGAGTTTTCTGAACGTCGTACCGGGCAGCTTCTCGAGATATTCCGCCAGCTGGAGCGACGGCGCTGGGCTGACTGACATGTTGGGCGACGGGGGGGAGGGAGAGTGAACGCTCAGTCAGTCAGTCAGTATTTCGAAGAGGTGCTATCTCATGATCGATGGAAGAATATTGTGGGTTTGAAAGACGACTAGAAGAGATGTTGGATGTAATCGGTTTGGCGAGTGCGAGGCGATGAGAAATACGCTGTTGGTGCTGGGTATCGATGTATATACTGGGTGTGTTGAGGAGATCAAAAGATTTGATGGTCCTTGAAACTTCACGAAGCGAAGCTCTCTAGGTATCTATTGAATGGACAGGACAGCTCTAGGCAGGGCAGGGCATTCATTATTTTCAGTGGAGGCTTAGTTAGGTAAGGTACTGTAGTGGATGCTAGTGGCCGGCGCCAGGGACGCGGTTCTAGCGGGAAAAGCCCGGTAGATTACGTCATGCATGCACCCCAGAAGTCGATCCACGATCAGCATCTCAGTTGTTATATGTGATTGTTATTATATGAGAGCATAATGGATTGAGATAATGTCGTATTTTATTGTAACATGGCTCTCTACACTTGCAGTATTGATATCCCGTGAGATTCAGACATTCAGGACAGAGAGCCAAGGCCACTGGCTGATGATACGATCAAAAGTTAGGAATCGTAGTCCCAGATCCACGGTTCCTGGCAAGTTCGAGAATCGCGTTACCAGCAGCAAGATCCGTCACACTAACTCCAATACCTTTATACACCACAAATCCCTCGCTAATCCAGGCCTTGAGCTTCTCAATGCCTCCTTCAGGCTTTCTCTCAGAGCTCTCATCAAGCCAGTCCAGAATCTCTCCCACTTGGAGCAACCTATCTTCCTTGAGTCCACTCTGAACCACTTCTCCCGACTTGATCAATGCTTCCTCAAGATCATCCACTAGAATGCTACCCTTTGCGCCGCGTGGGCTGTATGAATCTTCTCGCTCAGCTGCGTGACGGAGCATCTCTGGGTCTAGCTCGATCATGTCAGGTTGCCATGAACCAATGGCGCCGACGAAAGGTAACCTGCTTCGTGTCCCCTCACCAAGTATCGTTTTGAGCTGGAACAAAGGACTTGTCGAACCGACTGTGCAGAAAACTGCATCCGCCGAGGCCAACAGTGACGCCAAAGCTTGATCGTAGTCTGACTGAGCAGGATCAAGTACATCCAGCACAGCAGAAGACTTCCAGTACTTCTCATTTTCTTCAGTAACAAGCTTTACCAAACCCTTCGCTCAACCAACCGAGAGATTAACGATGGTGATGTTCTTAATCTCAGACCCTCTAAGAGCCAGCGCAAGACGAGTATGCCAAAGGCCCTGTTTCCCCGCGCCAAAAACAACTACATTCTCGGTATTTCGTCTCCACGTCCAAGGGATTAAAGCAGAAAGTGTAGTGCGATACCCCGTAGGCTCAGCAGCGTTGAGTATACCTGTGGGCACGCCCGCCGAGTCACACAGTGATAAGAGACCTCCTAGAGGACGATTCACCGTGTTCCCATCGTCGTCTTGAATGGGTGCTGGCGTAACCACAATCTTGGTTCCCACACCCGCTGGGGAAGTGAAAGTGCGAAAAAGCGTTTTTTGACCGGTTTCTCTGTTGACAAAAACTGGATTTGGCTGATATTTGCCTTCGCCGCCGACGGAAAAGTCGATGAGGGCTTTTTCTAGGGCGCCTTGGAAAGAGACGACTTCCTCTTTGGTGAGTGTGAGGAGAAGATGGTGGATTTCTGCGTCGCCGAGGACGAGAAGATTGTTGGACATGTTGAGCTGATTGTATTGTAAGAGTAGAAAAGAGATGGGGAATAATGTCAATGAATGAGAAGGGTATCAAGCTAATTATCGTAAGTGATCGCGAGCTTATAAGTGTGTGGTCGGGGTAGGCTTCCAATCTAATCCTTCGGTACTCTTCTCCGCTTCGCTGTCATCTGGTTATCTATGCCAGGCCGTTGTCAGTATCGATTATGATACCTTATAGATCTGCATTTCTGCCAACTAGCTGTGAATCTTTTCTTATTATAATAGTTTTGGCTAAAGATAACTCTCTTAATGTCTGCAAGAAGGGTTATCTGGTCGGCGTTTATAACCGGCGCCGGTATGCTACGGATCGGGCGTCCGATGTCTCACTCCGTAAGACCACTCATCAAACATCAGTTTAGTTGACAGTGATTGAGTTAAGTCTCATTTCATGGGGACCGGTTGAGATTAAATAACTCTTGATTACATTGCAAACAAAGATAATAATACAGGCCAATTAATATACATGATATCGATCATTATGTCCCTTTCTTCAAGGCCGTGTCTACTCTCTTCGCAACCTCAAGACTTTCTCGTAACAAACGTTTCTCCTCGTTCGTCAATTCCAGAACGACACTGTCCGTCATACAGCTCATATCATCCTTCGTCCTACCCTTGTGCCATTTACCATCCATCATCCAATACTCAGGAACTTCATAACCCTCTGGATCCACCCTCTTGTTCTTCAACAAGCTTCCATTATACCACAAAAGCTTATCCTTCTCATCCGTATGAGCGATGACAAAACTGCACACCCTTGTCACGTTTCCGTTCTCCTCCTTGCCCCACCCTAGCATAGATCCGTAATGCTGTTCAAACTCGTAGCGCGAGCCACCAAGTTCCAACCCAAGCCACCAGGACTCCTTGTCCCCGTGGCCGAGTCGATAGGTGACTTCTTCGCGGACGTCGTGTGTGTTTTGCCATGCTACATGGAGTAAGCCGACGAGGTTGTTTACACGTCCTTTGTTAAGAACGACTACCCCCGAATCACATTCTTCGGCATAGTCTTCTGTCCATACGAGCGATCTGTTCATCTCGGCCGTTGGTTCCTTGATCTGGTCCTTCCACCATTCGTGTCTCTGCTTAAAGGCATGCTGCCAAAGTAGTCTGTCGTGGAAGAGCAGGGCGCCCTTCTCGATGTATGCCCGCTGAGCAAATAGTCTCTCGGGCTTTTGAATAAACACAGCATCTGCATCCAAGAGAATCGCTTCCTCAAACCGGGATCCTAGTAGCGCAAAGGCTTTGATCGCCCATCCGCCATCCTTGAGCTTCAAAGTTGTGTCGTCGAATACAGTGAAGATATCGAGAAACTCAACATCAGATGCGCCATCCAGATTCGAGATCCCGTCACGATCCTTCTTTGGTAGGTCATCTTCTCCTGCATACACAACTTGGATTGGTAGTCGAGAGTGCAAGACTTTTCGTAGACTGACGATTAGATGACCAGCAAAGCGAACAGACTGCTCGCCGCCTCCAACGGGAATGACGATTCCTCGAGATCGCTTGTCGAAAGATTTTCTCAGATCTGAAAGGGGTGTTTTCGATTGAGGATTGCGTGGCGGGTTCTTGAGAAAAGGAAATAATTCCTGGGTGCTCTCCTCTACTATAGTAAGCACTTCGCGCCCAGAGCGCGAAGTCGTTCCAACTTGTTCAGACCTCGATATCCATTTGCTCAACTCTCTCGACCTCTGGCCGACCTCCCAAAAAGTACTTTTATATGGTGCTTTTACTGGATTCTCGCTGTACTCTTTTGCTTTTTGAGAAATATTTCTCAGCTCAGCCTCACTGATAGGCGCAGCCGACCAGCCATAAGATAAGCTAGATGAGCCTTTCCAAGTAACAAGAATAAGAAGAGTAGAAAAAGCTGCAAAGATGCCTAATCGAACAAGAGCGCGAGGAGGATCTCTTATGATTTGGCCGAACCTCAGTATGAGTGTTGAAGCCAACGACATGGTCAGTTTTGACGAGGTCGCTTTTAGGCTTGTGCTCGTGTGACTGACGTGACGTACGTTTCGATGGAGGATTTAGAATGGACGGATGAGAAATGGATCGAATGGGACATGAGCGGGACCTAATTAAGACTCTACAGTAGACCGGACCGGGGAATGGACGCGCATACACATCCTGGTAGTGTCTGTGTCAAGGATTGCAGATCTTGGTCCAACCAGCGATGAGGGAAAATATATAGCACGACCAACATTGTATAAGGATGTCGAACAACAAGCCAACCATGTAGAATTGCGCCGTCAGTGTCTCAAAATTATCTTGGCAGAGGAGACAGTTGAGTCTTCATAATTATGCATCTTCAATCACTGTATACTGTATACCCGGACTTATCCGTATCTCCATGGAAAGAATGTCACTGTTCTTTATTAGCCCCAGTTTAAAATGCCATCATAACCCGACGCAGTTCAGCTGAAGCGAGATGGCCAGCCTTACGGGAGGAACTAAGAACTAAAGGGATGAATCCTTGATGGGAGATGCAGGGGTGACCTGATCTGTTAATCATCAACTTCACCCTGTCAGCTCGCATACCTTGCCGCTTACAGCCTCATTATTTGTCACTGATTCTTAGCTGTTGGTTGAAGGCCAAAGGTCCTAATAATAAACTATCATCAATCAGATAGTAAGGTACCTTTTGTTTAACACTATGTTAATGTTATTAATACTGCTTTACTTGAGAGACGTTTGGCATGCTTAGGTATCACACAAGTTCCCAGTAAACATAGTAGGTCATTTTATTCTCAACGATTTGTATAAAAGCTGTAAATAGTATGATTGCATCAAGAAACGGATGCTTGTTATGAGTCGAATGGAGTCAATTGGCTTGGCCTTCCTGAAAAGAGAGAGCAGCCAGCGTCGATGTCCTGCTCTAACACCAGAACCATCACTTTAACCTGTAACCAATCCTATCTATATCATCCAATTGCAATAGCCAAAACGTCCCAGGGAATGCGGCCAAGCCAACAGCATATCCCGTTGTTGGCGGCTACATATTTCCCCAGCCTACCATACCAGTCTCTAAAACCCGATCCCTTCCCTCTGTGGAGACGAGTCTCATCCATCCACCATCATCCTTTCCTCCTTCTCGAAAGCCGGTCTCCGAGATGCATCTAAAAGCTCTTTTCAGTGTTCTACTCTTATTGTTAACTCAAGTCACCGCCCAAGAGGGTGTGTGCTGGGGCGTTGACGGCAAGCAATGGACAGAACAACAAGAGATGCCCTGGTTCTTCAGCCTGTTGTGGTGAAGGCGCGACATGCATGCCTAACCGACTCTGCAAGAACAAAGGGCAAGGAGAAAATGAATTCGTCAGAGGTCCATGTGCTGTTGCACCTTATGACAAGAAGAAGTGTGCTGCCATTTGTGTTTATGATAAGTTCGTCTTATACCAATCGGTTGCTCTGTCTTGTGTATCCATTTGACTGACCTGCATCGTAGAAGAGAGAAACAATCGGTTTCCGCGGGTCAAGAGATGTGATGACGGAAGCTATTGTTGTTCTGATGACGACCCAGGTTGCTGTGATAGTGGACGAGGTGTCTTCCTTGACTCAAAGGGCAACCTGGAGTTTGAAGACAACTCAACAACTACCGTTTCAGTCGAAACCACGTCTTCTTCCTCTTCCTCCGTGACCACATCAACTTCGTCTTTGTTATTGACAACTACGAGTCTCGAACCAAGCGCAACTTCAGATGAAGAAACGCAAGAGACTGATGAAGCCGATGCTGGAACTACGGACGACGGTCAAGGAATGAAGATAGGACTCGGTGTTGGAATACCTGCCGTTGCCATCATAGCTGCATTGTCTGTTTGGATCTTTCTTCGGAGACGGCCCAAGGGTCAGACCTCACCAGCTACTCAAGTTGCGACAAGTCATTACTACCCTGGGTCGGAACCACGGGGTCACGCGAATTATCCACCACCGCAGATGTATCATCAACAATATTCCGAGATGTATGAGCAACGAGCTACCAAGAGTCCCGCAACGGTACAAGAGCTTCAGGGATGATGGCGTTGGCCAAGGATGAGTAATGTGTTTATGAAGGTTAGGCGGGCAAGTGGATAATTGCTGAGGTTGTTGTCAGAGGGGTACGTTGGATCTCATACAATGTCATATTTTTAATGAATGGATACTCTCTCCCTTTTTTGTTTCATTCAATACGACAGTGATGAAGATGCTCACACTGTAGTCAGTCTGGGGCCTTACATCGGAGTCTACTGCCGGTGTGCTGTTTGCTACGGATCAGAGACTGATAAACCTCTTACCCCAAAGATTTCTCGACTATGGACCAATTTCTCAACTGGCAGCGGCAACTCTAACCTCAATGATAGCATGCAGAGAACTTTGGCATAAGAGATATGAACTCAACCAATTACGAACAACTTATTGTATTCTCTGCAATGCCGTATATGCATAGAACATCTCAACTACGGTTGTGAAGTCCGATGTACATCTGTATAAAATCAATGTGAAGCAGATCCCATACAGCTTGAGTAACTACTTCGACAACTCTAATACACCTCCCCTTACTGCTAGGCCTCACCAACATGCCATTCAAGCGCAGTTTCAATACCGTGGGTGTCCATTGCGGCTTTGAAGTTTGCGATGTGCCTGGCAAAACAATTTGAGACAAGATGATGCACTTCTGGAAGAAAGAAGATCACCTACGCAACCTTCTCCTAAACGAACCCAGAGGCTGCTCAACAATGTGCCACAGTCTCGTCCTTCCGCCAACTAACTCGGATGCAGACTACGGCTTTATTATCATGGAACCCGAAGAGTAGCCACCAATGTCCGGCGCGAGCACTATTGCGACGGCAACCTGTTTGCTGGAGACGGGTATGGTGACGATGCAGGAGCCCGAGACAGTGGTTGAGCTCGATGCGCCGGCTGGATTGGTCACTGCCTATGTAAACGGGGACATGTGCGCGACTTGCTGTCCTTCATGCTAGAGGAGAACTACAAGAGGGAGAAATATTTAATCATCGAGGAGATACTAGGACAGAATTCATTAGAAGGGTAGAGGGAACTGCTCAAGTTGGGACATACTCTGCTATGTCTCCGTCTGTTGAAGGTTAGGCTTGGATAATGAGCTTTAAGCAAGTTGTGCTGGATAACACAGATCCCTTCCCTGAGGGATTCAGTGTTGGCGATACATGGCATTTGGATTCTGAGGAGTAGTAAAAGTAAAGTATGCAATTACAATGTCTAGGTGTATGTCTAACAGTTAATCCTCACTACCTTTATCGGCTCGTTTCTGCTTTACAGTATCGTGAATCTTGATTACGTCAGTTTCGATGTGGGGCCGGACGGGTTCGCGGGGAGTTCAATTGTTACCCCGGATCTCGGTTAACCAAGCTTCACCTCCGAATTGATATCCCAAGTCGCGTACTTTTTACATCTTTCATACGACACTTCAGAACATTGTTGTTCACATTTACCATACGACTTGTAAATCCTGTTTGACCTGCATTCGGCGATTGATACACCCAATCTGTCACAATGGCCAAAAAGCTCAATCCTACGCAATTTACCAAAGCGGTTCGTTTCAATTGCATCCCAAGCTGCACAACTTCAAGAGCCCTGTTTCATTCCTATGGCACTTTTTCATGAGTATGAATGGATAAGCTGACATACCACGGTGTTATAGGTCATGCGGTCTTTCATGAAAGACTCAGGTCTTGAGCCAACGTAGGTCCCCTATCTTCACACTCAATGAGGCCTTGGCACACCTCGACCCAACACTGACCTCACTTCACTCTACAGACTTCTCGGAAAGCATGTATGCTAGCTAGGAATCATCTGCTTTTATTCTTTCTAACAAAACTTAGTTCCGTGTTCTCAGTGCTACAGAAGGCAAAGTCGAATTTGAGCTCGACATTCAAAAGAGCCACACCGTTCGTCAATCACTACCCTTGGCACAGTTAACTTTACTTACCGTCACTTAGAACCGACTTCAAACTCTCCATGGCGGCACCCTCGCCAGCCTTGTTGATCTCGGTGGTTCACTCGCAGTCGCTTCGACAGGGCGCTTCGCCACCGGTGTCTCAACTGACTTGAACGGTATGCACCTTGTGTCTTTTGGTATATTTACCCCACTGACTTGGTAGTGACTTATCTGAGCCCTGGAGGCCGCCCAGGCGACGTACTCAAGGGAATAGCTACTCTGGATAAGATTGGCAAGACGCTTGCTTTTACACAGGTGACTTTCACCAATAGCAAGGGACAGCTTGCTGCACGAGGAAGTCATACAAAGTAAGTCTTTCATCGCTGAAGTGGGTTTGGTATACTGATTACGGCAGATACGTGACTGGTACCATGGGCGAGGCTGGTCCTTATGTTGCGCCCGCTGAGTTCTCGGATGTGGACTAGACGAGTAGAAGAGGCGTTATAGATGCTTATAGATGCGCTGGAAACTAAGGTGTGACTAAACTATATAAGAACTATAGAGCTATGGCAGTGTTAAAATTCGTGGAAGCCATGATCATATCTTCCCTCGTCCTAATCGTGCTGTCGTTAAACCTGATCAATACTTCAATAGTGAGCCTTGGGAACATGGTGTTGAGCAACAGGTTCCGGAACCTCAGGGATAGTGTATGAGTATTCCTGTTTCTCTTGACCGTCTTCAAGATGCGTCAGATGGGCCTTCTGCGTAGACCATACCCCATTATCTTTCTTGAGGCCTACAACAAATACCAGGATCAGAGCAACAAGCTGTGGCCAAATTCCAAAGACAACTTCGAAAATAGAGAAGTAAAACTGATAGTCCACACGGGGCCTTCGATAGTTGTTCAGGTT
Organism: Fusarium chlamydosporum; assembly: GCA_014898915.1. Classification (NCBI taxonomy): domain Eukaryota; kingdom Fungi; phylum Ascomycota; class Sordariomycetes; order Hypocreales; family Nectriaceae; genus Fusarium; species Fusarium chlamydosporum. The sequence continues at coordinate 150,089 of JAAVUD010000048.1, read as the reverse complement.
CTTCCAGACAGCTACAGAAGCCATGTCGAAACTTGTGTGCAATAGCCACACTAAAGATGCGACTACGAGCATAGTCGAGGCCTGAGACGTGATCAGTATTAGACGTTCCATGCATATACAGATGAACCTACCCAAGTAAGGTTTTTGTCAGTCTTGGTTTGCTTCTTGACCATGATAGCCTTGACAACAATAGCAAGATTAATGACAAAAAGGAAGACTCTGAAAGCAAAATTGACCTGCACAGACTTGACGAGGCAGTCATCTGCAAATTCGATATTGGCCATGCTCCACTCGACTTCATGACGGATCCGAAGACCAGTGACAGTCAGAATCAGAGTAACCAGGACAAAGGATGCACCGTAGGAAATGAGTCGGAGTTTCTTGCCAATCGTACCGGCACGACCGGAATTGACAATTTGAAGACCAGTGATGAGACGCAGGAGGACGATCATGACGAGGACGCCGGTGATCATCTCCAAGAGAACTGTCAGTTCTTCGAAAACCATCATAACCCAACTAAGACGTTCCATCACATTGAAATATCTCGAGTAGTCGGCATTAGGATCCTCCATATCGCCAAACATGGAATAATAAATGAAGACGCCAATATACTGGCCAGTATTGAACAAGGTGTATCTACATGGTCAGTCGAATTTCCGGGGTACCAGTTAGATGCTATTAACTCACCCAGAGAAGAAAAAGAGGGCAAATTTGAGCCATGTAAATGCTCTTCTCGCGGGGTCTTTGTGACTGCGTACCGTGCAGAGGGTGTTGAGGAAAAGGGAGATGGAGGGAATGTAGGCGCCTACGAAGATCATGATCGCGCATGCGAGTAGGTAGCTCCGTTGGATATCCATTGTTAGAACTGTGTGTGAAATCTCGGGTCAGGGATTTCTCTTCAAGAGTAATCAATCGAGTAAGACTGTGCCTGTAGATGTTCAGGTGTCAAGACTGTTGTTGTAGAATGGATAGTTGTAAATGTCAGAGGTATGTGGAAAAGCTGAACAATACTTGCGTATCACAAAGCTCTTATACTATAACTGTGTCTCTCAACTCTTCCAAGGCCGTTTCCTATTCTATCACGAGTAACAATCTCGAGACTTTCAAGGCGTAGTAATCTACAGCGAGACTTAGAAGAAGCCATGTTGAGAAACAAGCCAATGAAGTGTTAAACATAGACAAGGATACCCTTGTTGGTAGCCGGCACTGCCACTTGCGGCGTAGAATCGGGTTCTCTATAGGCTGGTCCAACATTTTCGGATTGTCGCGTGGATTGTGGTTAAAGAATTGTAATTTTGCGTAATTGCTATGCATGGCGCGGTGTGAGTTGTCGTTCAGTATCAAAGGTTACATCGTTGAGTCGAGATAAACATCAGCTGTACTGCTCTACCTTCTCACATCAACAACTCAATATCATATATTGTAAAAGGTTGACCCCGCCCTGACTGGTATTTGTCAATGTCTCAAGGTCTTATCTATCTAGAGAATGCGATGCCATAGGACTGATAAAGCTTGATTTGCGAGCCCGTCATCAAACATAGCCGACATAGCGGAGCCATTTATCGTATACATACCCAATTCTCGTATCACTATACCAGCAACAAGTCTAGACTTCTTGCATTCCAAGCTATTACTTGTTGGTTCAACAATACTCTGTAAAGGGAAATAGCCGACGCAACTGTCCAATTGTTCATTCCCAGAATTGCAAAGTGGGATGATGCGGTGTGAGGCTGCGTAGTCAGGCGCTTCAGCAAATAACCCGCCCACTAATCCTGCCATTACACTAAAGCATGAGAGATGACTAAACATCTGAGGATAGCTTAATGCGACTCAGTTGAGGACTTGGGCTCGTGTTTCTGTTAAGCCTTCGTTGTGTGCGGGTTATTTTGCAACCCGCTTCTCTTATTGTATTGGGGCTAAGGGGAATGGTTTTACGACGATCCGTGTTGTTTTGATCTAAAGTTCATATCTTCGTAGCTTCTTGGGACTCGCTCGCATCTTTTGCGAGGTTATAGCCAAGATTATGTCTCATCTGGAGGCCTCACCAACATCGCGTGGCATATGAGATGTACAGTTACGGCGTAGGTATTTGGCTTGGCTTTGCTTCATGAGCCAGGGTTGTGGGGTCGGACCATCATGATCAAGCTTCCAGATGCATCACAGAACGTGAAGCATAGCCGGTTTGCCAAGTGAAATTGTAATATTGCACCGTCAAACAGAGTGCTAGAGCGAGGTACACTACCAGGCGACAGCAGCCAGCAGCACTTTCAACCTCACAATACACACCAAGTGAAACTATACCATAACTCATAAACATTACTGGCTTTCCCTCTTAGCATACAAAAACCTAGGCAATCTATCCGACTCGGGGAAAAGATCTCTCGTTCCTTTCTTCAACCAACAGTTAGCCCCGTGCTGCTTCATCGCCGTCGACATATCCTGCACAAAAGCAATGCTATCGCAAAGTGTTGCGTTCTCCTCTCCCTTATGCGCCTCAGTGTACATGGCACAAGCGTACATGCAATCAAACGCCGTATACGCTATTATAGGCGCGATGTCATTGCCAGGATAGTCCCAGCCGCATGTGTAGGTGAAGACGTAGCCGTTGTTGGTGGTGTAGTCGTCTTTGCCGCCCTTTTCGGAGCAGGCGTCGGGAAGAGTAAGGTTTGCGACTTGATCAGGCGCTTCAGGCCTGTAAAACTCCGATTTGGCGGTTTCCTCAGGTTTGGTGTCTGTCGTGGTAGTTGAACATACTAAAGCTTCCGCGGGAAGTTGTGATGAGGTGGCTTCATTGGGAGTTGAGCTAGAGCGATTGTAAGTGTTCATCTTAACATAGATATGTGAGAAGGGACGTAAGTGTGGTAGAAGAGATCGAGACTAAAGCTTAGGGTGCTCGAAGGTAATAACCCAAGAGCTTGCCTGAGCTCCCATAAAGTGGCCAAGTTATTTCGTCTCTTATGTTGGAGAAATCAAGTTTCCTTTCATCCCGGTGAATAGTACCTTTTACATTCAGCCAAAGCTGCTCCCAAACCTCCACCCACAGCCCCTCCGACAATCACAGCCGTGACAACTGCGACAAGAGTACACAGACTCCATATACTCAGTCCAAAGGGTCCCCTCTCCGATTCAACAACCTGAGTATAACTCGTCGTAGGGTCTTTGGAGCCATGGTAATATACTTCTGGCGCACTTGATGCGCTATCAGTATACACCTCCAGCCCTTCATGTCGACGAACTTCCATCGTGGAGTATAAGGCTTTGTTAAAGAGAGTGATGAGTGGAACGAAGCCCCAGTGAAATGGGCGAATGTAGATCTTAAGTGAGAATACAGCCAAAAGTTAAACAAACAAACTGGAACACACCAAAGCAACTCAATTTACGACACAGGTCATAGGTTCTTTGAGTGGCCAATAACAAATCAAGATACCGGCACTTGGTTGCATCGCCATTTAACAAGTGGCATCCAAGCTCTTGAAGGATTCGCCCTTCTGGTAGTGTTTAATCTAAAGACGATCCATGCGTCTTCTGGGGTTGAACCGTTGTCGGACGATTTGTATCCACCTTGATACAAGGATCTATGAGCTTGGGAGATTTGCCGATGGTATGACTCAACTATCCGGATTTCTATTGTTCATCTGAGAAGTGAGATTCAGCAAGCAATTGAATTGCTCTGTGACACCTATAGTTCCAGCTCGTTAGGTTGGTTAGTAGTGTATAGTTCGCCTGTTTAAAGATTGAGGCTAAGCGACAGGGCTTAGACCACCCGGTCAAATGTGGAGCTCGCCAGTCATAGTCAAGCCAAGTGAAACTTTGACGAGAAATGTCTAAGACGGTCCCGAGTTAAGACTGTCATGTTATGGTTCCCATAAGACCTCATATCTCGAAGGATAAGAAACCGCAGAAAAGAGACACACCAGTTAATCTATGGGTATATTTATCAGCGCTTGAACGTCAAATTAAACAATATATACATAAAAAGTCACGATTGACACCTCCCTTTCCATTACTCCACGTTATGGCAATTCAGACGGAGCATGGTGAGTGTCCAGTTCTGCAGGCTTTACCTGTTGATAATGACCATAATTCGACGTGTTAGCACTCTCCCCTCCATATTTGACCATATAATCCTGCGGAACGGTTGACTTTTCAACGTTTCTCTTCTTTCTCCTCCACAGCCAGAAACCAACGGCTAGACCGATAAGTAACACACCCGCTCCAATACCGACGCCCAAACCGATGGGCAACGCGTTGCTGCTGCTTGAGTCGCCGCCTGCAGATTCGCTCTCGGCAGCGGATGAAGATGTATGCGTAACTGTAGATTGTGTGGTGCTGCTCGATCCAGAAGTGGGGGCGGCATCGCTCTTCGTCGTTGTCTTCTCGTCGATCTGAGATGCGTCTGTTGGAATGGTCGTTACGATCTTGACAGGATCTAGAGTGAAGACTTGTGTTGAATTGTTGCAGTCGCATCCACCGTAGCCATAACAGCAGTATTTGCCAGGCCCGCAAGGCTGAACTCCGTTTCCAGTATCTGCACATAACTTTGTTAGCATGTGGCACAGTATTAGGTCTGAATTGTGTATAATTTGTCTTTCTCTCTTTTTCGAGAAGGTAGACTAAACCCACAACCAGTGACTCTTATAAGTGAGAACAACATACCATCACATTGAGTAAGACATGTAGGATCATTCCAGTTATCGTCGACGCAGCCATTGATAAAATAAGGCGATAAAACATCGTCTCTAGGCGACACGCAGAGTCCATTGCTCGCGCACGAATCGCCAGGCGAACAGCATGACTTGAGATCTCCGTCGGGATCGCAGGCAAACAAGTTGAGAACCTGATTCTTGTCTCTACCGAAGCAGCTCGTCATGATGAGTGTCGTCCAATGACTATTATCGAATAATCGTTATTGAGCGGCTATTGTTGACGATTTCATATAGAACCCAAACCAGATGGTTATGGTGTTGAGGAGGGACACAAGCAAAACAGAACCAGAGGAAAAGTAAGACGAGTGAGGAGGGTCTCAGGGGGCTTCCTAGTTATCTATCAACCTCTACCAAAAGCAAAAACCGTAGGAATCTCGTTCTTAAGAGTAAGCACCAGTGATAGAACCCCTGTATGTGCCTGTTACCGCTGCGCCGCGCTGCCCGTCCTGGGATATGTATGAGAACCAATAATACCATATACCGTACGAGGAAGAGGAGACTAGTGCTTCAACTTTGCAGGGATAAAAGCATGGGTGAGGATCTCCCATCTCGGTTATTTAACGGTCTGTTCGATAGGGCTGGCAGAACATCGCCCAGAGGTAATCAAATTCGCCGCCGAGCTGGAGGCCATTTGTATAGTAGAACTCATTTTCATACAAGAGATTCAGACACTGTTTTTGCAGACAATTGACAATAGTGACCAGCCTTCTAAGCGACGAGACATGCATCTGGGGGCTGTGTCGTTCCGAAGGATTCACAATCCTTGTCGGACTATTATTAACGAGTTGAAGGATTATCACAATACCGCCTCAAGAGCTCCCCCGGATGAGAAAAGACCAACCTCATTATTAATTCGACTATCCTCTCATGTCAGAGAACTAAAAAGAACATATACCGATAACTAAGAACGAAGTTCTTATTATACGGACTCTAGATAAACTGTTAACCTAGCGGCCCGTCTTTTAGCCCCCAATATATAAGATGAGATGAGATGACTATTATGTGGGCATCCATACATGTCACTGCGGATAGACTTATCTCCGGAAAACAAGGAATTCCTCAAACAAGTCATCGATTTCCAATTTGTAATGCGCTATTCCGTCGGGCGCCCGCAGTATGACAGACATGAAGTTGGCTGCTGTTTCCGCTGTAAGATGATAAAAGTCCAGGGTGCAAAGATAGACAGAACAGCAGGTGTCCAACTCTAACAATTCAACAATTTGATGCTGTCAACTGTCAACGTCGCAGTTAGATTTGGCCGTTTAAGCCAACGCACGCACTCCCGACAGGAACATTTAGTCTGAGACCAACAAGACGACTAAAAAAAAGCTTAGCATAGGACCCTGTGTAGTGTGATACGTGATTTACAGAGCTAAAGCAACCTTATGATGGAGCCGCATGTCAATCTAGGAACGAACCAACAAAGCAGATAGACAGATTAAAGTAACGTAACAAGACTGTATTAATCCTTATTGCACTATCGAGTGACGACTAATAGTAGAATAATTTCCGTGATACCTCCCAAGCCGTTTACTGAGTCTTTTTGTTGGCAAGACTCTTTCCCTGCGCAGTATATCTTACATACGCAAAAGCACCAAGGGCACCGATGGCCAGAATAGCAGCGTTGCCTGATTTCGCATTAGCAACTGTCCCTAGTCCAACTCATTTTATGATGAGGGAGAAACTTACTGGCTACAAACTTGCCAACTCCGCCGGTGACGTCCACAAGGCCAGAAACGACATCCCCAACAAGATTGAACAAGCCATGGACAAAGCCCAGGACCGCAGAGAAGATAGAGTGGATGATGGAATAAACGGTGTTAAAAACTGAAGAGAGAAGCTCATAGATGGAGGCCAAGAGGTCGTTGATAGCGCTGGTGACTGCCATTTTGAATGTGTGAGTCGGGTCGAGTCGAGGATATTCGTATGGGATGTGATTATGTCTTTGGGAAAAAAACAAGAGTGGCCGGCCGTCTTTGCTCTTTTTATCATGAACCTTCTTCTACCTAATCACGACTTCTTCTTCCCTCCCCTAAATCTTGTTCCTGGTCGTGACGTCGTCATGCTGAGGTTTCGAAGCTGAAAAGGTGCATGTGACGTCACGAACTGTGAACCACGCGACACCAACAAAAGAAGGACTTTTTGTGATAATATTGCGTCTTGATGAGGTAAGGTCGTAGTTTATGTGTTTCAGCCTTGTTTGTATTGGGAAGAGTCACGGGATGGTGTTGAGGATGGGATGTGTGAGGAACTGGTTCAGGCCATGTGACTGTTGGTCGGAAAGCAGTTCACCAAGACGATGCAAGCACTTAACTAGAAAGGTCTTGCTTGTTCTAGACCAACTATAGTTTATCCGAGAGCTTTGGTAAGTCATACTATGGAATGTTCTGGTCACTATTGACTGCTGGGAGTGTTAAAGATGAAGCCAGTTGATGTCACTCTACCTCAGTATTTTCTCTCTCTCGCCTGCCCTTCACATTTATGGTGCACACATGTTCGCAAAGGCACATCAACCGTCATTATAAATGTCGTAAATTCGTTAATGATGTAGGGTTTTCCAATAAAGACTCCCGTGCCCATCCAAATTCGTCTAAATCTTCCCAAGTAAAATATATCCATCAAATATACACACCAAATCCCTTTATATCCAGCTTGACAAACGTATACTGTTATCAAAAAAATAATTCGGTGCCGCTCATAAGCCGTCGAGGCCGTTTCCATATTCTTTTTCGATCAATTTCATATTCGTCACAGGCTCGTCTCGTAAACAACCTCAAGTCAGAGTAGACAGCATGGCCCGCATGAGCTTAGGGGGAGGTCCTGTGCAGCCGAGTCAGCCACACGTTCTCAATAGAATGCAAGACAACATAAAGGCGCACCTTTAACGGTACTTAGGTACGCTAATGGACATCCTACCTTTCTTGTCCTTCTCAATACGAGGAGGTTTGCGATGTTCCACCACCTTTTCAACCCGCTCTTCTCTGATGACCAACTGACCATCAGGCAAGCGCTCGGCACGGACGAGCTCTCCACCAGTGGAGCGACCTCTGGGTCGATGTGCCAGCTCACGTTCGAGAGCCTTGATCTCCTTTCGAATATCTTTACCGCTTCGAGATCGGGAACGAGATCTAACGACAAGCTCCTCGGGGTGGTGGTGGTGATGATAAGAATCCCGGGAATAGTAAGAGTCGTAGCTCGACATTGTAGTCGAGGTTCGGGATGGTGAAGCATCTCGAATGACAGTCTCCTCGTAATCGTAGACAGTTTGAGGAGGGGGACCCATAGGAGGAGGACCTGGAGGGGGTCCGGTCTGGTAGAAAGCGGGAGGAGGCATCGGCTGGGCCATAGGAGGCGGAGGAGGTTGGTAATGGACAGCCGGCGTGGGCATAGGCATAGGCATCGGCATAGGCTGGGGAGGCGGTGCCTGTTGAACTGGAGGTTGAACGACCGGTGGCACAGGAGTTGCCTGGACGGGGGGCGCAGGAGTAGGTGGTTCCTGAACAGGAGGAGGGGGAGGTGGAGGAGTCTTTGCTGGTAGTGGCTCAGGAGTAGGCTCCCTCACCGTCTCTGGAGGTGCAGGCAAAGCAGCTGTGGGTGCCTTGGGTTCTCGGGAAGCAGCAATCTCAGCTTCAACTGTTTCGGGTTAGTTGAGCTCAAGCAAGTACACCAAATAACTTACCCTTCTTGTAATCCTCGCTGACCTTGAGCAGCTCGTCGATGTTGTCTTGACCCAGAGCCTTTTGCACGATGATTGTGTTGCCCTAGATTCTGTTAGAGGATGTACTAAGCTCGGGAAATATCAAACTAACCTCTTCAAAGAATGGGTATCCAAGATCAATCAGAGCTCGCTTGGAAACAAGCTTTGCGGGAATGCGAGTCTTGCCCTTCTTGGGATACTCGCTTCTCACGGTGGTACCTCCGCTGCTGCTGGAGGAACGGCTAGAACTGGAACCGTAGGAGCTGCTTCGAACTGAGCGAGTTCGAGTAGAACGAGACTCGCGGCTTCGGCCACGGCTCTTGCGGGATCGAGTGTACTCTCTCTCACGGACACGCTCAGGCATGGATCTGTAGTCTTCGTCGCCGTAGTAGTCGGGCTCGGCAATCTTGATGTCGTCATAATGCTCGTCGTTGTATCTGCGAGGTGGTGGCAGTCCACGGCTCTTGGGCAGAGGAATGGGCTGGTAAGGAGGGGGACGGTAGTCATCTCGAGGTCGGACATCCTCTCGGCGAGCAGGTGGTGGGTATTCCTCACGGTGGTCGAAGAATTTGGGTCGGCGGTCATAAGTGTCAAGGGATGATTGTCTGCGGAGGAAACCAGGTCGACGAGGAGGAGATTCGCGGCGAGGATAATCTCGCTCTCGTTCTCTCTCTAGGACATCGGTTCTGCGAGCCCAGGGAGGAGGAAAGTCTCGATCTCTCTCGCGCTCTCGCTGAGGTTGAGGTGGGTAGCGAGAATCATCGCCATGGTAGCGGCGGTCACGGACCATGTCGTCTTCGTCATAATAACCACGGCCAGGTCGACGGTCATATCGCTCGTCTGAGTGGTCGCGGCCTCGTGTGCTGCGTGTGTATGAGCGATCATCATCGAAGCGGTCCTTGGACATCCGCTCGAAGCGATCGCGATCCCAACGTTCGGCCATTATGGATGGAAACGGAGTTTTGGGTGGTTTGTGATTGTGGCTGCTCAAAGCAGACCGGAACGTATTAAATGCTTAGCTAGTTGTGTGCCAGCTGGTGTTAGTGGTATATGCAGGCGACGGACGCCTCTGTCGTAAGGGTATCGGGTAAAGATGAAAAGACGATGATGAAGAGAGGAAAGAAAGAAGAGAGAGGAAATGTACTGGAGGGTGGGCGGCATAAGTGACTTGAGGAGAGGAGATGGAGGGAAAAGACCAAGGATTGGTCGTATCGAGCTTCAACGGGGATTGGATGAGCCAAGATGGAGGGTGAGTGAGTAAAGATGGCCGATGACGTTGACAGCTTAAGACCTGACCCCGCTTGTCGCGACATTCCAGGGCCGAACGAGGTCTAGTGGGGACTTGCACTTCCGCTGGACGGACTGCTAGCGGCTTGTGACTCCCGCTACAACTACAGCTACTGGTAGTCTACAGGGGGCTGAGCGGTACAATTGCGTGAGGGAAGAGCCCTGGAGTTTTAATTGCTTGACCGTCCAGCTGATGACGCCCTGTGATGAGACCCTAGGTAATTTGTGAAACAGAGCAAGACACCTGATATAGAGTCAAGAATTGTACAACATGAACTGGTCTGTTTTGGCCTCGAAAGGGTCTCAATTATTGCTATCTAATTGCTTACGACAATACATCATTTGAAACGTTACGTGCTTGTCCTAGTACAAAGTAACTTACACAGCCATTTTTTACACAAAGAAAGTCTCCTCAGCCAAAAGGGCTTCGACAGATGGTCTCGACGCCCAAAGCACAAGCCAAGTGGGCCGGCACAGCCAAAAGCCGGATTATATGGCACATGAATGCAGGGACTAGGATCCATTGCTTGAGGCAGTGAGGATGAAATGTTAGTAGCTGGATACTTTGTTAAATTGTAGAATTGTTAAATAATCGTTTTTCTAACAGGAAAATAACAATAAAATCCATCTGTTAAGAGCTAGACTACTGTAAAGTTACATTTCCAAGAAAAGATGATCATCACGTGGGCCAGAACCACAACCCGCTCTTCTAAAAATGGCATCTCCATCAACCAACTCAGTACCAGTACATACCTACCCATCTCCATCTTGACGATAACAGACTGCCCACAACCCACCTATCAACAAAGTTTCTCACCCTGCAGGGTCCTCCCCTGATTTGGGCTAAACTCGACACTTTATGGAGCCTCAGTCCAATTCTCTTTTGTCTTTCTCGTTCTGCTTTAACTCGCCTAGATGCTCCACCGCCAACGGCACAGGCCGCCTTTTTTCCCTTTGATCATGAATACTACGTTATTCGCGACCCAACTCGCCGCTTGGGTAGCTCTTTTTCTTTACACAACACAATACGGAAATCACCAATGTCTTTATTGAGAGCTGACAGGTCAGCCATACTTGGAAATTCCAATCGTCAACTGCCGCGATGATGTCTGTACCACTATGTACAACAATTACAACTAGTCCTGTTCCCAAGTTTCTTACCGAGCGTTTCTTTGAACAACAAACTTGTTCGGGGACTCGGAATGTTTGCCTCTAAATTCTGACTCGCTGTGACCAGATCCATCCTTGAACGAAGCTGTTGTGCTAAAGCAAGGACCTCTCTCGGAGGGAGGACATTCTGTACAATGACGTCGAGTCATCAACCAACAAGGCCTTGTTCGTCTCCGCTTAAACAGTCAATCTCCGGACCAATCATCTCCTCTAATGTGTTCTGGTTGCTCTCACAAACGTGAAACCTGGAATTGCTGGGCCGTACAGGTACCGTCCCCAGAAGTGATCATCATGAATGCTTCGGCTGTATCCGATATTACTGTAGATTGGGCAACGTCCTCTTTGTTTGTTTCCTTGGTACCTGATCAGCCCTTCCGGAGTCTGGACCTCTCCTCGAGATCCAGCTTCGATCTAGCTTATCTTTAATCTTCCGACGACCGAACACGATGGACCCCTGCACGTCCTACACCCGGGGACCGCTTTCTTTGTGCCTTGGTCTATGTTAGCCTCCGGCTGTCCTGCAGATGCCAGCTCGGCTTTTTTTCTTTCTTCCGTTCCACTCTTCCCTTCATCTCGTTTCAACAGTGTTTTCAAGGTAGCGCTTCCTCACGGTCCAGTTGTGTCTGGCGTTGTTGGCCGAAATTTTCGACTAGTGTCGGATGGCGGACAGGATACCCTTGATTCTTCTGTCAGCGCGAGTCCACTTGTCGGTGTCTAAACTTTGCTTTGTCGGGATGACTTTGCTTAAATGGTGGACGTACGAAAGTGTTCTACGTCACATCGGCGAGTTTAGATATAACATGACATCTACTTCCTCAAGCGAGGGTTAGTTTACCGCCTTGTTGCGACAGCTCAAAACCAGGATTCACGGTATTCGATTCAGTCGATTGCTCATTGACGGGTTCCGTCCTCGAACCACACTCGTTCATTGTGTATCCTAATAACCCAAACTATTATACAAGAACCTCGTCATATCCCTATGTCAAGCACACCTTGTGGTGTCCAAAGTAACCAATTAACAATGCAGAGAAGCAGCCTGGGCGTACAGAGCATATGTATCAGCGTGGTTGATGTTCTGCTCAGCTGTCAAGCTACGGACAAAGTTGTACCCGTAACCGCCGAAATCTGAAGTGCCCTTGATCTGATGGAGATGCGTCATCTCATGCAAGTTGGTATTACCCTTATCTTGACCATGGCAGCTGGTCGTGGAGGTAGGCAGACGGTCAAAATACAAGTTACAGTAGGACATGTAGTTGCCGTTTGGAACAGTATATGCTAGAACACCGTTCTTGCACGCTCCATACACGTCACTGCAGTAGTAGCGCATATCTCCAGCATCAATAGTTCCGCACGCGCCGATGATCTTGGCATAAACGTCGGCCACAGTGGCTCGTGTCGCAGGATCAGATCTCTTAAAGTACTCCTCGAGTTTGTCGGCAGGGCCGTTCAGAGCAGCTTGTTGAGCAGCGACAGCTTGAGTGTGGCATTGTGCCAGAGCAGCCTGTGTTTGTGCAAGTCTGTCACCGTTGCAGTCGCTCTGAACTTGAGCGCGCTTGCTGTGGAAAGCTGTGCGGACAGAAAAGGCCTGGGGACCGTCGACTTCGGCATCGAGTTGGTTGGAGTAGAAGGGAACAGAGCCTATCAGCTCAGTCGAGTTCTCGGGGGCGAAAGAGAGGGCACCGGATGAGAGGATACTGAACTTTCCTCCTGCGGAAAGGTCGTGAAATTCGGCAATGTCAAAGCTGACTTCGTATGATCCGCCAGACGGGATGTTCTGGAAGGCAGAGTCGTCGAGCATGGAGGCGTCGAGGTTGATGTAAATGCCATCAAAGGGAACAGGCTTCTTCACTGTTTAGGTGTTAGTATGTGTTTGAGACTAGAAGAGATAATGAGTGGAGAGGACAATGCTTGGTAAATGAGAGACAGGATATCCAGGTGGCTGTTGATACATATGATACCATGATCAACTTGATCCTAACAGCTCGCACTCCTTATTCAATATCCAATATCATGGATCCAAGTCAAAGTCCCTTTACACATCTCATCCGGAAAGTCTTACCAGCAGTAGCGCTAAAGTCACTAGCAGAGAAAACCTGAGCCCTCTCAACAGGGGCTTCATCAAGGAATGTTCCAATCCTGAGCAGCTTCAAGTTGCTCCTACCATTATTGGTAATAACAGCCTTAATCTTCGAATTCCCTTGCATCTGAAGTTCAACATTTAAAGGCGTAGGAGCGCGCTTGTCCGCCAGGGGCGCAGCAACAGCCATAGAGGCAAAAGCAAGACCAGCAAGCCACTTCATAATGAACGATAGACCAGACCGTAAAAAACAAAAGGAGGGTATAAAAAAGGTTTGTAAATTAATGAGCGAATGTAGTGAAGCAAAAAAAGTAAATGAATGTATGAAGTTAAAAAGAAACAAGGGAAACGTCGAAGAAGAGCTGTGAGAAAAGAGGGATAAAGCATTGTGAAGCGTCCAACGGATTACTTATAATGAGTTTGGTGTTGATTAGTTTCAGCCTTTGAGGACAGGGGTATGGGATGATTGCGATCTAAATGCTTGAGCCTGAAGGTGGACCGTGGGTGTTGGTATCAGGGTCTCGTTTCGGTTACCGTTGTTCAATATGTTTGATACAGAGTTCATCATCAAGGTTCTTGGCGGTTTATTAATAAATAGATTAATTCTCCGAGAGATGCTAAAAGAAAGCTGGCGTAAGACAGGCGTAGAAGAAGTATTTGTACCCTTGGTCTTGAAGGCCATCTAGTCAAGATTCTTCAATCGACATTTATTCCATGAGTTCAATCATCGATCCAGTCCATCTGGGAGATCAAGAATAACAAAATTATAGGACCAAGTGCCGGTCCGGGCGTCATGCCAAACCGCCTGTCTCACCCGTTTCCGAAACACAGGTTGTAGCATCGTCACAAGGATGATGGTCGACCCACCCTGGACTAACGGAACGGAAAAGGAACATGTCATAATCATCATTTTCGTTAACAATAAACGCGTAAACGAGAAATCGAAAATTCTACATTAGTAGATCATCTTAAGAACAAGGTCTAAATGCTTGGCGTGGGAGATGGAATGGCCTCGAACGTATCATAGGTGAGTGAGTAGTATTGATTCCGTCCAACAATTAAAGCAACTGCTTGTGACAATCAACTCATTTGCTTGTGATATATAGGAACAAGATCTGCTGATCAGTGTAATTGGTACACTGAGATTGAAATGGCTAGGAGCTGTCTCGAATTGATGATGTCTTCCGGTGATTGTACAATTTACCGTCTGTTTGCGGAGCGCTATGGACAGCAGGTGAACATTTCGGCAACCAGCTTTTTAAGCTGAACAAGATATTCATGGCCCGCCATAACATGGTAGTACGATTTGCACTGCCCGTTATCTTCCTCTCCTCAGATCTATTCACCAAGCTGGTCCTTGGGCTACTGGGTCTACTCTTCACTCATTTCTCGGGCAAGTCCTTGTAACACCCTGTCCTTCGTTCGAGACCATATCTCTAAGTCCGAGTTGTTCTTCGCCACATGCTAGCCCTTTGCGGTACTTTGCTAGCCAAGAAACTCTCGATATAGATCATCCTCTAAGTCAAACAGGCCCAGTGGAGCCGAGTTCAAGAGTATAATTTGCTCAGCGATTTTATGTATTCCTATTGAGGTATGTAATAAGTCCACATGGAGTGAGGGCATAGACAGGGCCTTATGGTTGAGAACTGAGTTGGATAACCATCAGTTATAAGAGCATCGGCTTGGGTGACGAGCTGCAGTTTGCGCTTGCTCTCATCGAGAGACTCTTGTATACGGAAGGTTTTATAAGAGACACGGCATGCACACTGGTTATAGTACTGGCTGGGCTTGGAACGGACATCTGATTAACGTATGAATGTCTCTAAACAATGATCTAATGTACCCTGTGTTTTATAACTTCCGTTGACCGAACCCGAGCTCAAGTCCCCCTCCTTGAGAGGCTCAAGGCCATAGATTTGTGAATATACCTACCACTCTCTCGACCCGCCTTTTCGAGTCATCACTTAGACTCTATCTGAGTAACGTAATAGTTGATGGAGCAATCGTGTCTGTATATGCTTCGGTGCAATAGCATGTCCACGGAAGACCTCGTGATCTTACGTACAGCACTTTAGGAGTGCAAGACGTTTGCAACGTTGCAAATGTGTGCACGATCAATCACGTCTACTCGAGTATCGACATTTGACTTGAGGACCGTACCACTATGATACTCTAGAGTAGAGGCCTCCCTGGCTGCAAGTCATAATCGCCATAGGTGGAAACGCCAAGGCCATCCAAGGCCTTTCTCCAGGTCGGTGTTGTCTGTGCTTACGGTGACTCACCCAAAAAGACGATCGCCTCATGTATATTGCGAATGGGAGGCTCATGACCACTGAGTCACCACCAACACTTAGCTACAAAAGAAGTAGTCCTATAAGGATTCCCAGATCTAAACTGCAAATGAGATATTTTTGCCCATATGGCTGGGAGTAGAAGAGCTCATATGGCTGTTGTCCATAGGCTGTTGTCCATAGGGCAAGCAGTAACTAAAATGGGTTGATGTTGTTTACGACAGGCGTGATGGGTTCCTCATATCTGAGTATGTTCTCAAAAAACAAGCCATTTATCGAAGGACCCAGAATGCATAAGTGTGTTTTAATGCTAAACTAAAGTAAAAAATAAACGAACATCCGAGAGAATGATCCAAAACCCGTAGACTGACTCGTCATTCTTAGCTCTTATGCTCTTAGCAGTAGAGTTTTGTGTGGTCCTAAAGACTTGCCTGACGTCGACTGTATGGGCATGACGGTCGAATGGACAAATAAACAGGAAACATAAAGACTTGAAAGGAGAACAACTAAGAAGGGTTTCTTTGTGATTGGCAAAAATAGTAGTGTAGGGATATTTCACTCATCCAGCAAAAGATTGATCACGCTGGGGATCGAACCCAGAATCTTCTGATTCGTAGTCAGACGCCTTGCCATTGGGCCACGCGACCTCTTCTTGTTAATGATTTGCTCTACCAGATCTGGGTATAGAGACCCCTGTCTATTGCTTCTCATTCCACGTTCTTCAATTCTAGGTTGATGTCCCTCGTCTCATAAAATCCGATGAAAAGGAGAGAAGGGTTTTAACAGTTGATCAAAGCGCACGCTTAAAGTTTAAACAAGCGATAAATTGAGTGGATTATAGATCGCAACTCTAATAGCGCAGACCGTTGAGGAATCTACAAGTCTAATATAAGTGATAGTCTGGCTGACAAAATATGTGATGATCCCTTTTTTTGGTTAACAATTCTTCTCCTTGACAAGGGAGGATCTAATATCATGACGGCGTAGCAAGCAAGAATGCACGTGAGATTAACGAATTGAATGCCATGCAGATGATACATGCACATACCCCTGAAAACTTACATTAGAAGCTTAGTTTTACGCGTACCTTACCTTAACTCTCTTTCTCCCTTGCCTTAACCCGGAGCTTTTTATTGAAGTTATTCCCATGGAACGCATTCAACCTTGAATTTCTCTATTCTCCATTCACTCCAACTACCTACTGACCTATCCTTTATGCTATTATATACTCGAAACCAGGACTGAAACAATCCTTTGTTCCTTATTTTCATCTTTCAACTTTTTTTACTGCTTGACGTCAATTCCAACATCGCGTCACTTCACTAAAAAGCTTTCACTCATTCTATCTACTCCCCTCTCACAAGATGGCATCTTCGTTTCTACGTCTGCTCATCGGCATAACAACAGCCATAATTTTCATCGCCGTCTTCACACCCACGGACTCGGTCTCTTCAGTAGCGCAATCATTCACAACGCCTACTGCACTGCGCAATCTCGATGTTACCATTTCGCAAGAGGAAAAGGACCCGGTTCTCATGCGCGCCGCCGTGACAAACAACAACGAGCACCCTGTCACCCTTCTCAACTACGGCTCGCCGCTGGATGCGTTGGCTATTCAGCTCGGCACTTTATACATCACACCCAAAGGCGACAGCAAACCGTTAGAGATTCTACAGATTGAGGGTACCAGGCTATGGCCTCCGCTTGACGACGCCCTGATTGAGATTGCAGCTGGCCAAACTGCCATCTGGGAATTCACACTACAAGAACCTGTTGTCCCGATGGAGATGGTGTTTGAGGGTGCGACGGTCCAGCTCAAGGGTACTTGGACAGCTGTGTGGACGCAGGAGAAGGAGGGTATCGATCCAAGCAAATTTGAGGAGGGAACACCTATCAACGGAACTCTAACGGGACCTTACAAGTCGAATATTCTGGACATCGAAGTCGCATAGACGCCCTCGATTTGAGTTTTTTCTGCGCGGGCGTCTAGGGTACGAATGACTGGTTTCATGGGTTACAGGCTGCACAACTTAGCATAGATGGTTGGGATTATTGACGGGGTTAATGGGTAGCGACTTTTGAAGGGAGAAAATGGCTTACAGTATATACAATCCAAATATGATTACATGCATTCCAGCTGTCGTCGCCCTACCTTCGTTCAGCAAGCCTTAATAAGCCCCTCAAGCCACCTTGACTTACCTGCAGGGGTCCAACAAGCAAGAAATTTCACTGAACAAAATACCATGACACAGCAGAGCATGAGAATACACTGGGAATTGTCAAGAGAATGGTTTATATTTAGCCCGTTGCCGTGGTTCAACTACTACAAGCCCATCGGAAGCTGTGCAGTCATCTGGATGCATCGATGGAAGCGATGGTAATGTCAAGGAATTGAATGTTGGTTTTGCTTCTTCCACATGTCTCACTGTTCGATAGGGGATTTGTGCCTAATAGTGGCTTGCGTAGGTGGCACAGGACATGGCTTGATGTCAGATGTATCTGTCTCAAAAGTCAGCCTGAAGTTATAACATATTGAAAATCACAAATGATCAGCTTGGTAGGTGCACCCTCAACTATTACATATAATGAGAACGCAAGCCACTTATGGCTTGAAAGTCATGAATCAAGCTTGAATCAGTCCGGCAGAAGTCGGTTATATGTCTCATTGTTGATCATGGCTCAAACAGCGCCCGCCCATACAGCCGTTGTTGACTGTCCTCCTGAGATATTGAAATAAACACTTGCTATCAACACTTCGCGTATAGATTTGTCAACTGGTTTGAAAAGTTAGTTTATCGAATATTTTATTGGTATTACTCGGCTGTGTACTAGCTTGATAATGCTATCCAAAATACTTTTAACTTGTCTATCACAAACAAATATTCAGACGAAGGCTTTTGAAGCTCGGCTCACTGATACTGGGTACAATTTCACATATATATCGCACTTTTCAATTACCAATGCTAGATGTAAATCAAAGTCATGGTGCTGATATATCAGCACGACATCCTCTCTTCAGAGAACCATGAACATGGGAGCCCTGCAAGCGTCGATGACATATGACAAACCCTCCCATTCGAAGGTCGTCATTTCCCCTTCTTCAAAGTTCCTTCTAGAGTTGAGTCTTAAAACCTTTCCAGTAGTGGCCATGTTAGCAACAGGGGCTTGGGGCCTCACAATCGCAAGCTTTTCAACCACAAACTCGGCAAAGTCAGATGTGCACATATGGCACTCCCACGGCACTGGACCAAAGGAGCAGTTGTGAGGACCTTTCTCTTCGGCTTGCTCGGCTATCTCACCTACCTGCTTCTCCAGTAGTTCGATAAAAGCATTCCACTTGGTGTGTGCTGAGTCATTGGGTTTTCTGCGCTTCGAGGTAGGAACAGATAGCTCATCTTGTGGATTTCGTTTTCTCTTGTTAGTTTCTGCGAGAGGATGTTTGTCTTTTGCAGCTCTTCTTGGTTGGATCCGAGTTGGTTCTGAAAGTTCCGTGATGATCTTTGGTTTCTTTGGTTTTGCGATGTGGCTAAGAGCGTGGTCTTGAAAGTGTTTCTTACATAAAGGTGCACCCCTGAGAGGTTTTGGAAGTGCGTTTTCCGTTGCCATGTTTAGATTCGTCAAGTAATGATAGAATCGTTCGGACGTTAAAGCTGGAAACGCAGGATCAGTGAACTTCTGCGTTTTGTACTTGGTAGCTACTGAGGAGCTGAGTGCAATGCATATTCACAGTACAAAGAACCTTGAGAGGTTATGATTCTCTACAAAGACACAGGCTTGTGATTTTCTTTGTTATTTCCAGATGCTGCAGTGTTCTTTAGTTGTCGCAATGTTTTCTTTGTTTGGTGTTTGTTCTTGTTCAACGTCCACAATATGTTCGCCTTACCGAAAGATTATCATAGTAGATTTGAAAGATAATCGCATGCTTTCTGCTTAAACATTTAGGGTATTTAGGGGTATGTCAAACGGACAGTTTTACTAAGAAAAGTGCAAAGATGTTGACCCCATCTACTTGATGATACGGTCATGTTTTCTTTTACCAGGACACTTCAAGTAGCAACTTCACCGATAGGATTTTTATACACATGGCTTAAATCGCAATCTGTCATCCAAAAGTAAAAGACGAGACAAAGATATGGATTATGGACTCCAGCGTTGTCCGATGCAGTCCTGGAAATAAAGAACGTGGAGTCAATTGTGGCTACTAACCTACCCTAAGCCATTTGACCGGGCAAGATAGCGGAGATTGGAGACAGACCCCGTAACATTAACCTCCATACTAACGGAACAGTACGGTACCTGTATTCCGGCGCTGTAACCCCGGGTTTCTTGACCGGAATTCCGTGAATAGTCAATTACGTCGGGAGTCTAAAAATGTCACAAGGACAAAAGATGCATGGCGTTGTTCTAGAAGGAGTGTCATTTCAAATTCACCTTGAAACTACCGACCGATCTTCCTTATCAAGGTACGGCCAGACCATCCCGAACTCGGACCCCCAGGTTTCGGTTACGAGACCGAGGAAGTACATAGTAATGATTCAGTCCAACAAGGATATTGGTGATAACGTCTTGGCTTTCTCTAGGACCCACGGCTTTGTGCGCCGACCACCTGATTAGTTGTAGTACCGTGCCGTCGTCCATTTGACTCAGTGAAGAGAGGCCACTGTAATGCAGACTACCCAAGTGTTACCCATTAGGCCGCTGACTCGGTGAATACTTTACTTTAGTAGAGCCAGGGCAGGTTCAAGATAAGGTAAGGCAACTTATCTTTCACCGAGTCACTGGTTTCACTGAGTCAAAGCAGACCAATCACAACACTTATCGCGCATTACTTTTTAGTTTTTTTAGTTGCCGCGCAGTCGCCCTTTTCACCGAGTCACTACTAGAAAGAAAAAAGACCTTCTGGAATTGGTTGATTGCAGATCATGTACCTCTATGTACCTTTTTCCCGGGCGCGGGTTTGGAGAAAAAGAATAGCAAAGCAAAGCACCGGCTGCAAGATCGGACCATGACGGCCGATACGCCACTCATGACCATCCATCCATGACCGGCCATTGATACCCTTAAAACTTTGGGGTGAGACGCCTTGTTTATTTTTTTTGATAACATTTCTGAACACGCATCTCTTTTTTCCCTCTTTAATCATCCCCATAGTTTGAGTCCAGTCGAGTCTTGAACTGTGTAAGAGGGGAAACATTCATCTTCCATCATGATGTCTGCTACTCGTATCGGACAGCGGCTCGCCCGTCAGTCCCGTCGCTCCCCTATCGCTCTTCAACCTCGCCTCACACAAACAATCCGTCTCAATGGCGCTTCAAGGGCATTCTCAGTCACCGCCACCACACAGGCTCCTCGTTTCGTGGAGTCCCAGAGCAGCACCAAGCTGCACGAGCATGAGCTCTTCTCACGGAGACACATTGGTAGCGAGGACAGTGAGCAGACAGAAATGCTCAAGATGCTTGATCCTCCTGTGAGCTCAATGGAGGAGTTCCTCGACCAGACTATCCCCCCGCAGGTTCGGAGGAAGCAAAAGGGTCTTAACCTTGTCGAGCAGTGGTACGAGGGCGGCGCTGAGACTACTGTCCCTGCTAATGGTCGCACTGAGCACTACATCCAGCAGGAGATGCGAAAACTCGCAAAGAACAACAAGGTTTACGAATCTTTTATCGGTGCTGGTTACTACGGAACTCTTGTTCCTGCTGTTATTCAGCGCAATGTTCTCGAGAACCCTGCTTGGTACACCAGCTACACTCCTTACCAGGCTGAGATCAGCCAGGGTCGTCTCCAGTCCCTTCTCAACTTCCAGACTCTTATCACCGACTTGACTGGTCTTGATATTGCCAACGCTTCCGTTCTCGACGAGGCTACCGCCGCCGCTGAGGCCATGACCATGTCAATGGCCAATGCTCCCAAGGGCAAGGGTCAGAAGACTTTTGTCGTTTCAAAGGACTGCCACCCCCAGACCATTTCCGTCCTTCAGTCTCGAGCTGAGGGCTTCAACATCAAGCTCGTCATTGGCGATGTCCTTGCCGACAACTCCAAGCTCGTTCGTGAAGTTGAGGGCGACCTTATTGGTACTCTGATCCAGTACCCTGATACCCACGGTGGTGTCCACGACTACCAGGCCCTAGCCGACATTGTCCACGAGAAGAAGGCTCTTCTCAGCGCCTCGACCGATCTGCTCGCTCTGACCATGCTCAAGCCCCCTGGAGAATTTGGCTGCGACATCGCCATCGGTAACTCTCAGCGATTCGGTGTTCCTCTGGGCTACGGTGGTCCCCACGCTGCCTTCTTTGCTACTTCCGAGAAGTACAAGCGCAAGATTCCCGGTCGTCTCGTCGGTGTTTCCAAGGATCGTCTCGGAAAGCCTGCTCTCCGTCTTGCTCTCCAGACTCGTGAGCAGCACATTCGACGTGAGAAGGCTACCAGCAACATCTGCACTGCCCAGGCTCTGCTTGCCAACATGTCTGCTTTCTACGCTGTCTACCACGGTCCCAAGGGTCTCAAGACTATCGCTCAGGATATTTGGAGCAAGACCCGCCTCGCGCAAAGCCTCATTCTCGAGAAGGGCGAGTTCCAGCTCCACACTGAGGGTCTCCGTGAGGATGGCTCTGTTCTCTTCGACACTGTCACTCTTAAGGGATCTCCTGAGGCTATTGCCAAGGTTCACGAGAAGGCCGACTCTCAGAACATCAACCTCCGCCGCGTTGCTGACGATAAGGTTGGCTTCTCTCTCCACGAGGGTGTCACGCTCGAGAGCCTCGGCAACCTCGTCAAGGTCTTTGGCGTTTCCGAGCCCGATTTCAACGCCGCTCTTGAGTCCGACAAGGGCAAGTTCCTCAATGACGAGATCCCCGCTTCTCTTCAGCGAAAGTCGGGCTACCTCGAGCAGCCCGTCTTCAACCAGTACCACACCGAAACCGAGCTCCTGCGATACATCTACCACCTCCAGTCCAAGGATGTCTCTCTCGTCCACTCTATGATTCCTCTGGGTTCTTGTACCATGAAGCTCAACGCTACCACCGAGATGCTTCCTGTTTCCGACCCCGGCATCAACAACATCCACCCCTTCGCCCCCGTCGAGCAGGCTTCCGGTTACCAGGCTCTCATCAGTTCTCTTGCCAAGAACTTGTCCGAGATCACCGGCATGGACGCCACCACTCTTCAGCCCAACTCTGGTGCTCAGGGTGAATTTGCCGGTCTTCGCTGCATCAAGGCCTACCACGAGGCTCGCTCCGGCGAGAAGCGAAAGGTCTGCCTGATTCCTGTTTCTGCCCACGGTACCAACCCTGCTTCTGCGGCCATGGCTGGTATGAAGGTTGTTACTGTCAAATGTGACGGAAAGACTGGTAACCTGGACATTGAGGATCTCAAGGCCAAGTGTGTCAAGCACGCTGATGAGCTTGCTGCTATCATGGTTACCTACCCCTCCACCTTTGGTGTCTTTGAGCCCGAGATCAAGCAAGTCTGCGAGCTCGTCCACGAGCACGGTGGTCTCGTCTACATGGATGGTGCCAACATGAACGCCCAGATTGGTCTTTGCTCTCCTGGTGACATTGGCGCTGATGTCTGCCATCTCAACCTCCACAAGACCTTCTGCATCCCCCACGGAGGTGGTGGTCCTGGTGTCGGTCCTATCGCCGTCAAGAAGCACCTTGCTCCTTACCTGCCTGGTCACCCCGAGATCGATCCCCAGCGCATTGGTGCCGAGCGTGACAGCACTGCTGTTGCTCCCATCAGCGCCGCTCCTTGGGGTAGCGCCTCTATCCTCCCCATCAGCCACACTTACATTCTCATGATGGGTGGAGAGGGTCTTACCAAGCAAACTGGCACTGCTCTCCTCAACGCCAACTACATCATGTCCCGTCTGCTTCCCCACTACAAGGTTGTCTACACCAACGCCCAAGGCCGATGCGCCCACGAGTTCATTCTGGACGTCCGACCTTTCAAGGACACCGCCGGTGTTGAAGTTGCCGACATTGCCAAGCGATTGGCCGACTACGGTTTCCACTCTCCTACCATGAGCTTCCCCGTCTCTGGAACTCTCATGATCGAGCCCACGGAGTCTGAGTCCCGCGCTGAGCTCGACCGCTTCTGCGACGCTCTTATCCAGATCCGCAAGGAGATTGCCGACGTTGAGTCCGGCAAGGTTCCCCGCAAGAACAACCTCCTCACCAATGCCCCTCATCCCCAAGAAGACCTTGTCTCTTCCGAGTGGGACCGCCCCTACACCCGTGAGGAGGCTGCCTACCCGCTCCCCTGGCTCCGGGAGAAGAAGATGTGGCCCTCTGTCGGCCGAGTGGATGATGCCTACGGTGACACCAACCTGTTCTGCACATGCCCTCCTGTCGAGGGATCTGAGAACTTGTAGATTGGTGAAAAAAGAAGTAATGGATTTCCAGGACAAGTTCATAAAGTTTACTAGCGATTGCTTTTATTAATTGGGTTTAGCGAAGAGGGGAAGAGATATCATATTCAACCATGATTGGGTTCTGTTGCATTTGGAATGGTTTATTAGAAAGCTATTCAACTATGGCGAAATCATCTCTGTATTGGCGGAGTTTATGCGAGATATGATGAATGGATTATCTAGAGAAAAAGTTCAAAAACTACCTAGAGCAAATAAATTTTATGTGTCACAATATTTAAGCCGCTACTATGATTGACAGTGATTTTGCATTATTTGTGTTGTTCTGTTGATTTTAATTCTTCCCAAGACAATTCACTGACCAAACGTACGTAATCGGAAGGTTTGAGCTTTTAAGACCTTTCTTTGTCTTTTACTGGGCACCCAGTAAGAGAATAACGCACAGCAAAAGGCAAATGGTCGAAATTAACAGCGAAGATCTTAGAGAAAAAAAATTCCTTGTTGAAAAGTCTTGATATCTTGCTTTTAAATCACATGCATTAATTAAACATCGCTTCCGCTTAGTGCTCCTCCTTGATATGCTCAGCATAAGCAGCCTCATCCATCAAGCCATCCAAAACAGACACGTCCTCAGCCTCAACCTTGATCAACCAGCCCTCCTTCTCAGGGTCCTTGCCGAGATCAGCAGGTGTGTCGACGATGGGGCTGTTGACCTCGACGACAGATCCAGAAACGGGAGAGTTGATGTCAGAGGCTGACTTGACAGACTCGACGCTGCCGAAGGACTCGCCCTGGGCGGTCTCTTCGCCCACTGCGGGGAGTTCCACGTAGACAACGTCGCCGAGAGCTTCGGCGGCGTAGTTGGAGATGCCAATTGTGCCTGAAAATGTCAATTGAGATGTTGATGGAAGGAATCATGTGAGAACTTACAGGTCTTGCCGTCAGCAGCTACGTCAACCCACTCGTGGCTCTCGGTGTATTTTCTAGCGAGGACTGCAATGTGTTAGAAGCATATTGATGCTACGAGAGATGAATTGAGACTCACGGTTCATGGAAACTGAGAAGCATCGTCGGGGAGCAATGTTGTTGACTCTGCAGGTGAAAGCAGCCTTGGGTGCTCGGAGAGCAGTAGATCGGAGCTTAGAGGCAGAAGCCCAAGCTTGACGAGCAAAGATTCCAGACATTGCGATTGTGTGGTGAGTCGTGAATGAGGGATTGTCTTTGGTGGTGATGGTGTTGAGTGAGACGGTGATGATGATTTTAGACTGGCTTTCTCCCCATTTACTATCTCTCCCAGAGTTTCCCTCCCCGTCTTCGGCGGCGCTCCGGTCTACCTTGGACAAGTACCTCGGAGTCACTGTCCGGCCCCAGTAAAGAAGGCGTTTTCGTAGCGTCATGGGAGTTGGAGATGGGATCCGCCAGGGGAGATGAACAGGGGGGCTCATCAGGCCATTGGGGTACTTGTATCACCCCACCAGAGTAAGTACTTTGACTCGCTATCTTTCTCATGACAGCCGATCTGTGGTGGAGTGGCCACTCACACAGGTAGAGTAGACTTGTATCTTTCACTGAGTCATGTATAGATAAAACCCCAGATTGCAAAAAGCTTTGGCCCTCAGAAATTTTCTGGGTATGCGGGGAAAGCTTTCATGGAATTCCGAGGATTGGAAGTCTGTCGGAGTTTGACAACGGAACTTGAAGTGCACGAGGAATTTTTATCATGTAATTTTGATTCAATTGAGTGGATGTTTATCGTCGGAGCCGTCAGACAAAGGATTGGCGTGGCCATTGATGTGTTGCTGATTACGCACATGTGTCATCTTGTATTACAGAGTCCATGAGAACATCATGAGATAAGAGGACAAAAGCTATGAGGAGAACACCAGCAAACAACAAATCCCAAAATCGTGAGAATAAAATACTAGTAGATGATCTTAATGTCATGTCAATTCTGCTATGAATATACTATTTTCCCAACGCCAAAAATGAACTTGCTATCAACTTATTAGAAAAGACATCATGACTTGAGCCAAGGCTGAGGGAATCCTCCAACCCACTGCGCAACCTCATCGCGCAGCGCAGCGATCTCCTTGACATTAGAACCGTCACCCAGATATTCCAAGAAGTTCTTGACAGTACCGGGGTTCTTGGCGCCCTTGGCCTCGGCCGCAGCGCGGGCATCCTTATCAACCGCCAGAGTGATCTGCACGCCCCGGTCCACAATGTCGGCCACGCGCTTAAAGTCCTCGCCGTTGAAGCCCCGCGTCGTCATGGCGGGCGTTCCAAGACGGAGACCGCCCGGCTTGAGCGCCGAGCGGTCACCGGGAACAGTGTTCTTGTTACTCGCGACGCCGACCAGCTCCAAGACGCGCTCCACGCGGGCGCCGTCGACACCCTTGGGCTTGAGGTCTACCAGGACAAGGTGGTTGTCGGTGCCGCCAGAAACAAGCTTGTAACCAAGATCGGAGAGCTGCTTGGCCATAGCTTGGGAGTTTGTGAGGACCTTCTCCTGGTAGTCCTTGAACTCGGGTGTCTGGGCCTGCTTGAGAGCGACGGCGAGGGCAGTGATGGTGTGGTTGTGAGGACCGCCCTGGTGTCCGGGGAAAACTGAGGCGTTGATAGGACCCTCGAGATCGTACATGATCTGCTTGCCCTTCTTGTCGGTGCTTCGCACACCCTTGCGGTAGAAGATCATGGCACCACGAGGTCCACGCAGGGACTTGTGGGTAGTGGTAGTAACGATATCAGAGTCGTCAAAGGGAGTGCCGATAACACCAGCAGCGACAAGACCCGAAACGTGAGCCATATCAGACAGGAGGTAAGCGCCGGCCTCGTCGGCGATGGCACGCATGCGCTCGTAGTTGATAAGGCGGGAGTAGGCAGAGGTACCTGCGACGATGACCTTGGGACGGTACAGCAGGGCGTTCTCGCGCAGCTTGTCGTAGTCGATCAGGCCGGTCTCCTCGTTGAGTCGGTAAGGGAAGGTCTCGTAGTATTTTGAGATCATGGAGATCTTCTTGCCAGGGATCTGGTAGCCGTGGGAGAGATGACCGCCATGGGGGAGGTCAAGACCCATAATGCGGTCGTGGGTGTTGAGGATAGCCGAGTAAGCGTAGAGGTTGGCAGGAGATCCAGAGAGGGCTTCGCGATATTAGCATTGGTCATAATGAGGCTGTAATTGAGACTTACGCTGAACGTTGACACCCCACTTCTCAGGGTCAAGACGGAAAGTCTCGAGAGCTCTGCTTTGGCAAAGACGTTCGGCCTCATCGATGTGTTCATTGCCTCCGTAGTATCGTGCTCCGGGGTAACCCTCGGAGTACTTGTTTTGCATAACACTGCCTAGGGCATCGAGAACGGATCTGGATGTGAAGTTTTCGGAGGGGATGAGGTTGATGAAGTGGTTTTGGCGCTTCTCTTCCTAACAAAGGTGTCAGAGATGTCAATTGATAGTAAGAGGAAGATAACCTACACGCTTAAGAATGGCGTGGATCTCAGGGTCACCTTGCTCAAGGCTTGAGCCGAGGAGCTGTGAAGTTGTTAGTTATGATTGTGAATACATTCGAAATGTGAAACCGTACATCTTTCTGAGATGCAAAACCTCTGGTGGAAATGCGCGTAGCCAGAGATGGCTTGCTGCGAAGGCATTGCTGCCGAAGAAGTCTCATGTTCATCATGATTACTATTGGGGGTATCGTAGAAACTGATGAACTGAGCAGAAAGAGAAAAGGAAGAAAGAGGGAAGATGGAAATCAGATAGACACAGCGACAGCTCTCGAATAATGTGCTTCAGACTAAAAGAAGGCAGTCCCAAGATCTAATAAAGAGTCTCCGACATGTTCGCCGCTTCGGCTCATGAGTTCCAGGATCGGAGCATGAGATTCGAAAGACGTACAAAAGGTACGTACCTCCGCGGCCGGTTCAATGTCACCGAGTCAATCTTATCAGGAACGTCACTGAGTCGAGCGAGATCTGGAGGGGCTGGTCTGGTCTGGTTCCACATGACCCCTCGGAGGATTGTCTTGGAGGGCCGGAAGTGAGTTACCTGAGGGTACTTGTTTTCCAGGTTTTGTCTTGTTTTTGTCTAGAACAGTTTAAGGAAGGTTGTTTAGCTTGACTCGGTGAATAGAAGGGTACAGACAGAGTGTAACAGCCAAGGATGCAGGTGAGGCGAGGTGTAGGGTAAACGAGTTTCAGTCGAGTACCTACGTTAGTCTAGAAGGATTCTTTTCTCTTTGTTCCCTCCCCCCGCAAACAAACTTGCTGACTCCACTCGCTTATTCCGGAGCCACGATCCGATTTACGGCACTCGCCTTGCTTTGCGTTGCTTGGGCCTTGCTTGCACTGCATCGTCTGTGTTGTGTCTGTGTTCCTGGCTGCGCTGCGCTGTGCTGTAACCGCGCCGCGCTCTACTACCGTTACCTTGCCTTACCTTATTCCCTGACCGGTCCCTTTTGTCACCGAGTTACAGACCGACCGACTGTCATCTGTCCTACTATTACTCCACTCCCCATAACAAATGTCGCCATCAAACCCAGCTCCTTCTTCCTCAGGTATGCGTCCTATGCCCATAATCCGCAGTAGGACGGGCTGCTTTACCTGTAGGAAGCGCAAGAAGAAGTGTGATGAGAGGTACCTTGATAAGCTTATACCTAAAAGTGATACACCCAAAACTTACGTGATTGATTTGTAGTAAACCAATCTGCAGCGGTTGCAAACGCAATAAACTCGACTGTATCTGGCCAGAGGCTGCTGCTGCTAGTAACTCTTCATCAGCCACAACCACCAGCAATGCCAAGGTAGCTGCAACAGCAATATCCCGGTCATCACGACCTTCGTTTGGTGCTTCTTCAGCAGGCTCGCAAACAAGCATTGCTTCATCTATACGCCACAGCCAGGACCGTGATCATGAACTTGACCATGACCCGCAATCGGCGACTGACCCCGTGCTACCGGACTCGGCGCCGGAGCAAGACCGAGTTCTCCATAATAGCGACAGTTCTCCGGTGTCTGCAGATACTCACATGATTGATGTTCATGCCGATACTTATGTGGACATTGAGGATGATGATGTTGAGACTGTCGTCAACGATAACGTTGATCATCACCATCAGCCTTCCCCCTCACCATCGTCATCTGCATCATCATCAGAATCCCCAACCACCATAACAACATACGACGCAGACACCGCCAATGCTCTCACTCTCGCTTTACCGTCCTCGTCGGAGACAGGACTGCCGCTCAATGGAGCCATCACCATGCCGATGTCGATGCTCCCAGAGCAGGGACACCACTCATATGAGCTGCTGAGCTACTATCTTGCGCGAACAGCCAACAGCATGGGCAATGGCTCTACAGATGTGAATCCCTTCATCTCGAAACTCATACCACTGGCCTTCTCCAAACCGCTCGTGCTACAACTCATCCTTGCGCAAAGCGCTGCTCATCGCCAGGCGTCTGCGGAGCGTCATCCTAGCGATGAGGTCGCGCAGAGATACTATACCGACTCTCTACGGATGTTTAGAAATGTTGTCGATGAATATGTTTCCGGCAACGCGGAGAATATGCTCGTCTTGACTGTGGGGAGTCTAATAATGTGCTTAACTGAGGTTTGTACGCGGGTCGTCTCATCTGATCTTGAACTAACATATGTCAGGTTGCTAAAGGTGATATTCACGGCACCATCTTTGACCATTTGACAGCGTCAAAGTCATTAGTGAGCACTTTACTCACAGGGGCGCAAAATCATGTATACGATGATTTACCCGACTTTCTTATTGAGTATTACATGCACATAGCAGCCACAAGCATGATCTCAATCGATCCGCAGTACAACTCTCAGTCATTACTCAGTCCAGATATTGAAGCCAGAGCCAGGAACTTGGTTGCCAGGAAGTACGTCGGTCAGCTATGCGGATGCTGGCTCGAGATCCTTATCCTCATCTGTCAGATCTTCCACCTGGGACAGGTCATGTCGTCACCGACAGTTGACGGGGCCATATCGCCGAGTCCTGACAACATTGTCAACTTTGCTTTCCTGCAATCACAAGTAATGGGTTTCTTTCCAGACCCATCCGTTACTCCCTATACACGTCTTGCAGGTCTGGTATGGAAGCAAGCCGCGTTGTTGTATCTCTGGACGGTCCTCGGCAAACCACACCAGCAGCCGGAGGGTAGCTTTCAACGCGCATTGGTCGAGTCGGCAGTGTCTGAAGCAATCACGTTACTTGATCAATTTCCCGCTACAGTGAGGATCAACACGAGTCTTTGCTGGCCGCTCGCTGTTATTGGGTGCAGTACATCCGACCCGTCGGTGCAGCAGGTCCTGAGAACGCGGCTGCAGACTATGCTGGATACCATCGGGTTGGGAAATATGAGGCAGACTCTGGTGCTATTGGAACATATCTGGGAGCAACCACCGGAGCAAGTCAGTCCATGGACCTTATGCAGGGCGATGCGTGAGCGTCAGATCTGGATCTCTTTTGCGTGAAAAAGGACACTGTTATTCTTAGATACCCGCCTCGTTATGTAATATAGAGTCCTCGGGGCACATGCAATACAGCTGACCACTTCATCGTTTCTGACTCGCACACTCACACATAACACGTCGTAGCCCGCAACTCAATCACCAAAGCGCCAAGCTATATTGCTTATTTGCTAAGTAGAAATTCCCAAATCTTTGCCGACACCAAAACACCATCATGCGCTGCCCTGGCCCTTGTGATACCCTCCTCGTACATTTCCTTCGAAAAGATCTTTTGCGCATATCTCGCCTGCATAATCTCTTCCATGATAAAATCGTCAAACTCGGGATGAGCCTGGAACGAAATAACACGTCCGGGTTTGTAGAGTCCTTGCACCTCACATTTTGAGCTGCTGCCCAGACTAACCAAACCCTCGGGAACTTCTAGAACTGCGTCTCTGTGCATCTGGTGAAGACCCTGGATATTACTGTTAGACAAGGTTCATGTCGGTGGGTGGGGATTTACTTACGAGTGATGAGACACCCAAAAGCTTTTGACCATTCTCGTTGAGATCGATTCTATCGACGCAGACTTCCCAACCGCCAGGACTGACAGCAACCTTTGCACCCAATGCTCGAGCGATGATCTGATGGCCAAAACAGATACCCACGATAGGCTTATCGGTAGATGTGTAAACGTTCTTGACATAGTCAACGAGCTTTAAAATCCAAGGATCATTCTCGAAAGATGTATGTTCTGAAATTAATGTCAGCTTTTCTCAAGTTGAAATTTGGATAGAAAGGATCACAAACTGCTTCCGGTCAACAAGAACCCATCGACAGCCTCAACTTCAGGATACTCCTGAGCCGTAACAACATCCCATTTACTAATCTCATAGCTAACATCCTTCCCTTTATCACCCAACGCCTCGTGCTTCAAGCCCTTATCAAGAAGATCTCTAAATACATCTCCGTACGTTCCACGTTTTTCGTTAACGGTAGGAAAAGGTGTGTCGCATTCCAGGACAGCAAGACGAAAGTTGCGCGTCATTTTGATAACTTGTAAATCAGTAAGTGTAGAAAGATTGTTTGCCGATAATGAGAAGAATGGTAGTCCTCTTTAAGTTGGTTACATACATGACTCTCAACCCCCACTAACAAGTAACCTCATGACCGGTTTTGGCTGATATATGTGACCCTCATTCTAGTAATGTTAGCCGAATTGGCGGGTTGCAAGCTTATTGGACTTGATTGCGCTGGTTCGGTCCGCGGTGGATTGCCGCGCTTTACCGCGCCTCCACATGAGCTTGACCGTATCGCGGTGGGCGGTAGTTGTGAGTTTCTTCACCAGATAAGCGACGTCCTGGTGGTTTTATTTTCAGATAGGATAGAAGCCGGTGTCGAGAGCGTCGTGAGAGACGAAATAAAATCATTGGTTGGGAAGTTTGATGTTGTAAGCTGAGGAGTTGATGGTTTTGGAAGAGCTGGAAAGGTGCTTGAGGCCGCCTCGGAATAGAAATCGATATCATATATCTATGCCATCTTTTAAAAATGGAGGAATCATTCGGTCTGTTATTTCTGAACTTTTAGCACTGTTTAGTTTTGTTATTGGTTATCAGCCAAGCATCTTACCAGAGAGTACATCAATCTAATAATCATCTACCTGAGCCAGGTAGATCATGGAGGCTGGCCAGCTACCTGCGTTGATTTATCTTGATATAAATGGATAAATCTTACTCCGTAAGTCTATCTTCCTTTGTTACTTGGGTGCTAGATGGATAAGCTGAACGCATGAGTTATGTTTTCTTGTTTGGACCATGATAGTATTTGGATTGAACAATTCAAAATGATCATACTTTCAGACACATAGAATGTCAACAGGAGAAGTCAGGAGTTGCATTCTGTTAGATAGTCCCCTGAGCCTCATGCAGTGATGGCTTCCATGGCAGGGGATAGACAACCATTCAACATCGAGTATTGAAAACGACAAGCTCAACAGAGCGAGCCAGATTTCTGTGTTATTCATAGATTTTGCTTTTGCTGAGAAACAAGCTAATTTTCATATTGTGAGTGATATCTGGATGAACTAATATCCTCTAACCACAAGGCCATTTACCTTGTTAACCACATTTTCTCCGCACCCTTTCAATAAAATCTTATAGTGGCACACTCTGATACCGCGTAATACCTTGAATCCTTTATTCATGTGAGTTTCGTGTTAAACAAACTATCGACGGAGTATACTTGGAAGAGAATTGTTGGAAAGATTTTTTGATAGCTCGTTTCATTGTCACATGTTCTTGAGAAAGTTTTCACTCATATATTCACATGGGGAAAAGACATACCAATTCTCACAACCGTTATCGAAGAATCTGCCCAGTTTATCAAACCAGCCACCTTATGGGAATACCGAATACAAAAAAATCGGATCCTTCGGGTGGGAATAAACAGGCCGAGTTCAAAGCCTCGGTAGTACCCAATTAACAAGCCTTGAACAGCACCAGGATCGACAGTACAATGCAGGACACACGAATGTGAAAGTGGATGCAACATGTCTTGAATTCCTTGAAAACCATCAATTCAACCGAGGTCCAATCAACAAGGATTAAGAAGAAAAAGAACAAAAAAACCTCCGGCTCGTAACAAAAGCTCCTTTGTTCCAGGTACAGCCCGTTTGAACTAGTGTCAAAACTTCCTTGAATTGGATTGCTAAACTACCTTAGTCCCGAAAAACAAGCCACCATCTGGTCTGCGCTCTGTCTGGTTGGGTATAACAAGTAAAGTGCTATAGTAACTAACTTAAAGCTATTAACGCTTAAATACGTCATAGAGCTTGACTCAACGAAACATCATGAGCGGCTGAAAAGTACTGATCGTCAATAATACAGCCGAGACAGGACAAAAGACAAGGGGCCAGGTCCCAGGATTAAGCTCACCCATTGAACCAGCTCGCTTGGGGCGGGGAACAATGGACAGACAAACTGACAAATCTCACCAAGAGAAGCTTTTGTTAGTGTTTTAGATCGGTGATCACGGACGGTTCGTAACATGTTGATGGTGTTATGACGTCCAAAAGTCCTCATTTACAGTTCATCTTTTCGTGTGTCTATTCCTATTGCTATTCCCCAGCCTTCCCATTCCAATACAGGTTGTCAATTGGGTTTACTAAAATCGCTCAATGGGTGAATGGATACTGAATAGTTAAATTGAGCTTGATTTCCTCTTTTATCCATTAACCACTTCTGTTCTGTTTGCGCCTCTTATATGTTCCTGTCTCTCAGTCATCCAGTATTAGAAAACAAACTCCAATGGCTCCAGTAAACTCCCCACAAGATCTTGGTCTTGGCCAAATCCTCGCCCGAGCTCTCTCCTCATCAACACTCTCTCAACCACCAACCCTCGTCGCTCGCCAAAGCGTCGCGACCGTCACTGTCACTTCTTCCAACAACGACAATGGAAACGATGCCCAGACCTTAAGTGGCGGCGCAATCGCGGGTATCGTCATTGGTTCCATCGCTGGTTTCCTTCTTCTTCTTTGGGTCATTCGCTCGTGCCTCAATCTCGGCGCACCGCCACAGGATAGAGAAAAGTGGTATCACTACAAGGAGGAGCCTAAAAGACATCATCACCGCTCGCGAAGCAGACGATCTCACCGATCGAGTATTTCTGCGCCGCCTCCTATTGTTATCAGGGACTCGAGGTCACGAAGCCACCATCGGGGACGATCCCCCGGGCATTATGGATCGAGTGGTGGTACAAGATATTACGTCTAAGAGCCTTTGCGACTGGCATGACAATAAGTGTTTGCTGTACAGCAACATGCACTTCTATACTTGGCGATGTTGATCATAACACGTCGCATCAGTTCAATTGATCAAAATGGTCCAACCATAGACAGTTGAGCAGGAGTTTGGGCGCAGGGTATAATAGGCGCGTCACTTGAGCATCACGATTTATGAGATGAATCACGTCACGAAGTCGATGAGATGATATACATACATGGATGACACGACTGGATATAATTGAGCTTTCGATACCACTACTTTTCTTACGAATATACGATTGGTCTGTTTCACTTTATTAACGATAATTCATGTGTCATCACCGTGATGGTATGCTTAATTGAAGATGCAACTGTAGGCTTTAGGCTATAACGAATAAAATGAGACTCGCTCTTGAACTACGTAAGCTGACTTGGGGCTTTCATCTCGCATGCTTTTTTTTTCTCAGACAGGCTTGCTGGTGTCGTTCGTCACATAAATTACAGATGCTTGGCTTAGAGGCAAGTCACAGGTGTGCGAGGCTTCAAAATACAACGAAACACACCAGGCCAATCGATCGATTGCCCTTGTACCGGAATTGAATTTGAAGAGTGCGGTTTTACTTTATTTCATATTATTCGTAAGTGTCGCATCTTCTGGTTTCAGCTTGTCGAAAAGGCGCAACTTGGAGTTCAAGATCTTGTGCTTGACGTCGGGCACCGCTCAATCTCGGCAGTAAAAACGAGTCGCGCGAGTTTGATGTGCATGTCGAGGTTTCTTTCCTCCATGGCAATTGGTTCAGAAAGGGAGCATGACAAATCTAGAATAATTTATAAAAATAAACACTTTGACTCACAACGCTAAACTTCTTTCTCGTGAAGTCAATGTGGCGTGTTCGATGACCTTATTAGCATTGTCGAAATGGAATGAGATATGCCGACGTATTGATAGCCTTGGTTTTATGTAGGACCAGAGATGTTCAAGTCATGATCAACCTGCCAAGAGTCAATAAGTGACAACCTGTGTCTGATGAAGCGTGAAGCTCTTACCTGAAGAGAGGTGCACAACCCTGGGTCGCTTTCTTGGTACGAGCGTCGCTATCAAATCTTAAATGGTGAAAGCCAGAGTTTGAAGCTTGAATTCTGAATTCTACGTTGATCATGAGGATTTCTGCAAAAGGCAGTCCTTCTGAATTATTTGATCGTGCTTGTCTCAATCGGAATCGCGCTGCGCTGCGTCTATTTCAGACAACCCAGACACTCTTCCCTCACACATCCTCACTATGAGAGTCTTACTATAATCTAGACATATTGATATTCTCATGTTTAGCTCTCTGCGTCAAATAACCTCGACAATCTGAAGGGTGACTGCCATCTGCTAGCTAGGCTGGCTCCTCGCTGACATCAACATCTACTCATACGACTTACTGTGCGTGGAGATCTAATTGATCCAAGTACACATCCCGCCCATCTCTTTCCGTATTTATGTGACTTTTTGCCATACGACGTGATCGTCACAAAGCTTACTTCGGTGTCGTTGTACAGGTATCCATCTGCTAATCCATCATCAACAACTCCGCCGCATTTTTCCCTACATATCCGCAGGCAGTGAACTAAAAATGATAAAGAAGGTTAAAGTAAAAGTTACTTAAAATTGTTAAATTTAATTTTGGTAGTGAAGAGAATGGGCCAGCTGTAAGTTTTAGCTCTTCTATATGAATGCTCCCACGCGCCGAGAGCCACCCATCTCTTCCCGTTACACACAACACCTCCTACCTTTTGATCAAAGTCATCAACATGGCGAATTTCAATGCGGCTCCTAACCTGTGGACCCTCCCACTCGAGTTGGTCGAAATCATCTCGGGATTCCTGTCTAATCGCGATATCAAGTCCTTACGCCTTACGTCTTCCCTCGTACGCAATGTTGTCACCCTACGGCTCAAACGAGTGTTTATCTCATCGCATCCTTTCGACCTCAAAGTCCTTGAAGAAATTGCAAATCATGAACAGTACCGTAAGGGGGTAGTTGAGATGATATGGGACGACGCCGATCTTCGTGGCCCACAGTCTATGGAATCACCTGAATACTATATCGACTCTGACTACGGCTGCCCGACCTGGTATCGAATGTTAACTAACATCGCTATCGGAGTACTCTCACTAAGCAAAAAGTCTGACAGTGGAACAATACATACAGAGAATCTGGTGCATCCGCCTCCAGAAGCAATGTCATTAGCCGATTCATACTCAGTATACTTCGACTTGGCAATGCAATAACGTCGCACCCAGGCGTCTGCTACTGACTTGGAGATGTTCAAATATGCCCTCGATAGGTTTCCGAACCTCTTTCGAATCACTATCTCCAGGAAAACTCATGGAAGACTGACTATGCCGTTTTATGAGACACCAATGATTCGTGGCTTCCCCCATGGCTTCATGTATCCTCCACCCTTTTACTTTCGACTTTACCACTATAATCTTGACCAGGATTCAAGGTTCTTGTGGCAAGACGATCCGATCGAGCCGAAGCCTAAGTATAACCCTTCCAGGCGAGGCCTTTGCGCTGCTTTAAGAGTTCTTGCAAAAGCTAGAACTCATAGCATTTCCGAATTCATAGTCGAGGATGCTGTAGGCTTGAACTATAGGCCAAAGTTCTCCGAACAAGAAGGTTACACCCTTGAAGATCTTATTGCATTGGTGCAAAGGCCTGGCTTTCGACGACTAGATTTGCCTATTTGTCCCTCTGACCTACAGCCAGTCTGCAAAACCTTGGAGAAAGCGGAGAGCCTACAGAGCCTGTCCTTGGCTGGGGTTGACCGGATTCGCGCACCTGAAGAGCAGCCTTTGGTGTACCACGAGACCAAGGCTGAACGTCGGAAACGAGATCTCAAATCCGAAGACTACCTCCCGGTCCTTTCTCAGTTCCCTGTTCAACAGCTTACGAATCTCACACTTGAAGCGGTTGTACTAGACAAAGACCCTCTAGTGGCACTTCTGTCCTCTCTCACGTCACTTCGATCTCTAAAGCTACGCGGTGTTACATATAGAAACTATGGGGAGGATGGGATCCAGGGGCTTTTATATATTTGTCAAAACCATGGAGAGCTTCTCTCTGACATACGAGACAAAACAGATTGGCGCGGTCGAACTGTCAGACCAAAAGTCACCATTCTACTTCGTGACCCGAACTGGGCGGTAGGCCAAATGGTAAGGCTTGACTCGGATATCGACAAGTTCCTCTATGGTAATGGAGAGAATCCATTCAGGTTATACAACTTTGCGTTTATAACTGACCGGAATATGATGTCTGTGGACATGGCCATGCACAAACTGTGCAAAGGCAAGGGAACTATGTTGGATGAATACGATCCAGACTATGAGCAACCGGATGTTGGTGACAGTACACTGCTTGCAAACAGAAACAGCACTGGATACTGGCCAAGGGGAAAGAATCTTGATGGATGGACCTGAAGTATCTCAAACATGCCCTCCCGTTCCAAGAACAGGAACCAACAGTCTGATTGCGCAAGAGGAGGATGGTTATGCACCAGAGCAAGTGTTTACCAAGCTACGAGACTGGTATAGTGGATATCATCTGGTAGAGTAGACAGGAGTGTTAATGATACTTGGGTTTCTGATATTGGCTTGTGGCGCATACATTCAGTGTTCAGTAGCATCGCATCAGAAGAAGATACTTGTTCTGTACCTCAATGTTTATTAAGCTGTCAAACATGTAGTAGTCCTACTACAAATAACAATAACCCAAGAATACGACAAATATGCGGTAGTAGTGCTGGGCAACAACAGGGATAGTATTTGAGCTTCACTAATAGCTAACCGACACCAAATCCCAATCACAACATGATCTCAACTCCACCATTCATAACTCCGTAACTCGCTTCCACAAAACGATGCATCCTTTGACCTTGTCAGATCAGGGAGAGAAAAGGGACAAGTGCCACAGGGTATTCCGATGATCAACGATCGGGGAGCTTATTTGCCGCAGCCAGAGCAAGTGCCTAAGCGATGTTAGTAGTGCATCCCGCAATGTGGATGTAGTCACGTTGACTTACAGCTAGAGCCGCAGTTGCAAGAAGAGGCACCAGAGCAGCCACAGTCGCCAGCCATTGTGAATATTGTTTGGTAGGTAGTTTGGTTAAAAGTTTTAAAGAGTTGTAGTTGATGAGGATGGAGAAAAAGAAATGTCTTTGGTCTGGATCATGCAGGGTCTTATATAGACTGGTAACATGTCTGCGGCCTTTGTGCGTTTATCTTCAACGGCCCATCCCTGCCGAATGAGGGGTCCTAGTTTGTATAGTGGTGGCATCTGGTTGGCGATCTGAGCTTGAGTAGTGGGGTTTTTGATGTGAGTGATTTTGGCGGTTGGCTTGGAACAAGGCCGCGTGATGATCCACGATGGATGGTTCGAGATTCATGACAGGGACAGGGATAGGGTATCGCGGTAGTATTAGAATCCAAGATCCAGGATAGATGAACTTATTCGAGCAGGTGAATAATGATCATGATATGTGTTTGAACATTTAACTGATAGTTATAACACAATAGTTCTTTGAGTTATCTGGTATTTGATCTTTCTCAATAAAAAGTGACATGTAGTCGTGAGGCCAAGCTTTAAGGCTGGTTGCCACTAATAACATCCACCCCAGCTACGTCTTTCTATTGGATCGCAATATTAACGCTTGTTTGCCACTCTTCAAGAACAAGAATCGGCAGTTGATATGAACCTGGGCATAAGATACGATTAGGTTGTCATGTGTTGTGAACATGCACTTTCGGAGTTGACCAACAGGATGCTGTATATCTTTGAATGGAGAGAACATTATCTTACGCTTATCTACTCACCCACCACACGCAAACAAGCCTAGTATACAATTCAAGCACTGAAAATCTAGCTTTTCTGAGAAAGGTATGTATTCCTGCCCCTTAGTAGGCCGCAGCTTCTAGATTTTAAAAATGCTACTGCCCGGACATGATGTGGCTACTGAAAAGTGCCCTCGTTGATGACTGACGAGTTCTCTATATTCTCTGAGCTTCTGGAAAATTCTCGAAGAATTTAATCTGATCCATCTAAACACGTAGATTTCTTTTTCTTTAAAAAAAAAAGTCTGAAACTGTTTTAAGCTCTTTGTCGAGGAACCTTAAGCAAATACAAGTGAGTCACATCACACAAGGTTGTCGTTGCCTGGGAGAAAGCGTTTGACGTAACTCGTGACAACACACGATGTCGAAGGATATCGAAATACATCTCCAAGTAAGCTTGGTCGAATAGAGTCGCTGTACAGGGGAAGTCAGTTCATACGAGGGAACACCACAGAAGTGAAGCTTGTCCAGCTAGAGGTGGTACAAAGTCTTAAGACCAAAGCTTAAGGTGTCAGAAACAGATAGCTTAAGGGCCTTTGTAAGTTCCCATAAATTGACGAAGCTTATGCTGAGGGAATCGAGTCTTTTAGGATCCGGGGTCCGGTAAAGGGGATTGACGTCAGAAAACTACTTCTATCAGAGAGGTCACAAATATGTTATTTACTGTAAGCTCAAGATTGGACACAAAAATGAGAAAGCTAATGATGTGGTGTCTGATTTTGTGATATTGTCAATACCCTTAGGTATGATCTAGGCTGTCAGTGTAGCAGATTGAGCAACTCATATCTTGTTTGCTTAGATTACGGATAACTTGGCACACTACCCATGAGCATTAATGGTAGTAAAGACTTAAAAGCTTCAGATGAGCAAGAATAAAAGTCCTCGAGAGATCATTTCAGTTGATTCCCCCTCTACATTTTCGACACTGCAGCATCAGTTGCGTGGTCAACCCAGGACGTCCCATGACTCAATCTATGGACTTCTATGGCTCTAAGAGGTTATGGTAGCTGGGCCAGAGTTTTGGCAAGCTTTTCTCTCCTGGCAGGGCAAACTTTATAGCCTCATCACAGGGGAGCAATTGTGCGAGTGGAAGATGTCTGGTTATAGCTATAAGACAACTCGATCCTCCCACGTTTCCAAAATCTGAACTTCTCTTCTACACACACACACATCTTTGCTTGTTACTCATCTTTGCTTGCCAAGCTATCACATTGCATCTTTCTTCTTTTGATACCCTTCTCTTCAGGCATCTTCAATACTGAATTGCCCCCTTATCTTTGTCTACGGACTTTGATATGCTCTCTGAGTCTTGCAAGCTGTCATTATACACAGTCTTGTCCTCTCTATCAAACTACCGGCACTCTCTTCAACTCTTCTCTCTTTATTTACGAGAGTCTACCATCTACTTTATATTTCGAGACATCACTGTACACATACTCAGCATGTCTCAATCTACTCAAGTCGCCGAAGAGCGCTACCAGTCCTCCGGGACCACCACTCAGAACAATCAAACTTCTCTGGAAAGTGTCACTATCCCCACTGACTTCAAGTCCCGACACCACCTCAAGAACATCCACCAAAAGATCCTTAGCAGCATCAAGATTAAGCGCGAGGAGTTCAGAGTCATGACTGCCAAGGACATCCGACACGCCAATAGTCTTGCTCAAACAACTCGCAAGGCAAAGGTTGCGGTCGAGAAGATGACACATGGCATTACTCTCTTCTACAATAAAAAGGTGGACGACTTGCACCAAAGTCGGGAGGACGCTTATGACGCTCTCAAAGAAGTCACTGGACACGAGTATAAGATCAAACACTTTCTCGTCACGCTTCGATATGGTGTTGGACCTCGAGTTTGGTTCATGAATCAACTCAGAGACAGGAGAATCCAGCAACTCCACGATGCTGTTGACAAACTCCAGATGTCTTGCTTTATGGCCAGGTTGACTGATGGGGGGAGGGTACCGAACAACGTTTTTGCTTTTGCTTAAACGCTATTGTTGTTGCATGTTCATCTACACACTCGCACACACTCTCAAAATACTCTCACTTACTCTTACCCTTACACCCACACTCGCACACAACATTATTATGATGGACAGATCAACATTCAATATATCTTTTACGACTCTGATGACACTACAATAATAGTATTCTCATGAAATGGAAAATTGATGCTGCATATATGTGAAGACAAGTTTTAATATCACTGACATATTCCAAACATGTGCTTGTGGTTCTCGTAGCTGTCGAAGTAGATGCCTGATGGTGTTGACGATTACTACTGTCATGAAACTCGAAGAGTATTGACTAGATTGAGGCGCACGTGTCTTCAATTCTCTAGGCTGCGAAAACATGAACGTTCATTGTGAAGAGATGGCAACTTCAAGGCTATCTTGAGCACAGCCAAAGCAGACCATGTGGTTCTAACGCCAGATCTCAACGGTTCAGCCCTACGAGCTACAAACTCCCCGACGACATCTGTAGACACATGCCATCATAGCGAGAGCATTATGTAGACAGCAGTAAAAT
Source organism: Fusarium chlamydosporum (assembly GCA_014898915.1). Lineage (NCBI taxonomy): Eukaryota > Fungi > Ascomycota > Sordariomycetes > Hypocreales > Nectriaceae > Fusarium > Fusarium chlamydosporum. Next base: position 108,860 of record JAAVUD010000048.1, on the reverse strand, counting down.
GCGCGCGCCAGTACTAGAATGATCAATTATCTTGTCATCTTGTAGCTTCAGGCTGAGCAAGGCGATACTTCGCTTTTGACACGCATCTTCGTCAACGCAGTAGAACGCAGCGACTCCTATAAGTAGATGGAATCATCTTGCCAACAACTCGACTGCGTGCCTACACCGTAACATGTTTGAACTACGATCAGTAGGGAAACTAGTCAATATATCACATTGGTAATATATCAAGTCAAGCAATTCTTGGCACGATCTGGCCCCATAATCACTCCAAAGTGCTTGTGCCTAGGGCATTGCGTGAGGCTGGAATATCCTAAGTCTATTAGGAGCGTGGAGCTTTTATGATCTTAGGATAAGTCTTAGCAGAGTGTTTAGGATAGCTGTTGAAAGTGGCGGCTGCCCTGTGGTGGTCTCGTTGTGTGATTCTAGCCTTGATGCCGCTTGGAGGGGCACCGAGATTCGGAGACCTCGAGTAACAGCAACGCGGCGGCCTTTGGAGCATGCAAAGCACACACGGGCGAACGTAGAAAATTGGCCCGAGTAAAGAGGGCAGACCATATCACGATTTATCCGCCATCAAATCATAACAACCACAGACCTTGTGCAAATGGTGATGACTTCGGGCATCATCAAACTTGGACCTTTCCTTCCCTCCACTCCATATTCTCATTTTCGTTATTTCATCCTAGTACTTCGCCTCCGTCTTGTTCTTTCCCTCCACAACTCTTCAGCATATCCATCTCTCATTTAGCGTCAGTGAATCATTCACGATCCCTCGTCTCAAGGCATAACTTTAACCTTTTGATCCTTTCCTCTCTCTCTTTTCCCTCTCACATCATCATTCATCCACCTTCACTACCCTTCGGTAGTCTCTCACCAGAGCCACATTCTTACCTGTACTTAACACAACTTCCATCGACGCTTCAACGCTGACTTCTTCCAGACGACACTATCAAGAGAACATTGGGGCGATCATGTCACCAGAAGCAGACCCAGCCAACAGCGCGTCTGAGCCGGCCACCCCTACTCCTGCAAAGAATGACAAGTCCAGTACTGCCCGTGCCAAAAAGGGCCCCGAGGTATCTCGTGCGCAATATGAACTTGTACTTAAACGCATTCCCCCCGCCGTCAAGGACCATCCCCTGGTCTACGAGCGGGTCGTCCATCACATCAAGAGCACAAGCATGAGCCGTAAATGGGTCGACACAGGACTCTGCAGAAGGTTTTTCGGCTGGTGTGACTTCTCCGACGACCGAGAACGCCCGAAGCTTGAGATCATGATCGCCACCTTGGTTGTTTACGACTGGTACGATGTCCGCAATTCCAGGTTCGACAAGGAGGTTACGAATCGCGGTCTTCGAGCATGGGTGGCAGAACAGCTTAATGTCAATTCTCAGGCTGCGTCTGCGCCTGAGACGACTGCACCTGCAACTCCTCAGCAAGTGCCTCAAGTCAAGACTGAGCCGGGACTCCGCGATGATCATGGAGCGGACTCTATTCGGCAATCCATTGAAGATGAGAATGGCAGCGCTGCTACTTCTGGATTGAAACGACCTGCTCTTGAACACCCCGCTGGGCCCATCAACAAGCGAGCAAACCTTTGGATGGATCACGCACCGGTAGCTTCTGAACTCGACAAGCTTGCCGTGTTTCAGCCGTCACCACAGCGCATCGTGTACCGGGAGACTGGGACGCAGACCGACAACAACGCCGCTATCGAAGAGATTTCCCGACCTATGTGCAAGGTAACTGCAGCAATGGAAGAGCAAACCCAAGTGCTGAAGAACCATAACGGAATGCTTGCTCATCTTCTGGAACGGGCTCAGGGCACTCAATTGAGGCCCAGCACCGCCGTTGCTCATCCACAGCCATTCCAGGTTCAAGCGCAGGCGCAGGAGATGGTTCCCGTTCACCATGTCAATCGTCCGCTGCCTGCTTTGTATTTCGAACATGGCCAAGACTCTGGCAACAGCGGTCCATTTCTTAGATTTGGTAGATACTGAATCATTAAGGAGGAGAGATGGATGGAAGGAACCGGCCGGGAAGGGAACAGTGCATCGGGATGATATTGATGTTAGATTAAAATAAAACTTTTGGGGAGTGAACAATCATGCTTGTTGCTGGCGTATGGAGGACGTTGAACTTCGGAATCGTGCGGAAGCAACATGAAAAACATCCAATGGTAGGAAGCCAAACATCAGGTCTCGGTGCACCATGAAGGAGGTGTATTTACTGGCGTTCTATAACGGCACGCCAAGATGACTACAAGACAACGTCTATAATAATTGCTACATACCAAATTGAATTAATTTGCTTCACCTGTGTTTCTCAAGAGGTGGTGTAAGACTCAGCTGTTCCCATGATGGTTCCAGCTAATAGATAGATCTGACGATAGTAATCCGTAGCGGCCGCTGAATAACCTCATGTCGGTCATCCAGAAGTCGAATCCACCACTGACAACCCAACTAGCATCCACGTGTAAGCCCAGACTAGAGCTCACTCGAACGACATGTGAAATGATTTGACCACAAACTTTGACTACCTACAGTACACTCTCCAAAAAGCAGGAAGAAAAAATGCCTCTTTAGCCGCTTGTTGCAGCCGAAAGCAACGTCCGGTAAAGGAAGGGGCACATACCAATTTCCAAGTGTCTTGTACGAATACTCGACGATGACAGGCGAGAGATATCGAATATCAAAAAGTTTACCCCATACTGTTTCATAATAGCTCTTGTCCGGGGTGGATAGGATCCATGCAAGTGTGTGCCCCCCGGGTGGCGCAACAATATTGGAGAGAGCGCGGGGGGGGTTTTGTATGTACAGTAATTTAGTGTGTAACCCAATCCAACCCAATCAACCTTGCTCAAGGCTTGCATCTCTTCTTTTTTGGGGGGGCCCTACATGCAGACAGTGGAGGACAGTCACATCGATTATTGCCTAGGACAGGACAAGACACGCAAAGCTACAGTCTACAAGAGACCCGATTCGTGGGCCTACTCAGTCACTAAAATTACTGTACCGACAGGAATGCGTCATCCCGCTCGTCGCTAACATCCACCGCAGCCCAAAATGTTAGTTAACCTGAGGCTTGGGGTTGTGTCAAGAGTCGAGACTGCGAAAGACGGATGCATCTTTCGATCTCTTGGGCATCGAGGGGCGAATAAGAAGTGACCAGACACACAAAATCTGGGGTTTATCCATGGTCAGATCGGCAATTCTTGTCTCCTCCCTTGAAGTCTCTTTTTTGTGTTTTCTATCACCGTGGACGGCCGGTAGTATGTGAGAGTGACTGACTATCTTACCCCGCAAATAAAGCTGACAAGAGGGATAGATGATCATCTTTTATTTTTTTGGATCTGTGCAACGGGCGATCTTGTCAGCTAGAGATCAAGTACCGTGAGGCGCAGTCCTCCATCACCATCATCATTCTCACAACCTAGTGGTGGCAGTTATGCCTACCTACAGATGAATATCTCTTTTTCTCGGATGTAATGTTGTGTCTTCCGGGCGTACGTGGGTCGATAATTCATGCATATGTGCGGCTTCGGATGGAGTGCAGAGCGAGATGGAAACTGGACTAGGAAAGCTGAAATCTTACAAGACACACACACACTCAGACAAATTTGGGAGGGGGGAGGGTCGCTGCCTACTCTCTATCCTGTGTGCTAGCCTCGTCTGGAGATGATGGACGGGGATCATGAGTGGACAAGATGGAATGGCTTGGCTCGTCTTTAGCGGACTTGTAAAGAGGGCAGAGAAAAAGAGACGGGAGGATCTTTACCTCTAGACATACTTGGATGTCTGTGGCATGGATCATCGTCAACACGAATTGGCTGGTTGATCATGGCCATGTCTTATTTCTTTCCTTCTCTCCGACTCACAAAATAAGGCTAACCACTTTGTACGCACATCGTCATTGCACGATGACGTATCGTGGTCAAATATGGGTTTGACTGCTTTTAGCTTGTGACGCCAAGCAGGGTCTCAAGAGACTAATTAGCCTGAGCGGGACATGCAGTATGAGCCGCAGACGAGGAAAGTAATCGACGAGGCGAAAAGAAGAAAAAGAAATTGCAATGACATGACCCTGTTGTATGGAATGATCTTCACAGGGAGGTCAAGAGAAAAAGTAAATTAAAAATTAAAAATTAAAAAAATTAAAAAACATACCCGCAGAAAAAATTAACCAAATTCCCTCTCACACTTGAGATTGAGATTGATATACCACATATCGTACTGTAAAAAGTATATGTCTTTACCTTTCATTTCCAACCAGTCACAACCTCAGCATTCATCACCCACCCCAACGGCAGGCACATGCATGCAGCTGGCTGTTTCCCCTCACTCCCCCTTGTCGCCATCCCATTTCACTGCAACGCCAGGGAAACCTTGGATCTTTTTAGTCCAAGGGTAGGTAGGTTTGCTTTACTATACCTTGTCTAGCGTCAAAGAACGACAGCGTGTAAGTCAAAAACCCCCCAATAAAACCGACCACCCACTCTCTCTGCGGTTCGTTTTTCTTCAACCTGAGGCGGCTCCAGTGGAGGAATATGGGTTCGGTTCGGGGATAATACATAATATGTAGACAAAACTGACAAGAATTTAGTGCATGTGGATTCTTCCCGTCTTAGAAGTAAAGTAGATGCACCCCCATTTTTTGAACGCCCCCTCCGAACTTCCGATCAACGGCACTCCGACAAGTCCTACGCGAAAGGGTGTGGCCTGCGGTTTGCCTTGCCTTGCCTTGACTCTTCTCTCCTTCTCTTTCGACTATATATATTCCTCTCTTTCCCTTCCCATCTTTTGTGTTTTTGTCCTTCTTCTTCCCATCACTAACATCTCTTGCCAAAAAGTCCAACATCAAGATCCCTTCAAACAAATAACACCAACACCAACACCAAACTACTACCACCATCATCATCAACATGCCTGCCTACGAGTACTGCTGCCAGTGTGGAGGCATGATTGTCATCAGCACCACCTGCACCGCTTGCGGCCACAAGCAGTGCAACAACTGCCCCCTGTGCTAAATGCACTTACTTTACAGAGGAGTCTCGAAGACGCTTACTCCCCTTCTCTCTTCTACTTCAACTCACCCATGATCAGAGGCTGCAACTCCACAAGATGGGAGTCTGGATACCTTCACTCACACGAGACACGACCTGAACGACGGCACACCTCTTTTGTCTTCCTCTCTCTTCACAATGACCACTTCTTCCGACTTGATTGATACCCTATTCGGCAATCCAGTTTTTATTACCATGTCTCTTTTCTTCCTTTTTCCCCAACAAAAGCTTACGGTGCTGCGAGGCGCACAAAGGAAAGGAATGACGTCGGTGGTCTTTTTCTGCAACGAGGGCGTTTTTTGTTGCTTTTTGCTCTAGCTTTGGGGAGAAGGAGGAGCTTGTCTCAGGAAGGAATGGATTCAAACGGACTTCTTCTTGTTTTCTTTTATTGGAACTTTGTACAAATATCGATACCCGCGGCGACTTCTTTTTCTTCATCTCGAGAATAAGAGACGAGAATAAATATCAGAGCATTTTTTCCCCCTCGCTTTTTCGAAATTTCGTAAACTTCTCCGAATAAGTCCACTTCTCGGCGTCTTTGATTTGCGCCGGCGTTTTCAAGATGGATGTTGCTCGAGCAATACTGTGAACTTAGATCGTGAGCGGGATTGAAACGCTCCAATCACATGTGCATTTGCCCAACTGCATCGCTATTTCGCCACCTGTGAACCCTTGAAAATGGACCCTTGTTTCAGAGCGCCTATCCCCGGTCTTCTCCGAAAATTGAACATTTTCTCACTCAATTGTCAAAATTCCTTCCGGGAATTTCCTCAATTACATAACGCTGAGAACCTCACGTCGGCCCTTTTTTTGAACACTTCATGGAGATGAGATGGCAAAAGCCCACCAGATGGGCCACTTTACCGGCACGTAGCGCCGGTAACAAATGAAGAAAAAAAAGATTTGATCTTCTAGTTGTTTTCTAGGGGCTGGGCGTATAATAGCCTCATTTTGTCGTTGCTACCTAGCAATAAGTGCTAAGTATAAATCACCGAGAATACTCATCATCACATTCAATAGCTACAAGCCATACGTCCAACACGTATCTTGCAGGTTAGTTATAGCAACATTTCAGACTGTTTTATTCAAGGTGACTGAGTCGTACAGTTCGTGTCTAGCAAGCTGACCTAGAAACACTAGAATCGAGAAGATAAAGGTGCGACATGAGCACGTCCTCACTCTCCTTTGTTACGAAGACGATTTTGTCACTCCAGAGCAGTTAAAACTTGGACGCATCTGACGTAGATAGGTTTTGGTAATCTTGACAACTTCATGCTATTATGCTTATAGGGAAGCTTAAACTCTATGACAATTCTGTGATACGACAAGGCAAATATTCAATCTACCCCTCGTGGACCTGACATTACAACATAAGTCAGGTCAGGATGTGACACACACTGTTAAATCAAGGTAACAGGAACAAGACTTGAACATTGTTTTCTGTTCTCGGCTACTGTCTTCCTCGAAACAGAGTCCAATCTTCGGCACTTTTATGTGCGTGTCACTTATTGGAATCTCGATAACTCTTCATGGGTCAATATGATGTGAATTGACATGGTATCCTCATTGCGCCTTTTGGCCGTCTGCTTCCAATCCTATACACACAAAAACCAAACACCCCTCCCAACCTGTTGAATGCATGCCCGCTTATTCCTTTCCATTCTGCTTCCAGACATTGTTTCCCTCCACACCTGCCCTGGCACCAGTTTCATGAATCGAAGGCCTGCTTGATTCTCTGACCAGCTGTGCTCTCAATTACGCCTGAATACTAGATTCCCGCTATCCGTCAAACATTCAGTTGATGTCACTCCCAAACCGAAACGCATGGGTGACAAACGTCTCCACCCTCCAAATACACCTCAATGTCTAGAACCCTATGGCACAGCATCTTGCTGGGAAACTTAGGGCACTGGAATTAAGTTTTAATGAGAAGGAAAAGAAAAAAAAGAGAAAAAAGGAAAGGGGCCGTAAGGTATTTTCGTCGTGAGCCCATCATTGGGGGCAAAATATGAATTAGTAGAATCGAAGGTTTTAACAGCGGCATATTTGGACCGCTAAATCATGCCACCAGGAAGCCCGTTGCTGCTCGTGCTAGGAGGCATAGGCGGAGGAGACATCGGTGGCGGGGGATTTTGGAGCATAGATCTCGCTCGTGCGTTCACGTTGGCCTCACTAGTGGCTTTGCGTAGTCTTTGGCGATAGAGTCCAGCATTTTCTTCATCGCGTTGCTCAACTGGAACATTCGGACTCATAGGACGGTGATGGGCATTCATTGTAGCCTCACCAAGCGCAGCCCCTGTATTCTTGCGTCGCGGATTGATAGGAGGCAAAGGAGGCGCAGTCATGTTGCTGTGAAGGTTGGGAGTAGAAACCGCACCACCGTTAAGAGGAGCAAGTCCGGGTCGGAGACCTTCACGGTAACCCATTTGCGAACCAGAAGATTTGATTGAAGGTTCCGACATATCCCGATTTCTCATCATGCCGCCTGGGACAGGAGGGCCGGGCCCATACGGTCTTTGTGCACCAGGTCCATGGCCAGGGAAGCCGTGGGGGGAGGGGGCACCATAAGGTGACGAAGAACCGTTGATGGGTGAGATAGGCGATGGTTGACCAAAATCGTATCCATGCGCAGGATGAATATGCAAGCCATTCTCTGGGCGATTGAAGCGTCCAGGGGAAGCATTGCCGGGATATGGTTGTTGAGGTGGCATATTTGGTGATCGTCGCATTTCCTGTCCGGGCATCATGGGTGCTCTCATCATCGGGCCTTGGCGAGGCTTTCCGTTAACTCCAACCGGGGATCCGAGAGATCCCGGATGATCATCGCGGGCAACAGACCCATTCCTGAGACGAGGAGGCCGGCTACCTGAGCGTCCTCCGCTGCTTGCTTCGGAACCGCTTCGGTCTCGCTCAGAAGGTGCCCTGGATCCAGAACGGGAGCCGGCACGAGAACCGGCGCGAGAACCGGCGTTGGCTCTGGCTTCCTCACTTGGCATACGATTGTATGAGACTGGAGGTGGTCTGCGTTCCTGTGATGGTGCTCGAGATGAACTGACGGTTTGAGATCTGTCTCTGCCTGTGGGAGGGTTCTGTGGCCCCTGACGTCGCTGCTGAACTTCAAGTTCCTTCATCCTCTGGAGCTCTCTGCGGGCTTGTCGGAAAGCTTTGAGTCCAGCGTGAACACCCTCCTTTTCTTCAGGGTCCCTTGACATATTGGCCTCGTCAATTCCTTCAGGAGACTGTGTCATCCTGTCATTGGCCTCAAAGGTATCACGAGGGGGGGAAACTGCGGCTGGAGCTGGCGACGCACCTCGAAGACCAAGGAGCTTCTTCGTCTTTGACTGGTTAACGACTTCCCTGTCTCCTCGGCCTCTTTCACCCATGGAGCCAATGCTGGACTTAGACTTGAGAATACCCAATGCGTTGGGGCGCGGAGGAGGTGGTAGCTCGGACAGAGGGGGGGCTTCTGGTGCAGTGGCACCATTGTCCGACTCAACGAAAGAGGTCAGTCTCTCTCTAACACGTCGTGCGCCATCGGCAAGATGACGAGCAAAATCATCTGTCTCCTCCTCCTGGACTGGACGAGTATCCTGCTTGGGTTCTTGGACAGGCTCAGGTCCAAGCATTGCTTGGGCTTCCATAAGACCGGAAGGACTGGTTGGGCTGGTCACGCTACCGTCTATCGACATGGCCAAGTCCCTCTCAATTGACTCCCAGGCGTTCGAGTCAAGTGATTTTGGCTCGTAGGTATGAGCATCAGGTCTTTCGGGAGGGAAACGCGAGGACAAGTCAACATCATTGGACATGCTTCCGTAAATCGAAGAAGCACCACTGTCTGATCGCAGATGCTGTCTGACCATGCCGCTCAATCCTCCGGAAGTTGGTCCTAGCGTGGGAGAGTCCTTGGGCAAATTGTCCGTCCTGGTAGATGCCATATCTCCCATTCCATCGCTAATCAACAACGGGGTTGGCATTGCAGATTGTCTGAAGGCTGGATGCTCGTTATCCGCTGGTCTGTCAACAGTGACTTGAGGGGTGGAGGCCATATCAGGGCTGCGGATCTCATCGTCATCGTCGTCGTTGAAGAAGGTTGAAGGTTGTGATTCTTCCTGAACGGTAGGCTCAGTTTGGAAAGACCCACTATCGTTCTTCTCAACTTGTGGGCGGTGGGCAGAAGAGGAGCGAGAACGGGGACCTGACAAAGAAGGGTTGGAATCGTTACGGAAGCGCTGGGTGGGTGTTTCCCGTCCCCGTTGCATCTGCATTTGCCTTTGGGCAAATCTCGACTCGTCGTATTGGCTGTTGTTTCTGCTGAGGATAATATTTCGGTCAAGGGGCTGGACTTCCCCGGTTTCACTAATAGGGGGGCTAAGAGGGGGCGTAGCACCGAAGGCCTTTTGGTCCATGTTGGGGAACTTGTTCGTGGACTCCACAGGACTCATTTGAGATGAGGATGGAGGGCTGAACGATCTCAGGTTAGGTGCGCTCGCTTTCGCCAGTACTGAACGGGTAATGAAACGATCACCAAATGTTGCGCTGGCCGGAGATGGAACAGGAGGGGTCAGATCTGGTGTTCTGCTTCCAAGAGTTCGCTTCGATAAGGTGTCGATTCTTGAGAGTGCTGATGTCTGTTGGTCTTGTAGGTCCTGGTTCAGACTTTGCTCGTATAACCGGCGGGTTCGAGTAACAGTTCGTTCCACTGGGGGAGTCGGACTGGCAGTACGGAATGTGTTTGCGAAAGATTCCCTGTCCTTCTGAGAAGAACTGATAGAAGTAGCAGCTGTCGAATCTCGAGCTGCAGATGGGCCAGAAGATGTTGTCGAGTTGGTTTCCCTCTTGCGGTCGTAGTCACCCTGGGATGGAGATTCCGGTCTTGCAGTCTCGGACTCAAGTGACTCGCTTTGTTGCAAGTCATCAAATGACTGTCTGTCTTTCTCAGATTGTCGCCACTTTTGGAAAGCGGACTGGGCCACATCATCGCCATAGAGTACACGGCCACTCATAGCCCCCTTGTTGCCTCCAGTGCCAATTTTGTAAACCTTTTGCCGACCTCCAAACAGGTTGTTTCCCTCAATCGGCTTTGAGCGACCCATTACGCTGCCATTTAGTGAGGAGGCATCATCATTTGATAGCACTGATGAACGCGCAAATGGAGCTTTGACGGATTCAACCTCGGCGATATCCCCCAACCCAGCAGCAAAACCGAAGTCCATCATTCGTGATTGCCTCTTAGGGAAGAGGACGCTATCGTCACTTGCTTTGCCAAGCTTGGTGTTGGGATCATCTTGCTCTCGAAGCATAGAGAATCGTGCTGAAAGGTTAGTCATAAGAAGACTTGTTCGGAAATCGTCGGTCGAGGGAAGAGCTGTTGTAAGATCAAGTTCCTTCTTGGGCTCCTCTTCGGGAGCTTTCTTTTTGCCAAACATTCTGAAGGGGCTGGAGGATTCAGATTCAATGGAAGGTCTAGGAGCTTCAAGGTCATCCTTGCCCTTCTTCTTGCCTCTAAACCGATTCATGGTGAATGTTAAGATCCGAGGGTGAAACGTTATTTTGCCTCGGTCAAAAGGTTGTATCGTAGGGGAAGTGTTGCGAGACCTTTTAATTCATCACAATTGATAGGGTCGCCGAGGTCGAGCTAGATTGCTAATTGACCAACCTTGCTTCGGACTATATTTTAATCAGCCTATAGTTTTATCGCGAGATTTGCTGAGCGTCGAAAAATGGGAGATTATCAAAAAGACTGGACTTAATTCGGCCCCCAATAAATACCATGGGCCGAAGTTGCATTTGGAATATGGCCACAATGAAAGATGCCGCTCAAACACAAAACAAGGGACAATTTCGTACCTGCTCGAATTTTCTAGCGAAAGCCGCCCACGTAAATGGGAATCGGAAATCTGATTGTAATTGTTGAGGGTTGGTTGACTCGACGGTTGCACGAGGCACGCGAAACCACTGTTGTTCGTACTCGACGGTTTCGCACGGAGGTGTTGGTCGTTGAATTTGTCGTCTGTCGAGAACTTCGTCAAGTAACCTGGCTGTGCGATGTGAAAGTTTGTTGCGGGTCGAAGACGGACAACGGCAGACGAGGTACTCTTGTAAGAGATGAGGAGAAAGCAAGTAGCCGAGTGGTGACCAAATGAGAGCAGATCGGGCGTTAACTCCAGAAATGGAAACGAGTGAGGCAAGTTCGCCAGGTAAAGGAGACTGTCTCAAACTTGAGGGGGAGAATGAACAAAGCAAAACAAGCGAGTTTTCCGCTAAGTGCTCGATGTTGTGGTGAGCCTAGTAGGCCCTGTTCGGTTTGGTCTGCGGATCTCAAGGGAGGACGCAGTCACCGGGTGTAAAATCCGAGAGGCGGGATTATCAAATGTGAACTTCCTGGCCGGCAGTTTGATTTGATGTCCAATCCGGGGTACACTGGATCAAGGTTCGACTCGACTCGGGTAACGGTTGGTTGGAAGTTGGGAACAAAGTAACGAAAGGACGAAAAAGAATGAATGAATGAGGTTGGCGAACGATCGAACAACGGGAGAGAAACCGTTTAGGGACAAGCTGTTTGAGCCAATGGAGCCAACAAGCAAGCAAGCACTCAAGTTTTTCTTCTTAAGGTAGCAGGCAAGATGAGAAATTGGTGACTACGATGAAGGGGGGATTAGATTGACAGGGCGCCCCAGGGCAAAGTCGAAGGAAGGAAGGGATGAGAGGTGGGGTGTGCCAGGAACAGGGGGAAGGAGGGTGTGGAGACAAGCGCGGGCTAAGCGTAAAATGGAATGGTAACGGGAGATACAACAGGCAAGTATTATTTTATGGCAGGTTCGCATCAGGCACGCTGCATGAGATTGTTAATTCGTTCGATATGTGATGTTCATGTCATGTTGAATGCATTAGGTACTTGAGCGGATAGAGTGTTTTGAGGTCTCTCCTGTGTGATTGCAGATAGAGGTTAATGAGAGAACAACACAACCGTGGTATCATACGGTAGTAGAGTTTATTGTGTATTTCAGCTCCAATGGAACGATAACTCATGGTTGACAAGGATAATCTACCACAATAAGACCGATATTGTCGATAGAGATGGTGTTGAACTGCTCCCTGCAGAGGAAGCTTGAAGGTACTTGAGCAAACGCGAGTACGCACAAGAAAACAAGATGAACAGCCTGTTGGGTACCAGCTGCACAGGGAACAATAGGGGTGTTCTTAGCAAAATGCAGGGGGTGAAAGCCCACCCGTCCTGACATGGTGCGGCAAGGGAGGAAAGAACCAACAGGCAAGCAAGCCGCCGTCAAATGGCAACTGCCAAGGTCTTGTGAGCTGGAAGTTTTGGGGCACTCAACCATTTTTTACAGGGCCTCCAGTGCAATTTAGTGGGCTACCGTGTCTTTCAGGTTCCAGAACAGTGGAAGGAGATTCACTCGGACCTCCACAAATCAATGATTTTCAACATGGAAGGAACCCGTCCGATCAAGGAAACCTCATCCACTTCCACAATTACGGGATCTGAGGCCCTGGAATTCTTCATGATTTGTTTAGATATCAAGTCAGACATGCATATCGGTTATGTTCCGTCACTTTGACTTCATGATTCAAAAAGACCCAGAGTAAACGATCACACGGACAGGAATCTCGTTTTCGCGCGTCGAAGATCGAGCGAGTGAGCGGGAAACGAGCACACCGTAACGACCATGGAATGAGTATCCAGAGAACCTCCGCGGGTGACATGCTTCTACTCATCTCACTCATCAGCTCCTGGTATGCCAAACACAAGGTACAACCTGTGTCCCACGTACCGATTTAACATATCCCAGGTCACCGTCAGGAGCCAGCCACAAACCATGTGCGTGTCGCACGGCAAACGCCAAGTCTCTCCCGTCTTACATACCCGTCTGCCACGTCTCTGACCTGTCCAGCGACACCTCAAGGGACGGAGCTGCGGAGAAAGGCCAGGAGTTCTCAGGATTCGTAAGATACATTACTTGAACTCTGGCTTAAAACGACAGGGTATGCAGGACTGCTTCTGACGTTTACAAAACTAGGATTCGTCGCAAATATTCAGGTGCAACCCTATCATGCTTCAAAAAGCGACGGGGAGCTATCCATTGGCTGTGTTATCCGACAATTCACACAAAGAAGCAATGTTGTCAGCCCTTCGATGCCGCTCTCAGCTTCTATGCTTGAATTTACAGCAATAAGGGGCCAGCAGCTCACATTTCCAGGCAGGCGGCTTTGAGGCTTGAAACCTTCTCCACCCGGACAAGAACAATCGTTGCAGAAGCTACTGCAAGGAACGCCGCCCGGTCACATTGTCGTCTCATGTCATCCGTTCCCTAGCGCAGCGACGGGTACAACGCTTAAGCTCCGTCAAAATTATCTAAACTCACTTCGAGTGGGAAATAGAGAAGGTGCAAACTCAAAAAGCAAATCAGAAGAAGAGCCCCTGATAATCACGAATTGAGTTTTGATGGACTGCAGCCGTTATTGTTTTCTGCCAGATTAATCTCTGGTATGCACAAAATACCGCAGTGCTCACAATATCACCTGTCCTGCAAGAACTAGTCAGGACTATTCGAAATGCCCCATCGCATTGTTATTTGCCACAGACTTTGTTTCTTCAGTGTTTTTGTTTTTATTCTCGTATTGAGGCCCCTCTGTCCTGGCCCAGTGGTGTCAAATCAGATGTTGGTGGCAGCGTTGCAGTACAGGCATTCGCTCGCCTGTCAGCACTTGTTCAAAGATCCTCCTACTGTACGGTCCGCAGCATTTGACGATCAAATTGGTCTCGGAGCCCCTGCAGTTATCGCCCGCTGGACCTGTACTCGATGTCTGGTGTTAAAGTCAATGTTCAGAACAAACACTGGCATTGGATAGTTCTTGCTGATGCTATATGTCAAACAAAAAACAAATATCGCCACCGGCCCCCCTGAGTTAAAAACATCATAGCCGGCAATTGAGTTACCCGTTCTGCAACTCTGGCGATAGGCCGTTACATTGGCCTAGACCTTGGTCGTAGCCATTACTTTGCTGGTCCCTGCACACTTCAAGATCAACTGACTATTCGACGAATCAGAGCTGAACATCCAAGAATCCCCTTCCTTTGCCTCAAACATCATTGACTAGTGTCCAGATCATTAGTCTCGCCATGCTCGAGCTTCAGCTTGTCTTGGATCGTGTAGGAAGACATAAAAAGAAACACAACCCACTTTGCGCTTGGTCGTGTACAATATACGCAGATTGGGCATTCACACCTGAATCCTGCTCTCTTTTTTCGAGATCGTCTCAGAGCATAGTTAGCCTTGCTCGCCAGGAAAGGTGGCTTACAGGATCATTAATGATGGAAAGATCCGCATTAACAAGATGAAAGCGCCCCACTTGTGGACTTGAATAACTCAATCTCACTCAGCACGACAAGCCGCACAGATCATACCGCGAAAAGGGCTCTCAAGGGTTCAATTTCTCTAAGACATTCTTCGTCCCCAAGCGTCTTGCCGCTGTCATTGTGCATATTATTGTAAATTGTCCTTCGGAGCACAACGATTGCGTACAGAAAGGCTATTTGCCGCTGCCCGAATCTGCAATCGTGCTTCCCAATGCTTGGGTTTATTTTCGGACGATGATTAAATTGTCCACCTTCATGCGTTGGCTTTTCCATCTATATGTAACGCGGACGCAAATACTTTCCATTGTTGGATGTCCCAAGGTCTAGGTGGCACTGTACATAGCCTGGCTTCATCCTTGACCTTCATCAGAAGGCGCTCCTCTGCGGGCAGCGCTCGCTGACTCCGGCATGTCAGATATGCCCCTATCAGTTCAAACTCCTTGTCGGCGGCAACGGTGAGCTCTCCGCGAGCCAATAGTATATCCGTGCCTGAAGCTAACCCATTCTCGACTCTAGTCTCCAATCTTGGCTGCAACGTTCAAGGGTATGTATTATCCCCCTGGTGCCTGCGTCTGCGCACATGGGTTTTACCTCATGTTGGAATGGTGACATCGTCCAAATCGGATCTACATTTACAAACTCACAAGAAACTGCTGACGTGCGGAAAGTTTTGCTCCTCATCATCAACGCCACCAGCTCATGCTATTCTACATACCTACCGATTCGTGTTGCTCGATGGTACCTCGCCGATGATTAATCCACGTATTACGCTAATAGCTCTTCAATGATGGTTCATGAGAAGATTAGAGGCTAGCCGTCGTTGCTCACGCGCTACCCAAATTCGACAAGACATCCCCATAACCTATCCACAAAGAGACCAGATTTTTCACGGGTAATTGTTCAGACATGAGGAACAACTCAGCTTGGCTTAGGCGATCCTAATTCCTTAGCATCGGCTCTTTCTTCGCGTTGATCATAACTCAGAGGAGAATAGAGCTGGCACCCCGGTTTCTCACCCAACATGCTGGGACCGGCTCGCCTCGCCAATAACCGACATGATGACATTCAATCTTCAAGCCTTATCAGTCCAGGCGCCTTATTACAGCCTTGTTGGCTGCTACCATGTTGCCGTATTCTTATCAATGCCTCCAGGCGATTTGATTAATGATGAAACTCCATTACATTCCGCCTGCGGTGGTAACGGTGATATTGTTTATCCTAGGGACCTGGTACGAGCTCAATGTGGTGATTATGGAATGGTTACAGAACTTTCCACGAGATATGCATATCCTAGCATTTGCTCTTCATGGGTATGCGTAGCAGATCTCCTTTATACTTCATCATACAGCGCAAATTATTCGTCATCGGTTCTCATTTTACCAGCTAATTTCTTTTGTGAAATGTGAGCGAATCTATTGATTCTAGGGTTCCCTCCGCCACACCGGAAACCGTCTATTGCTGAAACCAAGCATACCGTCAAATCTTCTGACACTTCAATTTCTTGCTGAGGGTCTCTCCTCAGTCATCTGCGTCATCTTTAATGGTTCTTTTCTTACTTTTCCCGACCCCAGTCTAGGATCCCAAGTCTCTTTCCCCCGGCCCCTGCATACACTAACACGACCAGGCGACCATAATCTCCGCATAACAGCAAACATCCATACCATGATAGCCCATCTACCATCGCGATTCAATTCCCTTCATGGCTAAAGCCGACGGGGTAATGAAGTCTCTTCAATCCCGACCCACACCTCAACCTCGGACCTGGTATTGAACGACTCCATAGTCGCTCAAAAGTTGACTGTTCCGGACAGTTTCCAAGACAGTCCACTCACGCGGGGTTGGTGGATGACAAGAAGCAAATATTCCGATGAAGGTTTGGGAACTTGGAATGTTTCAATACGCGACACGAGGCAAAGCAAGGTTAACAGACATGATACCCGAATTCGGGTTTCGGACCGACACCCTGTTGTTGGTTCGGTACGAAGGGCATCCTAGATCTCTGTCAATTTGGTAGGCATCCGATTGACGATTCGCAGAAGCCTTTGCGAGGTTCACAGGCTCACATTGTGCTGCCGCCGGCACCGTGAGACTGTGAATTATTCCACAGAGACAGCGCATTCAACGGATTGAATGTGACCTTTTACAACTGCAAACTCTGGCCAAGTGCTCTAGGGTCCAGCTGTCAGTTCTGATACCCGGTGATCGTAGCCGAGATCGACGGCAGCTGCTCTCCATCTACGCCTATTCTCGGGAAACGTTGACCTCCGGCACTACCGCAACGGCGAATCTAATAGAGATCGGCATATGATTGGAGAGCCGGTAGGCTGACTGATGAGGAACAGTTTCCGAGTCTCATACGAGTGATCAACATTGCACATGCAATTCAGAGAGCAAATCCAAATGTCGGTTCATCGCTCAGTTCTCGACTCACGGTTTGAGGAAGCATCCGACACTCGCATGCAGGTCTGTCTTCATAAACATAGCCGCAGTAATCACATGGGCGAATTGCCGGCAAAGTGTTGCGTTCACGTGAACTAGGCAGAGCATACCGGGAGTTGTTGAGTGAGGCGAACGGTTGTCCTGTTCGAATACGCCCTGGAAGTCAGCCCATAGGTGGTAAGTCTACGATACGACTTTCTAATTATTTTCATTTCGTCATTGAAGTATGGATCCTATGGTAAGCGAAGGCACTTGAGCCACGTGTCTGACCCGAGGATGGGATGACCTTGTCGGCCTGAAGATTCGGTTGTCATAGTGGATGCAATTCATGATTTGTGACAGTAATGATATCATCCTTATTCTTCTAAACCCCATCTATGACCGTTCTAGGTAAAATGACAACCGTTGTGACGCCTGTTGCTCCTACAAACGCTATCGCTGTGAAACTTTGGAAATAAAGACCAACTCTTGCACCGATTCCCCGTTGAGACCACAACTATCATAAGCCATCTCGGGATGTTGAAAGCCTCGAGGTCAAGTTCCTTGATACCCAGATGGCCATGAGAGAAATATGTTTTGTTTCAAGACAGCGACTTTGCTGAGTTCTTGGTAGACTCGCAAGCGTACCATTAGACCGAGTCTTGATCTTGATACTGACTCTTCTCTTTTAACTCCTCATTCCTTTTGCGAAAAACGTATCCAGGATGACCGGCGTTCAGAAGAAGAACAGCAATGCACATCATACTACAGACAGTCAGCAAGAACTCTTTAACCTATCAATGGGAGCCGCGATAGGAACTTACCAAGATTCAAGACCGATATAAAGACCTTCATCTCTGAAAAGAGCACTAAAGTATCCCTGGCCAAGCTCAGCAATACGGTAGGCGCAACGGATAAGAATAAAGATTGTCGAGAGGAAGAGGAAACCGAGGAATGTCACCATCGGCTTATCGAGGCGATTTCGCGAGGATGACTTGGAGGCCTTGACGACATAGTCTATGAACAAGGCGCAGAAGCAGATGAGAGTGACGACTTGGAAGATCAAGCCGGCTAGAGAGATGTGCTCGCCGGTCTTGACGCCTTGGTGGGTTGAAGCAACGCAAGAGAGGGCACCGCCGACGGCTTGGAGGACGAGAGAGATGATGTCGGAGGGGATGAAAATCCAGTAGAAATACTGCGGAGGGAATCGAGAGATGCTTGGATCGACGTGGTTGATACTAACAAGTGTTAGTTGGCCGCCATAAGAGGTGAAATAACGGCGGTTCTGGAGTAGTTTAGATTAGTGTGTGTTTGACTTACACTTGGGATAGAAGCACATAAATGGCAGCAGAGAAAAAGACTGGCGCCACTGTGATGCAGACTAGATGGGTGTCAGTTACAATCTCCATCGCATATCCAGCTCGCACCTACTAATCTGCATCAAGAAACCGTTAAAGTCAAAGGGATTATCATGTATGATGAATCGTCCGACGTATCCGATGATCTCGAGTATACATCCAGCTATCATGCTCGCCATGAATCCCCACGTCCGCATCTGGATGCCCTGGAAGGCATGGATAATCAACGATAGTCCAAAGACGGCTGTGAATACGGCATTGGCGGGTATGCTGGGCTGGTATCGTAGAATACTCGCTTCGAGCGGACATGTGTCGAGAGTGCAGTTGGCGTCGGGGCCGAAGGAGATGAGGCCGTTTGGTAACCTTGACATGCTCATTTTGGCTGATTTGTCGGTGTCGTGGGAAGCTTGACCTCAGCTTTGGGATGTGAAGAGATACGTGACTGGAAAAGTTGTCTTGGATAGCATAAACTGTCGTCTCCTACGCAAAGATCTGTTATGCTCCAATAGTGGGTATCGAGTTGTATCGTTTGCAACAATGGTACGTAGGAAACTTGTATCCTTGTACAGCAGGTATCATTCAATGACGATACATACACGTTTATATCAAGACTTTATATCCAGGGGGGAGCTACCCATCTTTAAGATAAGAAAAAGAAGAGAGAAAATAGTCAAAATCCCCGTTTCCAAGATTCCCGCCCCGTCGGGACAAGATCTTCAACCCGACTCCGCGGGTCTTACCTCGCATAGACTACGTCAAACCACGCTATCAATTCTCTCTTCTTTGATACAGCTGTGGATACCGAAACGCAAGAATATTTCAGCTGCGCGGAGAGTTTCGAGGTTTGGTGTGGGTCTGATAGTCCGTTGCATCCGGGCTCGGGAGTCCGCGGGAGCGCGGCTACAGACTTGTGAGGCTGAGTTTAGGTTGGGGTCACTATTAATATGGTATGATTGGGGTTGAGATTGTTTTTGAGATCTACTGGTGTTTTGAGATAGGATGATATGACGTGTAGGTAGTTGTTGAAGGTTTTGGTATAGGCTGTTTGATGGAAGATCATGGCTATAACTATTTGACTGACGAGTCTGAAGAATGCCTTCAAGACTGGTAGAGTACTGGGCGCAACAATGTATTGATCGGGAACATTATCTAATCGCAATCACATTAATCAGATAACTGAATGACTCGTGCTTATATGCTCCAGCCTATGTCAGTAAAGTTATGCTTGACCGAAGCGAGAGCGTTTATGGAGATTATATCCGGATTAGAAGCCACGCTTTATTTTAGACTTATCTCGCGAGGTCAAAACTCAGTATTTCCGGACCTGGCCCATTTCAGTCTTTCGTATTAGTGACTGCGGCTGAGTTCATCAAGTTTTAAGTTAGCTGCATCATGGGGATAAATCATATAATACTGTAGGGTAAATCTTGACATTTTGACTCATGATCGAGAGGTGTATTTATTACTGTTGAATGAAATAATGTATTATAATGAGTTAGTATGATAGACTACTGATATTTTTAAGAAAAGAATGTCAAGCTTTGATGCTCCCCCGGTGTTTTGGGTCGGCAATATGACTTGAAGTTGATCATCGGTATTGGCCAAGACGGAGCTTGAGGCTTAGTCCGGAGCGGAGCCGGAGTTGTATAATGATTCTCGGGCTCCGTTGCCAACGACATGAGAGAAACCACGGGCCTCCGAGCTTGGTATCGGTATTACATATATACAATCTCTTTATTATTATAAACGTGTCTCTTTTTTATTTTTATTTTATATCGAACGCACATGGCTCTTGCCAAGAGGTCTTGTTGAGTCAGTCACCTGCATGCGGAGTCTGTCTTTGCTTAGCGGTACCAACGGCTAACTCAGACATTCTCCCTGTCTTATGCAAACATAAAACACCTTTTTCGACTACACGCGCGAGTTATTCTGACTTTTGATGCCTATCCAGGTTATCATCATATCATCCAAATACATGCAAACACTTGTCTTGAAGATCCAACTAACTCAAAGCTTACAGCCATGACGTAGCATTACTTGACAGATAAGACTACATGAGAATCAAAGCAACCGTGTTCTTTCTTGGACACATGGTTAAAAAGGTGTCGCAACCATGCCTCGAGTTACAAACACTCACTCGACTTTGTCACGAGGCCCAAGACTCCTTTCAGGTGATCATCCCGGGCATCGTTAGGTACTGTACTCAAGTTACCTATTGCAAGCAGCTTTCAGTGGGGTCACTTACTGAGTACCCCGCCCCCGCTTACGGGAGTTTCGGCGCCCACTTCACCCGCCCGCCGCCCGCCTTGGGCTAGGCTAGGTCCATTTCCAGCTCTCATCAGCTGCTATTCGGGGCGACGACATAGATCTTTCTTCAACTATTACACCTACCTACCGATAGATACTCTTCTCCTTCTTCTCCTTTCTCCTTACACTCGAATACCTAAACTTCTCGAGTCACGCACGGGGGTCGTTATCCTCGACACCTTTTATAGTCATGTTTGACCTTTTCCCTATGCTCTTATCGTAAGTTTCAGCCTATCACGTTTCGTCATGGGGCGTCAATATCGTAACCACCGCGCTCAACTCACCATATCAATGGATTGGATTTACTGACAGATTGCTTTCTCTCGAATAGTTCTGTCGCTTCATTTCTGTTTCCCATCTTTGCATCTTATAAAGCGCTCAAGACACATGATCCCGCCCAGCTTACGCCATGGTTGATGTACTGGGTTGTCCTTAGCTGTTGCCTTCTCGCTGAGTCTTGGGTCTGGTTTATTATCTCATGGTTAGTATGGCCGTCCTAAAGACCTCTCATGTATTAACGCGCTCGCAGGATCCCATTCTATGGCTACTTCCGCTTACTCTTCCTCCTCTACCTCATCCTCCCCCAAACCCAAGGTGCTCGACTGCTGTACGAGGAATACGTTCACCCTTACCTTGAGAAGAACGAGACGCAGATTGACGACTTCATCGCGAGTGCACATGAGCGCTTGACTGCTGCCGGAATATCCTACCTCAAGCTCGCCATCGAGCAGTTCAAGATCAAGGTTCTCGGTCTCCCGCCCTCTGAACCCGAGTCACCTCCTCCCGAGACGAACCAGGGTTACACTCAGTCGCTTCTGTCACGATTCAATGTCCCCGCTGCGCGATGGGCCGGCAACAACAACGGCAGCACAGGCACCGACTTTTACAGCCTGCTTTCTAGCGCTGTAGCAGCTGCTACCAACGCAGGTGGTCAATCAGCCGGTACCAGGACAGTGGGCGGAGAGCCCACCAACCCCGAGGCCTTAATTCCCCCGCATCTGCGCGAGTCTGGCGCCAGGATGGATTTCATTTCCACCCAGCGCGACCGCCTGAACGTTCTTCTTTCAGCACTCGATCGCGAAGCGCAGGGTCTTCGCTCTGAAGCCCAACGTGCGCAAGCAAACACTGGCCCTCGTCGCGATCCTATGGCATACGGAGGTTATGATAACAACAGCAACAACGATGACGATGAACCTACCCAGCGACCGCCTAGTGGACTGAGCGGGTGGAGCGGTATCAGCAAGAGTCGCAGCGAGACCGATTTTGAGAGAATTGACGCTGATACTAGTTCGGATGAAGATCACCAGGTGCGTCGGAGGAACCAAGGAGCTGGTACTAGGACTACATCAGGCTCGTGGGTTCCCTGGAGCTGGGGTGGTGACGCCGCACAAGGAGGCGCAAGTGCCTCTGGACGGGAAAGATAGAAGCTTCGTTCTGGAAAGTAGGTTTTGCAGGAGTTTGGGTCTTGCTACTAGACAGGCTGTGTTCTTTTTGCTACGGGTCTCCAATGATTTTCGAGGAGGATTACTGCTTCAACAATGGATATGCATATCTATAGACAGGAAGCTCAGTGTACATAACTCCCATGCTTCTCGAAAACCCAGATCTCAGTCTGGTGTGTCTCGACCCATTCCATCTCTGAATTACTAGAGAATGCTCCATGCGCCCATGCCGTATTTACCTGGCACTTCCGCTACCAAACCATACATAACTATCGTACAAGCCATATTTTATCGTCGTAAAAGAACAGACGCTACATGAGAGTTTGGGAGATGTAAGTAACAAGGGGGGGTTTAACAAGATGTTTAGACAAGCTTGTAAGGGTACACTGCCTCGGCAAGACCCTTCCTGTACCAGAATGTTCTCTTCTTCTTTGTTGTTGCGTGCTCAACCCAGCGCTCCTCCATATAGTTCTTTCGGAACCAGCGAATAAACACAGGATCCCATAGCTCGGAGGCAATACCGAGATCCTTGCAGCAACGCATTAGAGCATTGGATTTGGCACCCTCGATAGCAGCGGGGACACCTTCGGGGCTGAAGAAGTTGTTTACACCTTGAGATTGAGAGACGATGCTGTTAAACGTTAGCTACGACAAATTTCCTTTGCAGGAATGTTCAACTTACCGGCCATTAACAATAAGAGCATACTCTCGCGTGACAATGTTCTGGCCCACGACAACCTCTCCACGATGAACCATACCCCATCCCATAGGTCCAAACGCCTCGTTCAACCTTCTTCGGTACTTGACCTCAGGCAGGTAAATGATACCATCGGGCTTGACCTCGACATCGTCCACCTCAATAGGTCTTGACAGAACCTCATTTTGCTCAGCGGTGACAGGCTTAACACCAAGACCGTACCAACTCGTCTCCCAATTGATCTCGTGTGTGTTATCCACATCCGTCTCGCTAGATTCGCTAAGTGTGCTCTGCGACACGGAAACCGCCTGGTGAGGATTGGCTAGCTTGCTGCTAGTAGCAGATTTGGGAGGAAAGCTCGTTGGTTTAGGAGCGGCAGGAGCTGGCTTTGCGGCGGCGGTGGAGGCTCTCATGGGCGCGGGCTTCGTCGCGGGCTTCGCAGTGCTGCGCGGTGTGTATTTGGGCTTCGTGATGACATCTTCTTGGTTTACTTCGGTGACATCCTGGGAAGGCTTTTGCAGAGTGACGTCTGCATCGGCGGAGTAGTATCGTAGGACGGGGGTGATTGAGCGGAGGGGGAGAGTTTGCCTTTTTGCGGCGAATAGAGCTCTTCGAGGGACGAACATGGTTAAATTTTATGGTGGTGTGGTGCGTTGTGGCAGCTTGTTGGAGCTTGATTGAAGCTCTGTTTGGTGATAATTTGAGATACCTATGATGACGGGTGGATAGATTGTCCGGTGGGATACAGTGTGACGACAGTGTGAGAAGAAGAGTCATGATGTTTTTGTTTTTTTGAAGATGATGAGATGAACAAGAGTTGAATGGCTCTACTACATTTTTACACACTAATTATACAATTCCTCTTCTAATATTACAGTCCATCTAAAATTTCTTAGTTATCCTTTGTTGCTGTGCGCTCATCGTTGTTGTGAGCTTTCCAACACTGTTTGAATGCTGCCATCTGCGATACTGTCAGTTAAATCTATGACAGCTCAAACAAGAAGCGTAAAGAAGAATTCGATATAGATAGACTGAATAATATAAATGATTATCGTGTTGAACAGACTTACTTCTGCAGTACATGCGCGCCAATCTTTCTTTTCGAAATAGCAATCCGTCATTTTGGCATTCTCATCTAAGTTGAAGCACGTTAGCAAGCTATACCTCGTTCCATTCCCCAACAAAATAGAAACAAGATAAAGACTGAATAATCTCTCAGACCTCTCCTAGTATTTTGTCCATCTTTTCTTCTTTCTGTTCCATCTGTCTCGTCAAAATCTGAACTTACCTGCGCATCCGGTGCTAAAAATCCGCTTGTCCCTACATCGGCACGGTTAGAAAGGCCTCGGCTTTCGGGGAAAAGAGCACGCTTTAAACTCACCACTCGTCTGGCTCATCATCATCTGCGACTTGAGCGCTCTGTTGCGCATTGCTCTCTTCTTTACTCATATTTTTGGTCTTTTTGTTTCTCACAAAATCAACGTGGTAGTTGAGCTTGGCCGCCTTGTGCTGTCGTTGAAGAAGAGGTTAAAAGGTGGTTCGAGGGCGGAGCTTTGGTTGAGGCGACTTTGGATCTCAGCAAAAGTCAAGTGACGAGATTCAACTCGTTGTACAACAACAATTCACAGCTACGCCAGAAGCACGCGAAACTCGGACCATGGCCCCGGCTAAGCTGAATGTGCTTGTTTATACAGGTTCGACTTACATTCTTAACTTGGAATACCCCTCACTGACTCACCCAAGGCCTTGGTACAACCGTTGAGTCAGTCAAGCATTGTATTTGGTCTCTTCGTCGACTTCTCGGACCAAACTATGCTGTGATTCCCATCACTGAGACCATTGTTCTCAAAGAACCTTGGCAGGCGACATGTGCTCTGCTCGTCTTTCCGGGCGGCGGAGATCTGGGCTATTGCCAGGCCTTGAATGGTGAGGGGAACCGTCGCATTGGCGACTACGTCCGTCGAGGCGGTTCGTACCTTGGTTTCTGCGCTGGAGGTTACTACGGAACTCAGAAATGTGAATTTGAGGTTGGTAACAAGCCTATGGAAGTCGTTGGGAGAAGAGAGTTAGGTTTCTTCCCTGGCACGTGTCGAGGTGGTGCTTTCAAGGGCTTTGAGTATAAGAGTGAGAAGGGAGCCAGGGTTGTTCGTTTGACTGTACCAAAGGATGCCTTTGAACAAGAGGTTGCTTCTGAGATCCTGTCTTACTATAACGGTGGTGGCGTCTTTGTTGACGCTGCTTCAGTTAAGGATAGAAAGGTTGAGGTGCTAGCTACTTACGATGAGGAGATCGATGTTGATGGTGGTGATGGCAAGGCAGCTGTCGTTCTCTGCACAGTCGGTGATGGAAAGGCATTGCTTACCGGGCCTCATCCAGAGTACGTGTTACTCGCCAAAGACTTCTTATACAGACTTACTGACATTGACAGGTTTGCTGCAGCCAACTTGAACCCCCAACCAAGTCTTCCTGGCTACGACGAGCTGGTTAGTAAACTCGCTGCCGCCGACAAAGACAGAGCCACTTTCCTCAAAGGATGTCTGACGAAACTTGGCCTTGAAGTCAGTCCTCATGATACAGGAGTGCCATCTCTGTCCAGACTTCACCTATCCTCCATCTCAGACACAGGTGTGTCAGAGTTACTGACCGATTGGAGCGATATCATCAACAAAGAAAACGGCGAAGAGTGGATCCGAGGAGAAACCGATAGTTTCCATATCCAAAATGAGGATACTATTTGGAGCCTCGAAGGTCTTCAGCAATCTCTGCCCGAATCCAACGAATCTAGTATTTCTGAGAATGGCAGTATTGACTACAGCAAGATCACCAAGAAGATTGTTCCCCATGAGAAAGGACTTCCTCATCCCAAGCTCACACCACACTTCAACCACGGCCTGTTCTTCTCGAGTTTGAAGCGTTATCGGCAGATTGAGTCAACTGCTCGGAACTGGGGCGATCTGCTCATGTATGGAGAAGTGGTGACGAGTACAAACACCATGCTCGAGAAGTACGTCAGCCTCTGAACCAATACTCATGCAGGAACTTGGCTCTAACGTGTTCTAGAAACCCAAAGCTCATGCCTAAACTTCCAAGTGGCTTTACTGTCTCGGCCACAACTCAAGTAGCTGGCCGAGGTCGCGGTTCCAACGTCTGGATCGCTCCTCCAGGCATGTTGATCTTCTCGACCGTCATCAACCACCCTGCTCATCTCGCTGTTACCCGCCCTGTTGTCTTCATTCAGTACATCACAGCCATTGCTATCGTAGAGGCCATCCAGTCCTATGATCGTGGCTACGACAATATTCCTGTGAAACTAAAGTGGCCGAATGACATTTGTAAGTTGTCTTGCTAACTACTGTAGACTCGAAGCTAACACTTCTAGATGCTCTCGATCCTACAAAATCACAGGACAAGCCACACTACGTCAAAGTAGGCGGTATTCTCTCCCAATGCCTTTATTTTGATGGAAAGTACCAGATCATCCTGGGTGTTGGGCTGAACACTCTGAACTCCCGTCCCACAATGTCCATCTCCGACCTCGTACCCGCTGGTGCTCCTGATCTTCACCTCGAAACCCTTCTTGCTCGTGTTCTTACCCGCATAGAAGCCATATACGCTCAATTCCTCCGCGAGGGTTTCTCAAACGACCTTGAAGCACGGTACTACCGTCACTGGCTGCATACTAGACAAGAGGTCAGTCTTGAAGCCGAAGGTGGCGTGAAGGCGCGTGTCTTGGGAATCACGAAGGACTGGGGAATGTTGAAGGTTGAAGAGATAGACGCTAGTGGAAGAGCGGTGGGCAAAACTTGGGCGTTGCAGAGTGATGAGAATAGCTTTGATTATTGGAAGGGGTTGGTTAGAAGGAAGACGTAGGTCAAATAGATGATAGCTACCAACTCGTATAAATCTACGTTTTGTAACAACATCTTTATACTAGACAAACTATCAGCACTTGTTAATATCTCATGAGCGTCAGGTAACATAATCAGATTGAACGACGAGCTATACAACTGCAAACCGATCCTCTATATATTTATCCATACAAGACAAACAACCCCTCAGCCTCACAACATCATCCCCTGATATCATCCCATCCCTCAGGTATGCAACCTGGATTGGTCTCAGCAAGCGGACGGTTGAAAGGCCCGCTTTCAAGCCTGATGTTGATGTTGTTCTGGTTGTCTCTAGAAGGTGTCTTGGACTTATCTCGAAATATGATAGACAGAATGAACAGACAAATCAGTAAGAAGCCACAGACTGAACCGATTATTACCCCGATCCATTCCGTCATGGGTGTATGAGAGGCGTCTGAAGCCGTCGACTCAATTGAGGATGGGCAGGTGGCTGAGCTTGAGGTGGACCAGATACTGCTTGTCATGTCTGTGCTGGACAAGTCATGTTGACTTGTTGTACTGATTGTCGCATCGTTGGGTGTTTCAGTAGCATCACCCGACTCGGTACTCCATGTCGTCCCATTGATACTAGTGCTCCCAGAAGGGTCACTGACAGTAGCGATATCATCTATTCGGCTCAACCGAGGACTCTGCGGCTGAATACTTATCGAGGTGATACTTGCACTCTCCGTCGGAATATCTATTGTGTATGTTTCAGTCTCAATCATCCAAGTCCAACCTGATAAGGAGCTATCTATAGGAATCTCCTCTTCTGTAGCTGCTGTGGATATCCTCTCGATAACCGTCAATTGATTTCGTTTAGCTGTGTTTATCTCACCAGAATCAGATGTAGATGTGCGGGTTCAATCAGGTACAGTGGCTACCGGAGTCCATCCAGGAGGGATAGTTTTGTAGAGTTTTCCAGTAGTGTCCAGATATGAACGAGCCTGATTCTTTCTTCTGGGAAAGGGCGTCTGCGAGTCATCACCCAGCGGGCCTTGGTGGTTGTCCATCATCGTGTATTATGATCTAGGCTCGGACACGGTCGTCTATATCGAGTCTACTTATAAGAAGGCTAAGAAGGCGATATACTTGTTATGTGCCTAGATGCCAGGTGTTAAGGGGTGGAGGGGCTTGTGCGTGGCTTATACCAAGGTATCGGTGGTAGTTATGAATTAAGATTGGCTGGGCAGAAGGTGACTACAGAATAATATCAATGAGTCTAATAGCATATAAGACCTTTTATACTTGTTAGGAGTGATCGTGGCGCATTGATTAATGGTCGAGTGTCATGCGTGACCAGAAGTCGATAGTTAAGATGATCACGGCCGATCCAATATGCGACAAAACGTAGTTTTCTCTACCAACAGAGCCCTTCCTGAATTTTAGTACGTGATAAAGCTCAGATAAGCATAGAAGAAGTTGCACCGATTGCTATCACTGAGTCGACCATCAAGATGGGGTCTGTTCACCGCTATATACCTATGCGTAGCCAAATCAAAGTTGATAAAGAACGACGGCGTATCTATGCTCATATCTCTGGAAATCCTTGAATCAGCCCAGTGTAGTCAAAACGTACTTAAGCCTCAAGGCGAACCTTCTGATAGCTAACTCTTAGATGTATATCTCCAATGCAACATACTACTCAAGAGTCCGATACAAGAACACATGATGCCTATACGGTTCCCTGACGCCGTGCAAGACTTGAACAAGCGGGGTAATCATACTCTTACCACATCAGAGGTATCTTCTGGATATACTGTTATCGGAGTTACTACCATTGACAGGACCCTCGGCTGGGACACAGTGACCACTGGAAGAAAGACGTCGGCTTCGAGTGAGCCCTCGACAGTCACTAAGACAGTCATGGAGCCTATTGACAATCGACCAATTCATGAAACCGAGACCGTATCCAGTTTTTACTTATCTACAGTCACTCGTGACATTATGTCAACAGTAACAGTCGACCCCAATAGCGGAGATGAACCCTTCAGCACCATCTGGGTAAGCAGCCTCGATCCGCCTACCAACATACCAACGCCGCTTCCTACCACCTCTGCTGCTGCGTCTCCCAAATCTTATCTGACTACTGTCGAGTTGGTTGGTGTGGTGATCGGAATAATATGTCTACTAACCATGATGTGTCTCCCAATACTGTTCATCATCTGGCGGCGACGACGCAGTTCTACTTCATCAGACACCCAAAACAACATCAACATAACAGTAGGCAACGGCGGTAGATCTCGATGGTCACATTCAGATGACTCTGCGCCAACTCCACTACCAGTGCCTGATCATAAAGAGTACAAGGAGTTGAAGACGGAGGTTGTGAAGAGGCCGCTTCGCGTTGTTAGTCCACCGCCACGGTACAATGATTACTGGAAGGGGGCGGACGAGTACGAAATGGGAGTCAGGGATTCTGCGGGAGAAGCTTCGGGGTCGAAATCTGCTGAAACCCACTACAGCGACCCGAAAGGTAAGGGAAAGGAACCTGATGATAACTGGATTTGAGTTCGGTCATGTTTGTTGAAGAGGTGATAGTAGGCAGATATGTTTTGGCTTTTGCTGTTGTCTGGTGAAATGAACCTTGTGCGATATTTTCATAGGATAAGGCAAGATTATGCAGAGGAAATATTTAGCTTCAGTATGTGCGAACTAGGCTTCTGAACTTAATACACATACACTTTTCATTTCCTTTCCTTTCTAAATACAATTCACGATTTGGCTCGCCAACCATGTTAAAAGAACAACAATGATAAAGACAGGATTTAAGATACGTCCTGTTGTACATCGCCTATTTCAACTAAAACCAGCTGTGAAATAGATGCAACATCGTTTATAAAATGTATGAATAAGCGCCGTAAGAGTCCCTAGCTACATAGATGCTATGTCCCATGCATCGTCGTGTGACATGGTGACAAACACTTTCACGATGCAGCAAACAACTAACGTAAAGCGCAGCGAACATCTGTTAACTCAAGCTTCTACACGAGTATATTTACAAAAGCAAACCTTGTTTGATAAGGTTGAGCTCGCGAGGAGAGAATAAAATGAGCCCTACTGCCATACCAACATGTTCTTCCCTCGGATGTCTGCTTGCAACCTTCAACTCACTCTTCCACCCAAACATTTCTGCTTGTCTACAAAGCCATCTCGACTTTCATCTGAGCTAACTGCTCTCGCATTTTGGTCTAGTTCAAGAGATAATAGTTGGTAAGCATGCTTGGAAAATACTTCCTCCTTTCTTTCCAACTGCTGGCAGCATCAGCTAGGTATTGTCACTGTGCTATACCAAATCCTGAGTACAACTTGTAAGTCGCTCAACTCATTACTAACAGTATTGTGTACTAACATATTATGTTGCAAAGTTATGAACCCATTGATGCCGATGCTCTCAATAGAGAGCTAAGTCGTCTTGAGGGTATCAGGTTTCCCGAAGTGCCAAAGCCTGGGCCTATTGAACCCCCGAGGTTTGCAGGACATGAGCATTCTACGTTGACAGTGGTCAAGCCTGTTCTCACTCGGGTTCCTGGATGGCCCATAAGTCTTGACCTACCCACGGCTACCACAGAAAAGCCTCTTGAGACTACCATCCCTGCTGAAAAGACAACGGACACCGTGACTATTCCGACAACAGTCATGATTACCCGGACAAAGCCTGTTGTTGACTGGTCAACTCTCCCAGATCCTGATCAGGAGAGCACTATATCGTTGAGTACTGCATCGGCGACCTTCTCAGAGCCAACCACAGCGTCTTCAACTACTCCAGTGTCAACTACAGCCCCAGAG
Source organism: Fusarium chlamydosporum (assembly GCA_014898915.1). Classification (NCBI taxonomy): domain Eukaryota; kingdom Fungi; phylum Ascomycota; class Sordariomycetes; order Hypocreales; family Nectriaceae; genus Fusarium; species Fusarium chlamydosporum. Next base: position 78,518 of record JAAVUD010000048.1, on the reverse strand, counting down.
CCAACTACAACCCCTACGCACAAGAAGAAGTCTCAGGCATGGATATACGGGGCAGCATTTGGCAGCGCAGCAATTGTCGCTGTCATCATTCTACTCTACTTGTGCGCATGGCATCGCTACAAACGCTACCAAGACAAGCGTGATAGCTCTCCCGAGCCGCAGCCAGGTAACCGATTTCCCTTCAGGGATGATCTCTCTCCACCCCCTAGACAGCGGAGCGTGTCGTATTTCGATACCTCATCTTCGGATGGACGCAGGAGGGGCCGTGGTGGAGAATGGGGAGAAGCATTGCGGGAGTGGATGGGCACGCCTCGACACAATGAGGATCACAGGATGGAACCCATCAGTCGACCTTCGAATGCGTATACTAGTCGACCGGATCGTCCTGCTAGTCCTGTGTACCCTGTACACCCTGTGCATCCTTCCCCTTATAGTGTGAGTATCTACAGTCAGGATGGTCGAGGGATAAGGCCGGATAGTGGCCGTCCGCTTGGTAATTGGATTTGATCTTTGTCGTTTGACTGAGTCGGAGTTTGGAGTAATGATACCCATGGTGGCTATTTGTTCAGTGTATTTCGCGGCTCTATCGCTTTTAGGAAAGCCTTCAATAAAATCATCAAGCATACCTCGATCTCATCGTTGACTCATCTCAGACGTGGCTAACCCATCCCCCAGGTAAAGCAAATGAAGAGTGTCGGGTGAGCTCCTCATATCCTCCTTGACGTCTCGTGCAAATGCCACAGAGTCGTCACCCCTCACTTATAGTAAAACAATAACCCCAAGTGCTCCGCTCAATATCGTACAGTTGTATTAAACATAAGATAGCATAGGTTGTCTGTTCTGTCTTTTTTTCTTCGTCTAAGAACCAACCTCGAGCGGCCCATCACGCCACCGATAATCCAATAAACGCCGTGCCATGCCGCAGTCGAGTGAAGATGTACATGTATACATGGAGAAACTCCCTCCCTCTCCGAAAACCCCTCAGAACTCCCGTTACGAGGCCCCTTTCTGGCGGTGTCATACTCCAAGGCCAAATCGTACAAGTGTGGTGTGCCACTTTTCTTCTTTTACCGAACTTCATATCGCTACCCAAAGACAAGGAGAGTCAATGACTAGTCCTTGTAAACCTTGGGCTTGAAGCCCTCTTTGATCTCGGCCTCTTGCTCCATTTTCTCCCGTATAGGACCAATCTCTCGCTCGAATCGTTCCTTTGCTCTCACAATCTTGCTTTGAAGGTAGAAACTGCCGCCCTTTTGGGGATCGTTGGCATCGAACAGTCGCTTGTAGCGGCTCAACACCTCCTCAACGTTGGCCTGTCCACCAGCAGGAGGCTTGACGTTCAGGATCTTGCATGCCTCATCGAGGGTCATGCCTGAGGAGAGAGAAGCACCGCCGGTGGTATTACCAGCCTTAGCCTGGGCGCGCTGGTAGGCGGAAGCAGCTTGGGCCTGCTTGTAAGCGGCGACAAAGGATCGACCGAGGATTCGAGAGCCTGTCAAGAAGGCTGTGACGACGAACTTGTGCGCCTAGGTATCCAAAAGTGTTAGCGGGCCAATTTATTCAAGGCGGCGAATCGAGATATAAAAGTCGTGGCGGGACCGAGTGTATGAGCGCATACCATTATGAAAGTATTATATGTGACAAAAGAGAAGTAGAATGTCGGAAGGGTAGGTAAAGGTGGAGATATCGCTAGGAAGCGACGTTGAAATAGCGTAGCGGCCCTCGTTCGCAACGAGGAGGAAGATCGGATATCGTGATGGCGCTGGCTCGAGACTTTTTCCTCTCCCCGGGTGCAAAGTGGTTCAGCGGATGCGGATCATTCCGAGGTCGGAATTTTGCACCCGCCGAGCCACCGGTAGCCAGACGTCTTCCGGTGATTAGCCGGTCTTGTAGGTGGTGGGGGACTTGACCGCGATTCACCGAGCTTCACCGAGAAGTGTGCCCCGCGATGGAGCTTGCAGAATGGAATTAATGTTAGCTGACCGCCGTAATGTAGATTGTCAAGTGGTATACTAAAATTGGAAAAGAACACAGTTCCAGAATATCTAGAGGGTCTGGGCAGAAATTCTTTTACTATAAGGAAAACTCTTGGATTCATGCACATTCAATTTGGGACTTCTTGTTGAACCCTTTGTAAGCAAATTGACAGTCCCTAAGTCTTACAGGGTAACTGATCGAACGACTAGGAGCCTAACATCACCACATCTCATTAATTGGGTATTTAATCATGGCATCAACTCCTCAGGACGTAGCTGTCTTACTACAGCGTGAAGGTAGTGGGGTTTCACCAGATGCTTACGATGCTACCAATGAGTCTCAAGACGCTGTCTCCAGGAGAACAAAATTACTCTCCCCAGTGTTGGAAGCTCTCAAGACACAAGATGCCTCTACGCTAGAAGCTACAGCCAAGGCCCTGGGCGATGGAAGCCGAGACGGTAAGTTTACATGCAATCATTCTCGATGTTGCTAACATAAACAGTTGCTTGGAGGCTACCCTATGGGGACTCAGGCATCCTCGAGTTCTTCCTGGATATCCTTGCTTCTGAGGAACAGCAAAGTCACGGCGTGAAGGTCCAGGCTTTGCGAGTTACTGGAAACTCTTGTGCTGACACAGATGCGAATCGAGCTCGAGTCGTCGAGGGAAAGTATATCATCTCTTTCATAAAGCATCTGCAGGATAAGAGCCTTGTGCCATACCTGATCCCCGTTCTTTACAATGTTCTCGTGGACTATGGTAAGTTCTTCCCAGCATACAAAGTTTAATTCTGACATTCGCAGAACCTGCCCAACTGCTCGCATCTCAGTCAAGACTTAGCAGTCATCTCATTGCCCTTCTACAGTCCCCCAATCTATCCGACTACAGTCCTCTAGTCACCTACTTCTGCAAGATCCTGGCTCTTCTTATCACTCAAAACGGCGAGGCAGATCTTGCAGACCCCAACACAGTTTCTACTCTGCTTAAGCTTGCAACAAGTCCTGACCACAGCTCTGATATCGAAGACTTCCTCGCTCTTGTGTCCACGGCGGCAAGCTATCTCGCAAATGAATCCTTCCAGGAACGACTCCTCAAAGCGAAGCAGGTGGATGTGTTTGTCAAGGCTTTCTACATCGCACATACCCAGTTCGACGCAGAGCTTGATGATGAGGATACAGCAAAGGAGCTGGGTCAGCTTTGCACTTCATTGCTCACGACACTGGCAGATCTGACTGGCAACGACGCTTTCCCTGCCCTGTACCCCCTCGAGAGTTCTGTGCCCCAGACTCTCTTGAAATGGTTGAAGGAACGCCATGTCATTCTTCAGTCAGCGGCCTGCCTAGCCCTCGGGAATCTCTCACGTTCAGACCAGGCCTCTACAGCTTTCGTGCAGAAGCATCAGGCCCATGTTCCTCTCATGGCTATCCTCTCCGACAAAGAGGTCACCGACGCCCAGCTGCTTCACTCAGCGCTCTCATTCCTCAAGAACCTTGCAATTCCGACACAGAACAAGTCGGTGCTGGGCGATCTACTAGAACCAGCTAGCATCCCACGGATATTGAACATCGACACGCTTCCTCAAGTCCAATTCTCGGCTGTGTCGCTAGTCCGCCTGCTTCTTGTCAACTCTCCTGACAATGTTCGTCGAGTCACAACACCCAGGATTGTAGAGGTCGAAGGGTCATCTAAGAAGCATACAACTGTTCACGATATTATTTCTCTATTCGATCGCTCCGATACAGAGCCGACCAGACTTGAGGCCGCACGCAGTGTTGCCACTGTTTGCCGTGTACTCCATACCACACCTGTCAACGAAGTGCTTTCTGGATGGAACTCTGAAAATGAAGAGACACAATCACGAAGTCTGTTCTATGCCGAACACAACCTTTCTCAAATACTCTCTTTCCTGATCACACAGGAGAAGTGGCCTATCCTTAAATCCGAGGCATGGTTCGTCTTTGCTCTTTTGTCACGATCCCAAGATGGCGCACATATCGTTGCACAGGTCCTCGATGTATCTGGAGCCATGGATGCTCTGACCTTCGCAGTCACCGGCAAGACTGCATCAAACGGCCAAGCGCCTCAGATCGAAGCCGGCACAGCTGAGGTTCCTCCAGCCATTCCTGAGGGACTTGCTCTGGAACCTCAGCAGGTTGACCCAAAGCAACAGGCCAATATGGCCAAGGTGGATAGAGAGAATTGCCTGGTGTTGTGTACTGAAATTGTCAAGAACGGAGAGACGCTTGAATCTGCCCAAATGAGTCAACTGCAAAGTTTGATTAGACAGGGAACAGAATTGCTGGGGAAGAAGGCGGATGAGTAGAAATATCAGCATACACATGGAAACAAACAAAATACAATAGACATTCACATCACACAAAGAATGAACCGAATTGAGATCATAACAAGTAACTTTTAACAAGCAGAGACACCATTATGCACGTAATGCATCCATTGACCGAGTGATGACAGAACAAAGCCGGTGATCATGCAGTAAATTTCTTGAGCTGGACCTAGAGTATCCTTCCTCCAACCCAGGCCAAGCCTTTCATCAGAGCCTCTAACCGACGTTGCCCATGCCTCAATGACATAAAGAGCAAAACCCTCAAACACCAGTTCCCTTTTTGCAAGTTTATTTCTTGGCCGTCTCGGCCTCGGCAGCATCTCGGATACGCTTCTGGCGGGCACCCTCGTAGCGGGCGTTGGCGCGAGCGACACGGAGAGTTCGGTAAGCACCAGCCTCGATGTTGGAAGGCATGTCGCCCTTGGAGATCTCCTTGAAGGCGATGTCGGTGGGGGCAATAGGGAGGACAGCGGAGATCTGAGAGGCCTTCTCGACCTTGGAGACGTCGGTCTTGGTGTCACCCTTCTTGGGGGCGTTAGATCGGCGGGGGAGGAGGATCAGTCGCTCCTGGTAAGCCTTGAGGCGGGCGACGTTGGCGGCAAGGGACTCCTCGCTGAGGTTCTGGCGGCGGAAGTCGACAGCAATGCCGATGGTGGGAGCGAAAGCCTTGGGGATACCGGCCTCCTATAAAGAGAGTCAGATCTGGACGATTGCGCATTTTTTCTTCGAATCGGTTTTATTCGACCCAGATATTTTTCATACCTTGAGCTCAGCCAGTGTGAAACCACGGCCGGAGCGGACGCGACGGTTGTACTTGATGGTAGGGCATCGGACAACGGGTCGGAGCTTGTCGACAGGTCGGGGAGCAAGGGCAGCGGCCTTGGCCTTGCGGGCTACGCGTCTCGACGACTTCTTGCCAGCCTATTCCAATAATCAATATTTTTGTGCCCTTTTCTTTGGAGTTTCCAGAAAATCGAAATATCATCGCTTTTCTCGTCGGGGGTATCGTCATACCTGGTCGAAGTGGGTGCGAACCCGGCGTTGCCAATCCTTGCGGAAATCTATTCGAGGAGTCAGTCCCTCGTGTTCTCTTCCATCATTTCGTTGATCGGGGTGGTGGTGGCTCACGGTTGTTGACGAGCTTCTGGTTGTACCGGATCGTCTGTAGAAATTCAGATCAGCGAATGCTGGCAAACATGATGGCGATAATCATCTCATCGCCATCGCAATGGGCGCGTATATCCATACCATTTTGTCTGCTTACCGTGCTCCGATTGTCGATGTCGGGTCGTGAGGCGTGGAAATTTCGGAGGGTTGAGGCTTGTCAAATTCCTAGAAGGGTTTTCGAGCCCTACATTTCTGCGCATTGGTGGGGGTTAGCGAGTTTAGCGGAAGGTACGAATCACGTGCTGAATGTGGGCTTGTCGATTTCACCTTCTCAAAAAATTCTTGACCGGGAAAACGATGTAGCGGGTACCGGTCTAGACTTTCATCGCCCAGAACTGTGGAGACGTCACTGGGAGCAGTGTAGCCGGTAGCATTGAGGTGTTGCTATTGAGTCGATGCTCACGAGAATCACGAATAACTCCAATTAAGTTCGTATATATATGGGACATATGAGGCTCAGTTCCTCATAGATAGGTCGGTCTTATCTCATAACTTACGCACCTCCTCACCATAGCAAAGAAAAGCAAATTGGCCATCCGAGGACCAACTATCTTGAATGCCCCTGTCCAACAAATTATCCACTCTTGTAGGTACTCCTCGAGGTGTAAAAAGAACTTGGCCGATAGAAGCATAAGAGATGAAATTAGTCAGTTATTTTATGCGACTTTAGGGTATAGCCTTGTGCTATTTATTTTTGTACCCTAAAGCCCAGAGGCCAGCCTTTCTGTTACCCTCCAGGTACTCGACCTTCAATCAGTTATGGTTACCAGCCCTGCCAGCTCAGTATCAAAGCCAATGGCCATGGTTCTTAGCCAATATGATTGGATCGAAGAAGTGCATTCCTCCATTTCCTCCAACTCATCAAATCGAGAACAGAGCTTTGTTGCCTTGAGAAGACAGATGCCGCCATTGACATGACCACCAAGGGCCTCAGCCATTGGCTATTCTTCTCGTTCGCGGAGGGTGGTAGAGCGACAAGACGCAGCAGTGATACAAATTCGTTCTCTTAGACTGCATGCGTGATGATGAAAGACTCGTAGCCACGAGTCAACTATCGTACTATATTGAGCTTGGACAACGAACTCTTCTGAGCTAAGGCTGTTCTGAATCGGAGGCTCACTAATTACACCAGGATAACGGACGGTGGTTCCTGAGTAATAACGTTCCTAGCGCATCGTCAACAAACCCTCCTCGAATTATATCCTGAATACAATTTGGAACCAAAGGTGAATGGCACGTAATGGACAGAATTTATGTAATCTTCCCGCAATCTTTGGTTCCTATGAATGAGCACATGGAGGGAGTACGTCGAGACAGTCACGTATGTTAGTCTAAATTGAAGATGGAGCCTTGGGGAATGTGAACTCTCAACGAGAGCCAGGCATCATCATTTTGATGGCATACAAATTCATTCGTCAGCAGATAGGTACCCAGGTATAGTTATGCAATAGTGTCGCTCAGGACGTTCCTCAACAAGCAAAACCTCAAAGACAATCAATTATTCTACACGGCAAGATTGAAATGTTCATTAGATGGGTGACATACTGTCGCATAAACAAGTCTTTCTCCAACCACAACCAACAGTGGTCTTGCCGCTAGTAAAAAGTCTCCTCTTTAAACACAAACACACTCCAAAAAAAGCTTGTTTTATTTGACGAAACACTACACAACAAACACAATTAAAGAGCCATTCAGTGATACTTACACTTGCGCGCACAATTCCAGGCAACCAGCTCCTTCCGGCCGATGGTCCCTGCAGGCAGCAATTTCCCAGCCCCGGCGCACGCCTCAGGCACAAGGCATCAACAAGGGTCTCCAGAAATCTATAAAGCTCGCCCTTCCTCGCCCGCATTTGATTTCGATTTCCTTTTCTCTTCATACTTACCTTGTTCCGAGGAAGCCAGATCAAGAATTGGTTTCCTCAGTATGGAAGGCCTGCATTGCACATCGCGGAGTCGTTTCCATACTCCATTGCTCTTCGGGGCCATGGGGGGCGTAATTTTTGATTTTGTACCATGACTTTTCATTGTGTTGGTGGCTTGATGCCGTCTCATGAAGAAGAGATGCTGTTCGTGATGCATAATGTTTATTTGGATCATCGCTGCTACATGTTGAGATCCATGCTGCCGTATAGAATAATTTTGCTCACCAACTACCGCGCCAAAGATGGTCATAATACCTGAGAGCGCGCGGCCTACGGCAGAAAGCAGTGCTCGTGATAATCAAAAGCGTCGCGACTTCGTGTTGTTGTAACAGTCCCTGTCCCTCTGGCGCGCCGTAACGAGTCCTTGATCTCAAGTCGTTGCTTTGGATGATTTCATACGTAAAAGTCGAAGGGCAGCAGGAAGCACGCAGGTGGTTCAGGAAATAACCCGCACACTAATACTCCCACTCTACTAAAGCATAAGGGATGACAAAAGAGCTTAGGATAGCTTTAGGCGACTCAGCTAAGGACTTAGGCTAGTCTTTTTGTCAAGTCTTTATAGTGTGCGGTTTATTTTGCAATCCACCTGGCACGTTACCATTGCTTTCTGCTCTATGAAGTGTTATCTCATAAATGCCAGACATGAGCAAACCTCGCGCATTATTACAAGCCAGATCTTGCAGTAGCAAGTTCAGCGCAAACCACCATGATAAATAGATCCGAACAAATGAATCAATAAATCATCAACATCATCATCTCTCGATTTCAATGAACCTTTCTACATCGTCTACAGCCCACCTCCTCTGGCCCGAACCTACTCCGCACCAATCAAATCTTCACAATTCCACTCTGCACGCCAGTTTAACGACCCGAAAAATCTCATGACACCACTTCCCACTCCATCCCGAGTCGACGACGACGACACCCCCACGACGACCGCAAAATTAACGGGTTCCTTCAGACGATCATAGAGACCAATTCTCTGCTCTGTCGATATCGCAACAGCAGCAATGGCTTCCAAGATGGGACCCAGAAGCGTCAAAGACGCCACCCGCTTCACGTCCACAATCCCCCACGCAACCTCCAAAACCGCCCAAAGAACACCGCGCATCCCCGGCGAGACACCCGAGCAGCGCGTGAGGAGACTGCGTCAGGCTCACTTGGCCGCTCAGCATGCTCAGATTAGCAAGACGGATAGATTCATTGATGCGTCGAGGAGGTTCTTCGATGTTGCGCATCGTTGGACTGTGGGAAGCATTGTAATATTCACAGGTATGCAATTATGACGAAATACTACATTGGAGGGCAGTGGAATTGACAGAAACGTAAATAGCCGTCGCAGGTGTTGTCTCCGTATACTCCGTCTGGGACATGGTCCAATATAACCGTGCCCGCCGAGCCGAATGGGTCGAAGCCCAGAAGCGACTTGAAGCCGACGAGCTCGCCATGGCTCGTCTCGCCTACATCAAGGGCGAAGCTACCGAGGATCAGATTCTTCTCGTCGAGGAGGCCAACCAAGCAGCCCAAGCCCGAGGCGAGAAGCTACCACCTCTGCTCGCAGCTCCCGAGCACCGCACACATTTCGAAGAGCACATCAAGCCCACGTTCCAGGAAAAGACCGAGGAGAACACTACAAAGACATCAAGCGGCAAGGGTGTGCTGGGAGTCTTTTCTGGCGTGCTAGGAGGTGGGGAGAGGAAGGAAGAGGTCAAGGAGCAAGCGACACAGGGACTGGAGGAGGCACAGACACAGTTGACCAAGTTGGCCGCTGACGGCAAGATGAAGCTCGAGCAAGCGATTCAGACGGAGCGAGAAAACCAACAAAATGGTGGTCCTCTCGACCAATTAGGCACACAGCCTGCGGTTAGCTCTGGCAAATCGTGGTGGAAATTCTGGTAAGCTGTATAAAATATAATTGGAAAGACAAACGACTGGGAACGTGAAGGGAAGGGGATTGTACCTGATGGGAAGGCAACCAAAAAGGAGTGTATCATACTTACGTGTAGATTGGCAGTGCATTAGACGGCGTCGGGGGACCATCTTGTATGTACCATTAGAGGGGAAAGCCCTACTTTACCTATCTATTCAATATCAAGCGACTAAACAGTATCATCATGATCCTTTGTGCTTGAGTGATGTTGAGCTTTATATGGCTCCATTATTGATATTGACATTATCGCTATTGTGGTATTTCCATTTATACCTGGTGGTTTCAATACCGACCCTTTCGCTAACTTCCGATTCCCTATTTCCTCGTGGGTAATCAAGTGTCCCAAAATGACCAAATGCTGTTTGCAGCCGCTTCCCGGTATCCGTAACGCCATACAACAAAGTAAAAATGAAAGATCGTCTTCCACTGGCAGTCTCCAGTTAATTGCGCCAAAGGCCCGGGGCAAGCCTAGAGCCGTCAAATGATATAGTGTGCTCGAATTAACGAGTTATTATTTGTTCCTCCTGCTGTCAGTGATTCTAACACTGACCAAAGCCTTCAGACGGGCAACTGGCAAGGGCAGTTACCGAAAGAAGGCACCAGTATGGGCTTTGCACAGTTGTTGCTTGTAGTCTTCTTTTGCAAAGATTTGGTTTGGAAACCAAACTTGCGCTTCAGTCTCTTCTCTCTCCAGTCGAGTGGCCTTACAGCACTGTTCTATAGAAAAGGATGTTTCTCGGGGTCCACAATTATCTCTTTGCCTTCCTAGGAGACAATGATGTGGTTAAAGTGACCTGGAACCTTGAGGCGGCATTTCTCACAGTCTGATCGATATCCTATGCTGAAGCTCTTCTTCATGCCGGGCTGCCATGTCCAGTTGTTAACGGTGTGTCGACTTCGAATGTGGCCTCGTCGGGGAGAAGGTGTTGTGGGGTCACCCTCATCAGCCGCCTGCGGTGAACAATGAGGTTCTGCATCCATCATGGGGTGTTCCACATCGTGAGGAGGTGAAGGCTCAACTCTGACGTTAGGGTGCTCCATGCCTGGGGAGATATTGCCATGAACGCTGGCATCGAATTGCACTGTGATAGGGGTGATGGGTAGGCACGCCATGGAATCGTCACCCTCGGAGATGGGCGAGGGAAGGCGTCGTTCGTTCTGAACAGCCTGCCATCCTCCAACCATCATGCGAGGAACACTCTGATCATCGTTGAATCCGTTGTTCTGATGGCTGAAGTTTTCAGCGTCGTTGTGAGGGGCTCCCATTGCCTGTTGGCCTCTAATCTGTGCTGCAAAGCTGGGCTGGATGGGTGTAGGCATACGCCCGTTGGAGTTGTCAGAATCCATCTGCATCGCGCCGAATCGGTCCGATACTTGTTGCTGCTGAAGTTGATTTACTTGCATCATGTCCATGTCGGAATCGCCTTGATTCTGTGGCGTCGTGTTTGTGGACGTCCATTGCGAAAAGTTACTTTGTTGAAACTGATCATGGGAAGCCATGTTCGGAGGAGGCATGAACACATCGGGTTGCGAGGTTCGAGGGGATGCACGGAGAGGAAGACACTGGAGTCGTTTCTACGAAAGTCAGCATTCACGATCCAAAACTGTTTGGGATGTCATGATGGCACACTTACATTTCGGTGCTCACCGAAGCTCATGCTATTAGCGATGAGCTCTTCATCTTCCCGGCCTCGTTTCCGCTCAAAGCCGGATAGCTGCTGAGCGGCGAACATCTTAGCGTTTTGCAAGTTGTGTACTTCTGCGAAAGACACGAAGAAGTTTTGCTGCTCAGCAATTACTGATGTATATGTGATGTCGGTGCTGCTATCAGACCCTGCGTATTAATGCGGGTGGGTACAGCGGTTCGCTGTCGTCAATTTGGTCCCCGGAAGAGTCGTACAGTAGTAGCGTAACGTAGCGGTGCCGCGGGGGTATCCGATGCAAGGTGATGTAGTAACGTGATGGTCAGAGTCAAAACAAGAAATCGATTTTTGGTGATGCTGTGGACAAGATATGAATGGAATAATGACAAGTGTGTAAGAGGTTGGGCTGGAAGAGTAAAAGAGAGTTGAGGGACCCCGATCGTCAGAGTTGAGTTCACGAGGAAGTGGCGGCCATCGGTCAAGGATGGAAGCCACGGATAGTGGATCGGAGGCTGTGACGGGAGGGGGCAGCGACCTTGAAGCCTGGAACGAAGGCAGTAAGTAGTCTAAGCCAGCAGGCAGAGAGGCTGGGGTTTAGGCTATCTTTGTTTTTTTGGGGCTGGCTGGCTGTCACTTGAGGTGTGCTATGGACAATGTGCAAGAAATGACCAACCAACAGCAAGTCAGGCAAAGAACAAGACAGTGAGACAATTGGAAGGAGCGGGGAAATAGGGCGGTCTATAATGTCTTTGGGGGGGTTATATGTAAGGTATTCGGGATTGGAGGGTCTGTCTCAGTCGGTGATGATGAAGCGAGCCCGTTTTTGTAAATATCGGACGAAAGTAAACAAAGGCCAAAAAGGTGAACGAATGTTATGCACAGCAATTGATTAAATTCAAAGCGTCTAAACAAGAACTGTGAAACGACGAAGATGAAAAAAAGCTTATTAAAAGCTGAAAGGATAAAAAATCTTGAATTGAGAGAATGAACGTCACTATCAAAGGGGAAAAAAGGGGTTGGTTGGGTTGGTTCTCTCAGTGAATGAAGGTAAAAAATGGAAGGCCAAAGTTTGTAAATGGATTGAGACCAACAAGACCAAGCCAACGCCATGGCGCTCATTCGCTTCACTTCACCAGATGATCGGAATCCTCTCGTCGTGGGGTTGGTTCGCCGAGAATCCGAGCGATCCCTTGAGGTAAACGGAAACCGATGATCTAATCGACCCTTGAACACGAGGAGGCTTGTCATGCTCACTCATGCTCATCATGCCCATTCTCCATCACGAGAAAGTTAAGAGGCGGGCTGGCCTGGGCTGGGCTGAGTGGACAGCCTGGGCTAGCATCAAGGGTCCCACGGACCAACAGATCCGCAGTACGAGGCTTCTCGAGACACAACGCGGTTCACTACGTTTGACAACAAGTCGTGAGAGTCTACATGTTATCAACGGAACTTGAATGTCTAGGTTTCAGTCGTGTTTCGCTTAGCTGAATTTCCGTCTTTCCGTCTAGGTAGGACACGACTTCTTTCTGAGACGTTGCAACGGGATTTGTTGGTTTGGTTCGGGGGATGTCTGAGACAAACTTCTGTAGTTGGCTCAGATCAGATCCCTTAGACTAGCCGTCGGCCATTGACCTTCCGGTCTGTGCTGTAGGGTAGTGTTGTGCGAAATGTTGGAAATCTATGACTTTTCCTAGTTTACTATGATAAAGGACACGAACTCTTTTCCTTCTTGTAACACATTGTGTATGTAGTGGCATTATTTAATTCGAAGTGTTATCCTACGTAATTTCCCATGTTTTGGTGGTTCATTTACCCCCCCTTTCCTCGGCGACACACATTCCTTTGTGTAACTGATAAACCTACAAACATCTAAACGTGGGGAGATTTGCAAGCCGCCACGATACCAAGAAACCCTGTCACAAATATCATGGCATCCATGCCGACGTCACCAGAGACCTCTATCCCTTATCCCACTTTTTCCCAATATGTAAATCCTACGAAGGCGAATTGCTCGTATTACCTCACAAGGGATACGATTGATTATCGTATGTTATCTCAGGTTGTTTTCCGAGACGCGTCTATTGGTAGGGAGGAATAGTGGTGCTGAGTAGCACTACTTTATTACCCTAGTTTCTTAGATCAGACCCTTGGACCCCGGATCAGAAATTATTGCTGCTCCGTCAGACCGAACGACATTGAAGTACGAGTAGACATGGAGTCAAGGAGATTCCGAAAATCTAATGGTTCGCCAATTGCTACCGTATTCCAAAGAAAATGCCTTAATATTCTTGACTTTTCTTCACCAATCTTGCCTTACCAACTCAGTAACCAAAGTTTATGCAATACGACAATGAAGCGACGGACGACATGATGACCTCTCACAACATTTGTGGAGGATGTTCCCTTTTGGACGAAATTGGGTAGAACATGCGCTGGTAAAAATAATCATCCGTTGCTCTCATGCACCTTCACGACCAGCCTCCGACATAGGCGGTATAACCACCCGTATTGCCAATGCAAGGCTTCATGTTGTTTCAAGCCATCAACTCTCAATGAGTTAGTATATCCACATGCTAAAATGATAAGATATGAACGAGTCTACGGGAACTCCTTTCCTTTTCATCCCAAGGCCTCGCGTAACCGAGAAATTGCTACTACGGACCCAAACCGGAGCCAATTGAGCTTAGACCATTGACAATTGCAAAATTCTAGAACCCTGACGTAGTGAACCAATGTATTTTGCATACAACTCCCCTGCAAAAAAAATCGCCCTTTGGTCGACCCCTCGGTGGGGTTCCCCTCCGAAGCTCCTCCGGTGCGGTGCTACCCTGGGCCTGCTTGGGCTGGGCTGGGCTGAGTGTATCCAGAACTCTTGAGTCACCCTAAGGTAGGAGACAGCGAGAAAAAAAAAGTGTGTCTACTTCTCTGTGTTGTTTTTTCCCATCAACTTTCTGTTCGCATCAAACCGACTGACTTCTTAATCTCAGCCTCGTGGCGTTCCCGTCTTGAAAGTTTACTTGAGTCACCCACTCATTCATCGCCTACTCCGTGGAGCTACTACACACTAAATACTCACTACTCGCCCAAAGGTAGGTAAATCGGAACCCCTCCATATCAAAATTTCTAGTTGCAACAAGAACATCTCAGCTCACATATTCACAATGCCTTCAGCCGTCGATATGGTTACTATTGCTGCCGATGATACCAGAGGTTAGTTCCTGCTATCAATTCGTTCTGTTCGACCTGTTTTGGAGTTGTACGGAGGACTCATGATGCTTCATGTGGCAACTCCATCTCATGGACAAGCCTGTCACCATCATATTGCCTTATGAGAGGGTGAACATTGCGCAATGCCGCAAATATACCATCTCACGCACATCTAAATCACCACACCAAGACCATTGACTAACACGAACCAGTCCTCGGACAGGATCCTTTGATCCCTCCCGCTCTTCTCACCTCCGAAATCCCTCTCCCCGAGAAAGCCACAAACACCGTTGTTAAGGGCCGTCAAGATGCTGCCGACATTGTTCTCGGCCAGAGCGACAGACTTCTCGTCGTTGTCGGTCCTTGCTCCATCCACGACCCTGCCACTGCCCAGGAATACGCTGCCCGACTCAAGGAGGTCTCAGACAGACTCTCCGACGATCTTTGCATCGTGATGCGCGCCTACCTCGAGAAGCCCCGAACAACCGTTGGTTGGAAAGGTCTCATCAACGACCCTGATATCGACAACTCCTTCAAGATCAACAAGGGTCTCCGTGTCTCCCGTCAGCTCTTCGTTGACCTGACCAGCAAGGGTCTGCCAATTGCTACTGAGATGCTCGACACTATCTCTCCTCAGTTCCTTGCCGACTGTATCTCCGTCGGTGCCATTGGTGCCCGTACCACCGAGTCTCAACTTCACCGTGAGCTTGCCTCTGGTCTGTCTTTCCCTGTCGGCTTCAAGAACGGTACAGACGGCAGCCTCAACGTTGCCATTGACGCTATTGGCGCTGCCGCTGCTCAGCACCACTTCATGGGTGTCACAAAGCAGGGTCTTGCTGCTATTACCCGAACCAAGGGTAATGAGCACTGCTTCGTTATCCTTCGTGGTGGAACCAAGGGCACCAACTTCGACAAGGAGAGTGTCCAGGCTGCTAAGAAGGTCCTTCAGGACAAGAAGCAGAAGGAGGCTATCATGATTGACTGCTCCCACGGTATGTTTCTTGACCCTACTTGAAATTTCTAAATACTAATTCGTGTCAGGAAACTCTTCCAAGGACCACAGAAACCAGCCCAAGGTTGCCAAGGTTGTTGGTGAGCAGCTCCGTGAGGGTGAGAAGGCCATTGTTGGTGTCATGATCGAGTCAAACATTGGTGAGGGCAACCAGAAGGTCCCCGCGGAGGGCCCTTCTGCCCTCAAGCGTGGCGTCAGCATCACTGATGCTTGTATTGGCTGGGAGGACACCGTTACTGTGCTCGAGGACTTGGCCGACGCTGTTCGCACTCGTCGTGAGGTCAACAGTTCTTAGACAGTCGCTGTTGCAGCATAGAGGGGAGCGAGACTGAGACGTGCGGAAGTTCAAAACGTTGTGTAAGAATTCGGGAGTTAATGACTAGACCTAGTAAGAAAGGTCAGAAGGTGGAAAAAGTCGGCGTACATAGGTTGCATTGAAATTGTCACGATGCTTGGTCTGTTTTTAACACGTAATTCATGAATGATCCTAACCTGTGCTATGACGGGGCCAACCCTGTTAAAGTGATGATATCGCAACCAACGCCGAAGTACCTTCTACCCAATACCCAAAACCGTTGTCGCGTCTCGTTCAACCAAGACGAGTCCAACATTTGGCCTTACACATAAGCTCATCGGAAGTTCCCTTGCATGGGAGCATAATTACTACCTTGTCTCGGAAACACAGGCCCCTGGCGCAGCGCCACAACTTTCTTGAAAGCAGCCCAGCCCAACAATCCGACGGTCCCAACGATGAACGCCCAGACTATGATCTTGTCCTTGTTGCTGTCGCGCTGGAAACACATGGTCGAGACATCCTCCTCGGTCGCGTCTTTGCAGAAGTCGATGCCTTGCTTGAGACAGAAGGCCTTGGTGCATTCGGAGCATGACTTGGACTTTGAGCGCGGCTCAAGCTGGACTGTTGGGAGGTCAACGACGGACCGGCGGAGGGATTCGTCTTTGGGACCGAGGGGGATGATGGTGCTGTTCTTAAAGCATGTGCATTTGCAGAAGGTGGGCGCGGCTGGGATATGTTAGCTATTGTAGAGGTTTATTGTGATGGTTTCGCGTACATGCTGCGACCAGCGAGACGAATGCTCCTAACAGGAGAATGAACAGAGATATTCGCGCCATCGCGGCTAATATGGAGCTGCAGTAGGTTGCTGATCGGACATGGGAGGTCGCACGTCAATCACTTGAGGCTATCGATAGTTGACGATGGGGTGGGTCAGACCCCAGCATCCACCTCAGCCTCGTAAGTTCCCATTGGTCAATACCACCACACTGGAAAAAGTTCCATATCGAGTTGTACCTCCAACTAACGACCCCATCACGGATTCTTTTTCGACCTCAGGTCACCTCCGATACCCTTCAATTCAACCCCCTCATAATGCCTCGAATACCGAGAGTAGGCGCGTTCGCCTCGCTACCATCGGCCGTCACCCCCGTCAACCGAATTCCCTTCGTCGCCCGCGCCACATTCTCAACCTCCACCCCCGTCAATGCTCTCGGAAACAAGACACAATGGATTCGAAAGCAGCTGTGGAAGGGCGAGGCTCCCGGCCCTGAGGATCCCTACAACGAGCGTTCAGAGCCAGTGCAACCCACGAATCTGCCTGACGAGGCTGCAGATCTGTCACAAGTCGACCGCAGACCTGGACCTGTGCGCAACACTCGCCTTGTTCTGCCCCCCAGTCACTCTGAGGCCTTGACCGAGAAGGAGGTCGAGTCTGTCGACACTGGATATACGCCTGCGACTTCAATTGACGATCTGGAAGAGATTGAGCCCCTCAAGACATGGTGGGAGCAGCCCGGCCACTGGGGCGAGGAGAGCGAGTTTCAGGGTTTCGGCAAGGCGGACCGAGTGCAGGACCAGGCAGTTTTGGAGGTTTATCTACGCCAAGCTCTGGTTGAGTCGCTTTCATACCAGCAGCGAGGTCTCCTAGAGGAATATGCAGTGAAGAAGTGGCCCGTTGGCGACAGGGCCCACCTGGACCGAACACTGTCCGTCGGTATCCGATTCAAGGATGGAAAGGCTATGTTGAGCACTCACTTCCGTATTGTTACTGAGAAGTTGAAGGTTAGACCCAAGGAGCTTGAGGAAA
Source organism: Fusarium chlamydosporum (assembly GCA_014898915.1). Lineage (NCBI taxonomy): Eukaryota > Fungi > Ascomycota > Sordariomycetes > Hypocreales > Nectriaceae > Fusarium > Fusarium chlamydosporum. The sequence continues at coordinate 61,214 of JAAVUD010000048.1, read as the reverse complement.
AGGTCGAGATTTCCCCCGAGGAGGCCCAGCAAATGGTTAATGCTTTGGACCCCTCATGGAAGGCCGCCGCTCTGGACAATGACCACCTCAAGTTTGCTGTAAGTAATCACTTCTCACATCGCATTTGATCTGACTAACAAAAAAACAGATCCGCAAGCGTCTCTACCAACTCACCGGTCACTTCATTCCCGACGTGAAGCTCGCCGCGGCCACTACACCACGCGAGCTCATCGCCGTGGCCCTGACCATCTCCAAGCGCGGCAAGAAGCTTGCCGAGGTTCTCGAGGACCAAAAGGCCCTCTCCACTCTCCCCAACGTGACGGTACACAACAGGAGAGTCACACCCATTGACCGTGAGGTCTCAGTTGGTCGATGGAAGGTCATTGAGGAGGAGCTGCGGAAGCGTGATCTGCCTATCACTGGAACAGCGGGATACGGCAAGAATAAGGAGAGGGATTGGTTAACTGGTAAGGCTTAAGACAAGTTAAAAATTACGAGGTGTATGAACAGAACAGAAGTGGTGTATGACCGTGTATATCTGTACATGTATAATAGACGAACGAACAAATCTTGCAATCCTACGATCGTGCTCACTCAGGTGAAACTGATGCCGTGATTCTCCTGCTAGTTGGTCGCTGGACCAGGAGCCGTAAAAAAAGCCAATATCCAAACTTGAGGATACAGACAAGGAATGTCCTGAGAATGCGGTCTAAAAGGTCATATAAATTGCCTTGCCAGTTTCATCTCTTATCTCTCAATGGCCAAATTTCTAAGGGCCTTGTAATGCGGCCGCTTCTTAACTTACCCATGTTTCTATCGTTCTGTAAGCTGGTGGACAGCAAACACCAATCAGCCAGGAAGTACCGTTACAAACCGTGTATTTATTCATAAAATTTGTGGTTTCTATATCGCAAAACTCCCCTTTCTATGCACTATTTTACAAATATTTATTCTGGATAAGCCACTGCTTAACATCCTCCTTATCCCTAACGAGCCAGTTTTGCTTGGCCTTCATAGCATCGAGACTCTGAGCCAACTCAAGTTCGAATCCTTTGCTGCCTTTCTGCTCAAAGAAGCTCTTAACATCCTCAATCTGATCGCCATGCGTGAAAGAGCTTGTTGAGATGGCAACCATGTCGCCCAGAAGTGACATGCCTGGGGGAAGTCGCTTGGTGAGAACATCCCAGTTCTCTTTGACCCATCCCCAAAGAGCCAGAATACCCTCCTTGTGAGCACGAAGGCCAGCGAGAGGCATGTAAATATCTTGAGTCTTAACGTTGTCACTCAGAGTGTACGCCAGAGTTCGCTTCATGAGGGCAGGATCCTTGGCAAAGCCGAGCGATCGAAGAGCGGTGTTTCGCTCGCTGCTCTGCTTAGCAGTCTCGTATTCCTTCAAAACAGCGTCGTACTCAGCTTCGCCTCCGTACGTCAGCACAACCCCAAACACGCTAGATCGGAGGTTGGGCTGAACAGCGTCTCGGTCACCACTGATGAACTTCTCGAACAGCTCGAAGGCCGCCTTCTTTGTAGGCTCGTCCTCGACGATGGCAGCCTTACCGAACATAAGCGCCTTGAAGCGCTGAGCAGTAAAGTCATCAGAGCTGGAGATGTTCCAGCCGATCTCGTTAGCCTTCTTGCTGACCAAATCTCGTTGGAAAGCCTTGAGAGCCTTGTTGACATCATCCTCTTCAAAAACCCAAGCGTCTCGAAGGGACGCGACACGGAGAGTAATCTCATCCCACACGATGAACTCATCTTCAGAGTCAAAGCCTTGGAGTAAAGACAGCAAGCCAGATGTCTTTTGGTAACCAGCAGCGGCAAGAGCGCCAGCATCAGCGATCATACCAGCTCTGTCCTCAACACCCAAAAGTCCTGCCTTTGCATTCTGTCCAAGCTTCTGGAGTCGCTCGCTTGTATAAGATGTGCGGTAGATACCAGAGTGGCCAGAGTTGACCTTGTAAAAGTCGAAGTCAGGCACCTTGAAGTCGGCTTCACGGCTGTTGAGCGCAAGGTCTTCTTGGATACCCTCTTTTGTTCGAAGGTTGAGGAAGACAGGGTAGAGGACTTCATCTTCTTCGGGCTTGACATCAGCCGTTCTAAGGAACCTGTTCTGCTTGACGTGGATTGTGCCCTTGGACTCATCCTCGGTGACAGCCACGACAGGGTAGCCGACCTTCTTGGTCCAGATGTCCGCAACACGCTCAACATCCTTACCACTGGCCTCGCTGAGAGCTGCCCAGAGGTCGGTTGTCTCTGTGTTACCATAGGCATGTCGGTCAAGGTAAATTCGGACGCCCTTAAGGAAGACATCCTCGCCCAAGTACTTTGAGATCATGCGAAGGACGCAAGAACCCTTCTCGTATGAGATAGCGTCGAAAATCTGGTTGACCTCATCTGCGCGCTTGACAGGCACCTCGATGGGGTGAGAGCTACGCAGAGAGTCAAGACCCAGAGCAGATCGCAGATCTTCTGTAACGTAGCCTTCCCAGATTCTCCATTCGGGGTAGAAGGCGTTAGAAGAATACCACGACATCCATGTCGCAAATCCTTCCTTGAGCCAGAGACCGTCCCAGAAGTCCATTGTGACAAGGTTGCCGAACCACTGGTGAGCCAGCTCATGCTGAACAACCTCGGCGACACGCTTCTTGGTAACAGCACTGCTGGTCTTCTCGTCCAAGAGGAGGTCGACGACTCGGTATGTGATAAGTCCCCAATTCTCCATGGCTCCGGCAGCGAAATCAGGCACGGCAACCATGTCCATCTTGGGAAGGGGGTACTGGCTGCCAAATTGCTGCTCGTAGAACTCAAGGGTACGCGCACCCAACTCGGCTGAGAAGACGGCATGATCGAGGTTTTGATCAGGAGTGCACCACACTCGGATAGGGACTCGGAAGTTGTTGGTCTCATAGTGCTTGAGGTCGCCGATGATGAAAGCCAGGAGATATGTAGACATGATGGGAGTCTTATTATAGGTGATGGCCTTGCTCTTCTTACCTGTCACCTTGGAGTCGACCTCCTTTTCGGAGGCAACATCCATGTTACCCAGGCAGACCAAGTCCTTGTCAGCAATCAAAGTGACGGTGAAGGTCGCCTTGAGAGCAGGCTCGTCGAGACAAGGAAATGCTCGGCGAGCATCGGTAGCCTCGAATTGAGTAGTAGCGATGTACTTGGTGTTTCCCTGCTCGTCCTTGTACGAAGATCGGTAGAAACCAGCCATATCATCGTTGAGGGTACCAGTGAAACGCTGGGTCAACCTCGCCTTCTGGCCTGCGGGAATCGTCTTGTCGAAGGTAATAGTCGTGGTTTGGGAGTCCTTGTCGTAGTCGAGAGTGGGAGAGGAGCTGACAGTGGAACCATTGGCCTCGACAAGAGTCTCATGGATCTCGAGATCTACTGTGTTGAGAGCAATGGATGTTGAATCTTCGACAACATCGAAGTCGATGACGACGGTACCTTCATACTTGAAGGTCTCAAAGTTGGGTTCGAGGGTTAGGTCGTAATGTAGCGGCTTGACGTTCTTGGGAAGGACCTGGCGACCACGACGAATGTCGAGGCTAGCGCTGGTAACGTCGTTCCCGTTGCGAAGCATGGCTCGTCGACAAGAGCAGTTGCGCTGCTGCTGCTGACGAGATATGAGGGAGGGTGTGACCTTGGAGTCGCGAATGGGAGATCGATTGAGGATTAGTTGAGATGAAGAAGCTGTCGCCAAGCTAGATGAAAGGAAAAATGGAGATTTAGAAGAGGTATGTAGAGGTCGGGATAGAGAAGTAGCTGTTGTACTGGTAGATGAAGCTGACAGAGACTTGAGAGAGCTAACGTTAGCTCTTAAGCTGATGCGGGGGAGGGGTCTTGAGTGGAAGGTACGGGTCATCGGGTTCCTGCCTCCGACAGTGGAAGACTTCTGTGTCAGAGTAAGAAGAGCATTGGGCTTACTGCCCAAGGCCCGTCTCAGACCGAAAGACCTGAATTGAGGCTTCATTGAATCATTGGTTACTCATGTAACAGCCCAATTTATAGGTAGGTAGTAGTGACGAACGAGGGTTACACTTGTTCCTGCGGGAATCACACACAATTGATTGTTCGGAAGATTTCGTTGCAACCCTGCTCTGCTCTGCCCTGCCCGCTGAAGAAAGCTTGGGCCCGCCAAGTCTGGTTATGCGCATATGTAAAGAGGACCCGACCAATTATTAACCCAGGCAGGCGCAGAGCTAAGCACCTAAACACCTAAACTTAGGTACCTAGGCTCTTCAAATTACCTACCTGGATTCCATTATAACGATGAAAGACTACCTAAGCTTTAACCTAGGGCATACTTCAATCATTTTCCATAAATCATGGTTAGGCAAATGACGACTGCTAGCTTCAGAATCATTTACAATTATACAATCTTTGTCTCGTTACTCTCTTAACATTGTCCTTCTCAGATACCCAGCGCCTCCCTGCGGCTTTTGCTGTTGGTATCCAGATACGGCGCTTCACCCAAGCTGCAAACCCTGTCACCAGCACGAGCCGCCTCATAATCATATGTCGCACAGTGGAACGTCGATCTGTTATCCCAAATTGCACAGTCATTCTTGCTCCATCGGTATCGAACCTGAGCATCGTGATTCTGTGTCACCAAGTTGAAGAGATAAGCGAGAAGCGTGTCGCTCTCATCTCTTGATAACCCGTTGATGCGCTTCGTAAAGCCCTTGTTCACAAACACTGACTTCCAGCCCGTCACTGGGTTTGTTCTGATAAGAGGGTGGACGGATGTGAGGTTCTCGCCCTGGTTCAGAGGAGAGCCTCGAACACCCTTGCGGATGGGGTTACCGAGACGGCGCGCTTCATCATGGAAGAAACTTGCGTCATGGGTGGCTGTCAGGCCCTCGAGGAATTTCTTCATGGGGTCTGAGAGTCTATCGTAGACCTCATATCCTGATGCCCACAGCTGGTCGAGTTAGCATGTTACACCAGTAGCAGAGGTAATGCATTTGGACACCACAAGTGGCTTCAACATTACTTGTCTAAGTGTAAGTGGCAAACATACCGTGTCACCACCAGTCGCTGGTAGTGTATGGATCTTGAGCATTGCATAGTCTGATGGGACCTTCTCAAAGGTACTTCGCAAGGGTCAGTGTATTTCCAGCCAAGGCAATTTGTGTGTTTATACGCACATATCAGAGTGCCAGCCAGCGCTCGCGAATCGGCTCACATCACTTAGTTGATGTGTCAAGCCACCACCCTTCTTCTGCTTCTCGCTTGAGATGACACTGATTTGATCACCCAACTCACTACCCTCTTCAGTCAAAGGATGCACATGCAGACCTGAACTAGCAGGGCATCCAGCAACGTCTGTGAGTCGCAGCATAAAGTCTTTCATCTCTTCAGGAGTGACATCCTGCGTCTTTAAGAACACTACGCCGCGCTGAGAAATGGTAACAGCAAGGTCTCGAATGTGCACATCATCCCATTTCAGCAGGTCTCGAATCTGAAGACCGTGAAATTCTCGACCGATGACTGGGGTGACGTCAAATTGGGAGTAGCTGTCAAGACTGCCCGTGTAAGTCAAGGGCTGGTCTAAGCGTGGTCGGCTCTGGGCATTTCCGCCGACGATATTACCGGGGAGGGTCTCAAGTGCAGCAGAAGGCATGATGCAATATGGATTCAAAGTTGAACAATATTCTCAATTGACCAGGAGGTGACGGGAAAACGCGACGATTATTTGAACCTGCACTCATCAACACCGGAGTCTCTTTCGGAGGAAAGCCATACTCTCATAAATAATAGCCAAGGTCCGGTATTTCGTAATACACTAACCCCAGACTTGCCATCGGACCGTTGCGAGCCAAAACGTACTGGGTCGAATCACGACTCAATGCGACTCCCCGCACTTTAAGACGACATCGGGACTAGAGATCACCTAATGGCATGCTTATGCTTGGAGGGAGAATTTCTCGGAGAATCTACCCCCAGCTTCCAAAGAGGGGGTACAACCAATCTGGTCTTTCGAATTGCTGCTAGTGCCTTGTCAGCTGGTCACTGGATGATGCATCGAAATCGTTTCTCCGCCTGTTGCTTCTCACACGTAGAATGCTTGGCGGATTAATGGCCCTGTACTATGAAACTCGAGGTTACCAGATCTGGCTTCATGTCCTTATGGCGTGCGCGATCGCGCCACGCGCACTATTGTGAATTTGTATGTATCCCGGAGACTCTTTCGGTAGGTAGTAGCATTTGACTAGTACTATGTTTGTGGTCACTGGTCAAAGAGTAGATACTGCTATATATCTTGACCAAGTCCCCAACTTTGTAGATCCTCGGCAACAAGCTGACACAAGTCATTGGGGGCTTTCATCAACTCCAATAAACTCAATTGGGTAGTGTCATCTGATCCAAGATGGGCAACCCTGATATCGAGTCGAGTTCTGCAGTTGCTGAGCGTACGTCGGTGGAACATATCGACAAGTCGCAGGTCGGAGTCGGCCGAGCTGAGCTGAGCCATGCGCTACCACCACACGACGATTACGAAGGCGGACATCGGTGGGATCCATCGGCGACTTGGACCCCAGAAGAAGAGAAGAGAGCTGTTCGGAAAACTGATCTGAAGCTTCTGAGTTGGCTGTGTCTTATGGTATGTCTGGTTTCACATTCGATGTTCACTCGCTATGAAGTTGGACACAATTCTTTAACATCCCAGATATTATATAAGTCTGGATTTTAATGTTCACTTACTTACACAGAATAGTTCTTTGGTCTGCAATTGGACAGAGGAAATATCAGCAATGCCCTTGCAGACGACCTTTTGACGGACCTCGGATTGACGACTGATGACTACAACAACGGAACGACAATCCAGGTTTTGTGCTTCCTGCTCGCCGAGTTTCCCGTCCAGTTCTTGACAAAACGCTATGGTTTCAAACACGTTCTACCCACCCTAATGGTCTGCTGGGGTCTTGTGTCGACTTTCCAGGCCTTCATGACAGGAAGAGCTGCTTTTTACGTTACCCGCGCTCTGATCGGTACTTTCGAGGGCGGTTTCATTCCTGGTGTTATCCTCATGGCGACGTACTTCTACACCTCGAAGGAATTGTCTATTCGACTGGCTGCTTTCTGGTCCACACTAAACATTGCTCGTGTTATCTCTGCGCTCCTAGCTGCTGGTCTGATCGAGATGCGAGGCGTGGGCGGGCATCCTGGATGGTTCTGGCTCCTTCTTCTTGAGGGCCTTCTCACGGTTGTCATTGGTCTTGTTTCCATGGTGTATCTTCCCACCTCTCCCACTGGAACCAAATCTGCCATATGGCGCAGCTCCTGGTACACTGAGCGCGAAGAGGTCATCATGATTAACCGTATTCTTCGAGATGATCCGGCCAAGGGACTTACAGCATTGAAAGAACCGCTGACATGGCAAGACGTCAAGAATGCATGGACCGACCCATCTCTCCTGGGACTCTATTTTATCGGTATCATCGCATACATCCCAGCAGCGCCTGTACAGGCCTATCTAACTTTGACCTTAAAGAGAGTCGGAAACTTCAGCACCTTGGCCAGCAACCTTCTCACTGCACCGTCTGCAGCCCTCCAAGTCTTTACTATGCTTGCACTTGCCTACAGTTCCGAGTACTTCAACGAAAGGGCATTCCACTGTATATTTGGAGAAATATGGTCCCTGCCACTACTCACAGCACTCCTGACTCTCCCTGACCAAGGTCGTGAGTGGGGCAGGTTCTCTATCATCACCCTCATCTCAGGATACCCCTATTTTCATCCGCTCGTATCTTCTTGGATCTCAGAGAACTCCTTCGACGTCAAGAAAAGAGCCATTTCAGCGAGTACTTACAATATCTGCGTACAAATGCACGTATAGCCTGTCTTTTTAAATCATCCAGTTACTAACATAAAGCAGGGGAAGCGTTACATCGAGCCAAATCTATCGAAAGTGGGATGGGCCGTACTACAAGAACGGAAACAAGGTGCTGATATCGATTCTGTGTCTCTCAGTTGTCGTGTTTGTTGCCTAGAGACAGTGGCTTGTGCGTCTGAACAAAAAGAAGGTCGACAAATGGAATCAGATGAGTCCAGAGCAGCAACTCGAATACCAGACAGACAAGGAGCAGAGAGAGATTGACGGCAACAAGCGATTGGATTTCCGCTTTGCTTATTAAGAGGAGAATGCGGTAATCCTTGTTTTAATGCAGAGATGGGAATCAAAATTGGCAATTGTGCATGTGAGGGTATATCGAGAAGGTATCTAGGACGGAATACCAAGCTTCTTGGTGTTGTTCAGCCACCAACGCTCTTACACACATAAATTACACTTCAGCGTCCGATTCAAATTCAGGTTGGGAACTCTTGATATAATCATCAATCTATTATTATTTTCCCTACTGTTATATTATGGTGCTATGCAGGATTATGAACTCAAATGAGGGATCCGTCTGGTAACTATGGCCAACCAAGTTTCCGCAGTACTCTTTATCGACCCTTCATTTAAGGTTTCGATTGTTACCCATTTCAGCTGATATACCCGCTCTCTGCTTTCGGTCAAGTTACCGAAAACATGGATCTCAGGGTCGTGCAAGGACCCTTTTCACAGGTGGCTGGATCATTGATGAAGCTCGTGTTACAGTTGGTAGAATGAAAAAAATTAGTCATCCTCCCAGCCTGCAGCCATCGCGAGCAGAATGTCTCAAAAGTCAAAAGTCAATTCCTTTCAACAACCGACGCGTCGTCTTCCTCTGATACTATCATCTACCATCTCGCGCTAAATACGACACCAACTACCTTTAAATTACACCCCTCTATCGAAAAGGAAATGGGTGTTCTTGGACTCGCTACGACCGGCTTTGTCGGCGCCCTGCATAGCTACATCCTCGTTCTTGAGATGTTCCTCTGGACAACCCCACGCGGAAGAAAGACTTTCAGGCTCACACCAGAATTCGCCGAGCAGACCAAGACCATGGCTGCTAACCAGGGCCTGTACAACGGCTTCCTCTCGGCTGGTCTGATTTGGTCGCTTGTTCACCCGAACCCTGCGTTTGCGAAGCAGCTGCAGCTGTTCTTCAACGGATGTGTCGTACTTGCGGGTGCGTACGGCGGCGCCACGGCTAACAAGCGTATTCTCTACATCCAGGCTGCACCAGCTGCTGTTGCTCTCGGACTTGTCCTTTTGGGTATTTAGATAGGTAGGTCAGAGCGGAATGGGCACGGAACTTTGTGCTCGTGGTTGCTGACTTGTCTGGCAGTAATGATATCACATTCACCTGTATTGTCTGGCTTTGGCTCCTCTGTCATTTGTGAGAACATGCGAGCAACTATTATATTGACCTTGCAGATACATATCTTATCATACAAAATTAAGCATCATTTAATGATGCCTTTCTCACATCATGCATGGTATGAGAGAGTATGCGGGAAATATTGTTAGGTACCATCAACTCAGCCAACTCTCAGTTATCAGATCACAATTACAGACAGTAGCACAGGCGATAACCAGTTGCCTGTTCCGTTCAATGTGTTGCTATTTATGCACAAATGCGGTAAACCCCGTCTACGGTGTTGCTTCGGAATTGGCAATTCAATACGTTCTTCTTGTCAAAAGGGCTGGCTTTGTGATACTTCACTGGGGCTGTACAACCTGTTCAATAGGAAGTCAGCGAAATTCCCACAAGCCACTCGTTACTTGCTTTAGACTTCTAGAAAGAAACTAAATCTGATTCTATTCTCGAGCAAATGGAATTAATTATACGGGTGACGTAATGATGAGAAATCCCCGACTCTTACCTACCTATTCATGGTCTGGACAATTCCCACAGCTAACAATAACTGCAGGTATTATCGCTCATAGCTACCGGGCGAGGAGGTTGTTGGTGAAAGGACGTCGCAATGCATAGGCTATCAATGACGATCGACAGATGCCGCATAGCCGAACTTCACTTAGACGGGAATAATCAACTTTTTGTCTTCTCGGTTCTGACGGATGTCAGCTTTTCGGCACCTCCCTCCCAGAAAGCCAGTAACATGATAAACCTTATGCAGCATACTGTACCTAGTTCGAAGCCGCGAAACGACGACAAGCTATCGGTATTGGATGACCCCCAAAGTCCTCGCCGATTCGGTAACGAAACACCAACTTTTTTCTTGCTTTGTTGAACACACCCCGGAAACTCTCCTCCCTCCCTCGTTCAAGCGTCAAGCTTCCCGGTGTGAGCGGGATGGGATATGATCACCGCAGATCTCAGCTTCTATTCTTGAATGGCAGACCACCACCTAATTTTCGGAACACTCGGCCATGACGGAAAAGCGCTCGCATGTCATAGAGTCGGTGTTTTGATCAGTTGTCGCGAACGCGAGGGGGACGGATATGTGCTGTTGCGTGTGGTTGTGACAATGCCGAGTTACGACGCCCGGAGAGAGGGAGAGGGAGCTATCTGAAAGAGGCAACAAGCTATATGTGAACACAATAAATACAACTTGTAGCGCCTGCTCGAAAAAACAGCTCTACTTGTCTGTGTTCGCATGTTTGTTATTCATTGGACTAGCACGCGGACATAGCAAGTTCTTTGTTGTTTTATTTCAAACTTTCTCGAATCGATTCATTAGCCATCTCGAACATGTTCCGTCGTCGCAAGAACAATGATGATGTGGAATCCAATGCTGGGCGGAGAGCTTCCCGTGCCTCCAGAAGTGGCCGGGCTGGCAGCATTGTCCCTGACCCTGACTTAGGAGAGTATCCCGCCCTCGACCACTACATCAGCAACTATCGCGAAGACCGTCGCCGAAGCGTAGCTGATGGTTCTGAGAGTGGAAAGGCCAAGAAAAAGCATTGGTGGAGCTTTGGTAGTTCTGGTGGTAACGCCCAAGAACAACCCACTGGCAAGACTGGTGTGTCAGAGGCATGGCTAGAGACGGATCTGACGACCGGATTATCTTCTGAAGAAGTCGAAAGGCGAAGAAAGGTTACAGGATGGAATGAATTGACGTCCGAAAAGGAGAATATGTTCGCCAAGTTCCTGGGCTTCTTTACTGGCCCTATCCTCTATGGTAAGCGGCAACTCTTTTGCAGGCATGACAAGGTATATGAGAAACAACTAATCGATTACTAGTTATGGAAGTTGCTGCTTTACTTGCTGTGGGTCTAGGCGATTGGATAGACTTTGGTGTCATCGTGGGCATTCTCATGCTCAACGCCTTTGTGGGCTTGTAAGATCGCCTCAACTTCAACCGCATCACGACAATTGCTAACGATTCATTAGCATTCAAGAAAAGCAGGCCGCTGATATAGTAGCAAGCTTGAAAGGAGATATCGCAATGCGTTGTACAGTTGTCAGAGACTCAAATGAGACCGAGATACCCGCGAGAGAGCTCGTACCCGGCGATATCGTAAGTAGCAGTATATCAGTCAAGGTAAATACTAACATAGAGGCAGTTGCTCATTGAAGAAGGAGGCACAGTCGCTGCAGATGCTCGACTTATCTGTGACTACACCCGACCGGAAGACTTTGAGCTCTTCAAGCGCCTTCGAGCTGAAGACAAGCTCGACCGCAGCGACGAAGAAGATGAAATGGCTGATGGCCCAGACGAAACTAATGGAGATAAAAAGCACACCGAAGACGCTGCCGGACATACTCATGGACAAGAACCGCTGGACTACCGAAGCCGTCCTCTCGCAGCTGTTGACCAATCCTCCATTACAGGAGAATCGTTGGCTGTTGAGAAGTATCTAGGCGACATGGTTTACTACACAACTGGCTGCAAGAGAGGAAAGGCCTTTGGTCTAGTTCAATCATCCGCCAAAGACTCTTTCGTGGGTCGCACAGCCGATCTCGTTCAAGGCGCGAAGGATCAAGGTCACTTCAAGGCTATTATGAACAACATCGGTACCACGCTTCTGGTTTTGGTCATGCTCTGGATTTTGATTGCTTGGGTAGGTATCATCGTCTCACTGATGGCTTGATCTTTTCACTAACAGGTAATAGATTGGTGGTTTCTTTCACCACATCGGCGTCACTGCCCCTGGCTCACAGAACCTGCTGCACTACGCTCTCGTTCTTCTCATCGTTGGTGTTCCCGTCGGTTTGCCTGTCGTTACTACAACAACCCTCGCTGTCGGAGCCGCCTACCTGGCCAAGCAGAAAGCCATTGTACAGAAGCTCACAGCCATCGAATCCCTTGCCGGTGTCGACATTCTGTGCTCAGACAAGACCGGTACATTGACGGCCAACAAGCTCTCAATCAGAGATCCCTTTGTCGCCGAAGGAGAAGACGTCAACTGGATGATGGCATGTGCAGCCCTTGCCTCGAGTCACAACTTGAAGACACTCGATCCCATCGACAAGGTCACTATCCTTACACTCAAGCGATACCCCGAAGCCCGAGAGATCCTCAAGCAGGGATGGGTAACTGAGTCATTCACACCTTTTGATCCCGTCTCCAAGCGAATCACCGCTGTGTGCCGTCTCGGTCAAGACAAATTCATCTGCGCCAAGGGTGCGCCAAAGGCTATCTTGAAGTTGCTAGGACCCGGATCAGAGCACCTCAGTGAACTTTACAGAGAGAAGGCCCAGGACTTTGCTCGTCGCGGTTTCCGTTCTTTGGGAGTTGCGTACAAGAAGAATGACGGTGACTGGATTCTTTTGGGCCTGCTATCTATGTTCGATCCTCCCAGAGAGGACACTGCCCAGACTATCATTGAAGCTGGACATCTTGGTGTTCCCGTCAAGATGCTTACTGGAGATGCCATTGCTATCGCTAAAGAAACCTGTAAGATGCTGTCTCTCGGGACAAAGGTCTACAACTCGGATCGTCTCATTCATGGCGGCTTGTCTGGAAGTGTACAGCACGACTTTGTCGAACGCGCAGACGGGTTTGCCGAAGTGTTCCCTGAGCATAAGTACACTGTCGTCGAGATGCTTCAGCAACGAGGTCACCTTACTGCTATGACTGGTGACGGTGTTAACGACGCTCCCTCTCTGAAGAAGGCTGACTGTGGTATTGCCGTCGAGGGCGCTTCGGAAGCTGCGCAAGCTGCGGCTGATATTGTTTTCCTTGCACCGGGTTTGAGCACAATTGTCCTGGCCATCAAGACTGCTCGACAGATCTTTGCCAGAATGAAGTCTTATATCCGTGAGTTCAATACTATTATTCATAATGATCGTGATGAGCTAACCTCCTATTAGAATATCGTATCGCGCTTTGCTTGCATCTCGAAATCTACCTCACCCTTTCCATGATCATTCTCAACGAAACCATTCGCGTCGACCTCATCGTCTTCCTCGCTCTGTTCGCCGATCTGGCCACTGTAGCCGTGGCTTACGACAATGCGCATTGGGAACCTAGACCTGTAGAATGGCAGCTGCCAAAAATCTGTAAGTCAAATTACGCCTCATAACATGTAACAGACTAACAATTGTAGGGATTATGAGCGTTATTTTGGGTATCCTTCTAGCCATTGGCACCTGGATCATCAGAGGAACCATGTTCCTTCCCAACGGCGGTATAGTCCAGAACTTTGGAAGTGTTCAAGAAATCCTCTTCCTCGAAGTCGCCCTCACAGAGAACTGGCTCATCTTCGTCACCCGAGGCGGCAAGACATGGCCATCATGGCAACTCGTTGGCGCTATCCTTGGTGTTGACATCCTCGCTACCCTATTCGCCCTTTTTGGTTGGCTGTCCGGCACAGGAGAAGTTTCTGCTATCCACGACAACTTCAAGCAGAGCAGCAACGGCTGGGTCGACATTGTCACTGTAGTTATTGTTTGGCTTTACTCATTCGGTGTCACAGTCGTCATCGCTATCATCTACTTTGTCCTCAACAAGATTTCTTGGCTGGATAACCTCGGTAGAAAGGATCGCCGACACAAGGATACCAAGTTGGAGAATGTCCTGGGTCATCTGCAGAAGCTTGCTATTGAGCATGAGGTGGACGAGAAGACGGGCAAGAGCAAGTTCACACTGGCTGAGAAGGTAAATGATGACGATGAGGATATCTAGGGGTGATGCTTTTGGTTGTTGAGAGGGTCTTTGTTTAGTTTGGCTGGGCGTTTCTGTAGTGTTCTGTCTCTAATACATAAGTGTTCGGCATTAGAGGAATAAGTGATTGTTGTTTGACACTAGTGGATTGTGACTCTGGTCATCTAACAAGTGAGTTTTATGATTCACTGTGTGTATTAGATACTTACATACTTGTTACCCTCGGAGGTACTGACCCGATCCTGATACAAACAAACTCATATAAAACCACCAGACGCTTTTCACTATGCCGCACCCCAGAGAGCCAGACCTTTATATAACATTACCGCATGTCCCTACCTTCGACCGATCACATTCGAGAAACCGCATCACTTCTGGCAGTGACTGCTGGATCACCCTGCTGTCCCCATTGGATCACCTGGTGCTCAGAGAACCAGGATTTCCCATCATGATTAACATTGCCAATCAGTTCTAACTTCATTGAGTAACCAAACTCCAAGAACTAAGACCAGTTCTTGTTACTAGATAGTACCATCTTACACCAGCCGACGAAGTTCTTTAAAAGGCACACGATACTTATAGACGTCCATTCTGTGATATTTTGAGGGCCTTGTAGTGATTCGCAGTCATGATAAAATCTTCTGTATTGAGCCACGCAATCTAGTCGTGATGTTTGTACAGGAAAATGATTGAGGGTATCAGTAGACCAGCAAACCAGCTTTCTCAGTTGCGTTTGTAATATTTAACATAAGTACCAACACAACTTATTAAAGATGTCCTAAGAGAAGTCAACTTTTAGTAGTTAGAAATGCTGATGGTTGTCCCAAGTCACGATCTACACCGATCCTATCCTAGCCCATCGCCAAGATTCGACATGCCGAGGTCTAAGCTAAAAAGTAAGAATCCGGGGTAAACAGGGGTCTTTTCCTCAAGACGAAATCACGAGCTACAAGCACGTCATCTTCAAGACTGTCCAAGAAAATTCCAAGCTACGAATACGATACTCTGCAGTTTTCCTATTTGCTGTTTTTGATCCCTACCTATCTATTTGTGGCCAGCAGTGTCTCTACATTCAAGCCCTTCTACCATGTCCCCACCTTCAACATCTTCCCCTCCAACAAGACCTCCGAGAAATCCTCCTTCGGGAACGGGATCATCTCGTCAGAAACTCGCAAGAAGAGCCTGCGACTCATGCAAAGTTCGGAAAATCCGATGTTCAGAAACGCCCCCCTGTACGGCATGCGAGGCGTCGGGGATAGAGTGTACGTTTAACCGGTCACAAGGGACCAGAGGGCCAAGAGGACTTCGACCTAGAACTCTGGACAAGATTGAGCGGAGACGCAACAAGGATACTTCTAGTCCAGATCAGGATCAAACTGTTTCTACACAGAAATCACCGTCGCCTGTTGATGAGGCAGCGTGTTTGCTTGACATGCTAGAGATCTACTCGGAAAGACTCTACCCCATCTGGCCCATAGTCGATGCAAGCGATCTTAGAAACAAAGTCCAGCAGAACCCTAGTGATGCAGATGCAGCCAAGTGTCTTGCTAACGCCGTGGCTCTCGCTGCTATTGCTCAGCTCAAGCTGGACACTGCATGGCGGCCCAGAGTGGAGGACGCGGAAACGCGGCTAAGCGAGACACTGGGCCTCTTGGATGCCTTGCGCATTTCCTTCTTTCTGCATATTTACCATGAGAACGCTGCTCCTGGTGGTACCAAGTCTCTTGTCTACCTACGCGAAGCAATCACACAAGCTCAAATTCTGCGTCTTGATCGAGAGTCTACATATGCTTCGTTATCCGAAGCCGACCAACATGTTTCACGACGGATTCTTTGGCTCTTGTTCGTCACGGAAAGGTAACTATCAATCCACAATAGCAAGAGATTGTTCGTTGCTGACTGATTTGTAGGGGCGTCGCGCTTCTTCACAAGCTGCCCATAGTCCTCAAGCCAAACATCCTGTTTCCTTGGTTTGGAGGAGCCGACGATCGCGCAGAGGTCCTTCCAGCTTTCCTGAAACTGGTTCATCTGTTTTGGGTGTTTGATCAGAGCGGCATTTTTGAGCTACTTCACAACTTTGACTCGGACTCAGATCTACCTAACATGGTCTCCGTTGCTCAGAACTGTCTCGAGCTCCTTCAACAAAAGCTTCTTGACTCAGCCGACAATGATGATTGGGGCCCGATCAACGAGGTACAGCGCGCAGATATGTTTGTTACAAGACAGTGGATGCGCGCTGTACTGTGGCGGGCGGCCCTTCGGTTTGGGATTGTCACTCCCAGTATGAACCCGGTGGACATTGCCAAAGACTTTCTAAGCTTGGTATCTGAGCTTCCCAAGACTGCACTTGAGTCTCATGGACCGACACTGGTAAGTCACATATACAGGTATAAAACGCTACAGGCTAACAATCTGGGCAGGAGTTCAAGACATTCGAGATTGCCACAGCGGTGATTGACGCAATGGCAAGCGACCACTCCATAACAGATGACCGATCTGGTCCAATTCTACACCAATTGCGAGACATACTATCGTCTTGTCGAGGAGGCAATCGGACTCTGCTTTCGCTTCTCACGATACGAATGGATGCCATCTTCAACGCAGGTCGTTTACTTGAGGTATCAGACGGCGATGTAGTTGCCTTTGAGACAAACCCTCAGATCTCCTTCCAGGACACGGCTGAGCTGTTGAATGCGCAGCCGAACCTCGCGATGCCGACTTACCAGTTTATGGAGGATCAAGCCTCGCAAATTTGCTGGCCGCCTTTGGACCTCGGCTATCTCGTCCGATCTCCATCGCCGCTTACTCGGATGTTGCTGGAGTCGATGCCCCGCGATGTTGGAGAGCAGGATCAGCAAGCAGTGCGACAAATAATCGAGACATCTACCTAGGTTGTGAACAAGTTGTTATGTGGGCATGTTGGCCCTTGACTCGGTCTCGATTCTTAAGCAAACATTTATTTTTTTTGGTATGTGCTCTTCTGTTTGAAGCCTGAGAGTCCCCAGGGTTGCAGGCTCAATTTCCCTGATACAACAGACGAAATAACTTGATCATTTTATGGGGGCTTATACAAGCTCTTAGATCGCTTATTTCTGATACCCTAGGCTTTAGTTTAGAGAGTGAGGGGAACAGAGAACTAACTTAATGGTGGAATACAGGGGAGCACATTGCGCCATCCCCAACCCTGTCACATCAATTCCCCGCTGCAAGTCAACCCACCTTGTGATTGTGCAGAAGCGTGGTCAGCATAGCAAATAGCCGATGTTGTATCTGTCTTCATGTTATGTTACACGCCGTATGACTCAAGCTTACTATTAACACAAGAATCTCATGACTATTGAGCTGTTTGAACGCAAAGCAAAGCGTCGGCAAACTAGTGGTGATTCCCCGCAAACTCAGATTACAGTATTCTCCAGTGTAAGTTTATCTCCACATCAAGCACTTCTCCGAGAATTACTCCGCAGCTCACAGCAGTTATTGACCACCTATACTGACTCAACTTCAACAGAGTAACACAGAATACATCATTAACATACTCATAACTCTTCGAAATGGCTTGGGCTGAACCTAGAGATACCGGCATGGTCTATCGCCGCCTCGGGCGCTCTGGACTTCATGTGAGTGCTATTGGTCTGGGCAGCTGGTTGACTTACGGCGGCTACTCTGAAGATGAGCAGGCTTTTGCTTGTATGAAGAAGGCTTACGATCTGGGAATCAACTTCTTCGATACTGCTGAGAACTACACTGCTGGTCAGGCTGAGATTGTTATGGGAAAGGCTATTAAGCATTTTGGTTGGAAGCGAAGTGATCTGGTCATCACCACGAGTGAGTCTTCTCAACAACTTGTGAGGCAATCATGCTGACAGTTTTCAAGAAATCAACTGGGGTGCTGTTAATGGAGAGATTCTTGTCAACAACCATGGTCTTTCAAGGAAGCACATCATTGAGGGCTTAGAAGCTTCGTTGGAGCGTCTTCAGCTACCTTACGTTGACATTGTCTACGCCCATAGACCAGACAGACTTACTCCTATGGAGGAGACTGTCCGTGCCTTCAACTATCTGATTGACAATGGAAAGGTACGTTGAGAACGTGTTACTTGGTAGGCGGAATACTGACAGGTCAGGCCTTTTACTGGGGTACTTCAGAGTGGTCCGCTGATGAGATTGCCGAAGCTGTAAGTGAATCGGTATCATATACCTATTGAAACCAGACTCTTACAATCACATAGGTCGGCATTGCACGCGATCTTCGCATGATTGGACCAATTGTAGAGCAACCATTCTACAACATTCTAGTCCGAGACAGAGTAGAAGGTCAATTCCAGCGCCTCTACGAACGTGTTGGTTTAGGCATCACCTCATTCTCTCCTCTCAAGATGGGCGTTCTCAGCGGCAAGTACAACGACATTGTCGACGGCCAACCACCCAAGGACTCCCGCTTCGGCGCCAGCAAGGACAGTTTCGCAGAGTTTATGCGCGGTAAAATCGGCAGTGATGATTGGAAATCTGAGATTGAAAAGGTCCGACAGTTGAAGCCCATCGCGGAGAAGTTGGGTATTAGCCAAGCTCAGCTTGCTATTGCCTGGTGTCTGAAGAACCCTAATGTTACCAGTGTTATTACTGGTGCTAGTCGGCCTGAGCAGTTGGAGGATACAGTTGCTTCGCTCAAGATGCTGGATAAGTTGACGCCTGAGATTATGGACGAGATTGATGCCATTACTAAGAATAAGGTTAAGCTGGATCCTGCTAGACAGAGCTAGGAAAGTGAACGCAATGTCAAATAAGAGAGGAAGTGATGATTAACATCTGGCACGCTACAAGATTGTGACTGGGAATGTTAAATGAGCTGTTGACATACATACTGGTTCATCAGCTAAGAAAACATACTTGATGTGGCCTTGTGAGATAGGGAGAGGAAAGGGTAACAGAGGTGGACAACAGCAGATTCTTCGCTGCGATTTTGAACTCTTCCAGACAGCGGGTGAAAGTATGCTATGCCAGCCCGTATGTGGAACCTTCACTGCAATTTTAACCTCTCCCCAGACTTCGTCATCTTATAAAACTAGCTGGTGAG
This sequence comes from Fusarium chlamydosporum, assembly GCA_014898915.1. Classification (NCBI taxonomy): domain Eukaryota; kingdom Fungi; phylum Ascomycota; class Sordariomycetes; order Hypocreales; family Nectriaceae; genus Fusarium; species Fusarium chlamydosporum. Next base: position 42,187 of record JAAVUD010000048.1, on the reverse strand, counting down.
GGGGTATGGGCTTTTTCACTGCAATTTTAACCTCTTCCCAGAGTTCACTGCCTTCGGGTTACTCCTAAGGGCCTATAAGGTGTACATGGGGCAATAGAAGGCATCGTCTCTTCACTGCCACAGAAGCCTCTTGCCGGTCTTCCCACTCAAGATTGTTGCGCTCATCGGATGTTGACCTTCACTGCGACTTTGATCTCACTCCAGAGTCCGTGACCTTATCACGACGGCATAGGTAGGAAGTGACCGTGTATTCCTTTTTCCATTGCAATTTTAACTTTCCCAAAGTCCCACGCCTTTGGTTTACCTTCCAGCGTTTGTAATGCGTGCCAATGCGTTCCCATAGGTATGAATGAATTGACAATTAGTCTTACTTAAAAAGGACCAATTGAAGCAATCCCAAATATGCCCAGTATATACATACCAAGCCTACATATCTCAGCCACGATGTCTGTCGCCTCAATCACATACGTGGTAGTATATATCAGTGGCTAAGTTGCAACTCGGCGCCCGGCAAGATGAGTTTCGACAGTCATCTCAATCATGACTTCATCATTCTTACAAAACACGATCAGAAGCAAAACTCCGAAGCACGAAGAAAAGAAAGTAGGGTTTATTCGGCCTCGCTCTTTTGTCGCTGGAGATATCGGAGGATCTGGCCATGTTTCACAGAGAACCCTTTACTGGTTTTCGTATTTAGACGCATCTGATTGGTGATTCAAGTTGGTGGTGGTGGAGGAGTTACACTCTACGGTCCACCTCGACGGAGATCCACTTACCCAAAGTGGTAATACCTATCCCGCTCAAGTTAATTGCTAAGTCCGCGATAGCATCATTGACGATGAAATGGTATGGAGGGGAAAGGAATTAATGATCTTTCGGAGTTAACGACTACTATAGAGTGAAGGTTGAAGGTAGAAAATGAAGTATAAAGATGAGGACAACGACGGCGATTCAAGAGTTTAGTATCATCATCACTCGTCACTTCACAACAATAACAACTTCACTACCCTACCAATACAATTCTCATAAATCATCTATCAAAATGTCTCAGCAGTACGCCAAGAACCAGCCTGAAGGCTTTGTCAACAAAATTGAGCGAGTAGCCATCATTGGAGTAAGTGTCTCACCTGCTCTTTCATCACCCACCCACTAACACATCACAGGCTGGCGGAAGTGTTGGCAAGCACATGGCCAGGGAGATCATTGCAGGCGGAAAGCACACTGTTACTGCAATCACTCGGAAGGGAAGCACCAGCAGTACACCCGAAGGTGCTCAAGTCATCGCAGTCGACTACGAAGATGAGAACTCCCTCGTCGAGGCTCTCAAGGGACAGCAATTCCTCGCCATCTCCCTCTCTGTCCTAGCTCCTCCTGGTACACAAGTGCGAATCGTCCGCGCTGCTGCGATTGCGGGTGTACCATGGATTATGCCCAACGTCTACGGCACAGACGTTACCAACAAGAGTCTGGCTGAAGAGAACATGACTGGTGCTGGCATCTTCCCCGGTATCAACGCGATCGAAGAGGCAGGCGTCTCATCCTGGATCGCCATGTGCTGCTCTTTCTGGTACGAGTTCTCCGTCTGCCAGGGTCCTCAATGGTACGGCTTCGACTTTAGCAACGGCCAGAAGAAGATCACTCTATACGATGACGGCAACACTCAGATCAACACTTCAACTTGGGAACAGTGCGGTCGAGCCTTTGCTTCTCTTCTTAGCCTCAAGGTCATCCCCGATGATGAGAACGACAAGTCTCCCACTATTTCTCAATGGCGAAACAAGCCTCTCTACATCTCCAGCTTTCTTCTTTCTCAGCGTCAGATGCTCGACAGTATTCAACGCGTGACTGGTACCACGGATAAGGACTGGACGATTGAGTATGAAGGTGCCAAGGAGCGCTGGCAGCGAGGTTGTGACTTGGTGAAGCAGGGTGATCATTCTGGTTGGGCGCTCGCCATGTATGCACGAACATTCTTCCCTAATGGTGATGGCAACTTTGAGGCCAAGTATGGGCTTGCTAATGAGGCTTTGGGTCTGCCGAAGGAGGACTTGGATGAGGCTAGTGCCAGGGCTGTTGAGATGGCTGAGGCTAACTACAACTACTTTATGAACCGAAGTCATTAGATGCGAGTTTGGGGGTGGTATTAATGGGGGTTTTGGGTAGATTGACAACAAATAGTCAAGTTGATTTATCCTACATACAAGATTTAAAATACAACTTACAAGATAAAATGGCGTGTGGCAGTCTGTCCGTTGTGACTCATCATAGTCTGTAAAGGAGCAAAAATATCAGTTATTGCATGGAGCAAAAGATTGATCCCGCCCGGGCTCGAACCGGGGACCTTCTCGGTGTAAACGAGATGCGATAACCAACTACGCCACAAGACCAATGAGCTTATCCGATTTAGATGTCTGAAGTTGCGTTGTTTTTGTCTTATGTACACCGCTTTTCGATGAGACGAGTGAGAGACACGACTGTGGTGGTTTGGGCCCATTACCAAATCGAGATTAGTCTAGTGGATCCCGAGCCGTCCCATGTGGGACAGCTAAAAAAAGGCGCCAATCCAATTGGCAGATCTAAAATTGTCAAGCGATTGGCCATGCGCTCGCGGGTCATGTGCTTTGCCCCCACATGCGTCACGTGGTCCAAAGAGGATAGCCCGTGCTGTATCCGTACTATGGTAACTGATTCTGCGCCTGTTCAGACGTAGTAAACGAGAAGGACGAGCGTATCACTTGACACTGAACTCAATTTAAATACTAAGAACTTGATTAGTTACTCTTCAGGCCACGCAGAAATCGAATACGGCAAGCCCCTACCAGAAGCTGCAAAAGTCTTGCTCGCAATGTTGAATGACAGATGCCTTATGGTTTCTGAAAGGCTTAAAAACTGACCACCACTACTATTACCCTGCAGAGCCACCCGTCTTGGCAACGGCTTGGCGATGTATCCGGGCAGAGCCTCAAAATTTGAATCCAAACGTGGAAAATGACCTTGATTTCGATTGCTTGTGAACCGGGTGCAGCTGGTATTTTCTTCGTCCAGGGGCCCCCTCTCCTCCTCTCAGCTGTTGAGGTTCTAGACTCGGAGGAGGACGGGGAGCCCATTAGCAGGCCTCGCTCCGGTCGAAGGCGTCCTCGCCTTCTCTAATTCTGTGTCCTGTTTTTGGGGATTTCTTGTTAGTAGTAAGTATACCTAAGACGTTCTCTGTCTATATTGTTTCTGACAACTACTAAGCTCTGCCTATCCTTCATCAACGCTTCCTTGACTTACACAGGTCGTCTTGCCCAATACTCCCCTCCACCTTGACATCAGCTACCGTTCCTTCAGCAAGCAACTGAGCAGATTCATTTATGCTGCCATGTTGTTATTCCTCACCAGGGCACTAACTATCAAGTGCGCCTGCTCAGTTACATATTTCCGTCTTAGATGTTCAGAAATGTCCCCCGGAACTGGCTAACCCATCGGGCAACCAAAAACCCAAGATCACGATACTCCAATACCCAATCTAGGGGTGGCAGAAAAACTCAAGACTAAAGCTTAGGGTGTTAGAAATAAACAACCTAAGAACTTATCTAAACTCGCATAATGTGGCCTCGTTATTTCGTCTCTTATGCCCAAAAGACTCAAGTTTTATATGACCCTGGGGCCAATCTCCCTAACGGGCGCATCTCCAACCTCCCCAACTCCAACAACCCAGACGTTCAATAACCATTACTTAATAAATCCACATAAATCAAGGGGAAATCTTTGGGGAAACCCCTCAAGGTCGCGGGGTTTCATACTGTATCGCGGAGTTACCTGCAAAGCTTGAACAAAATGTAGATTTCTTCACGTAATAAAATCTCTTTCTCCAGAATGTCAACACGGGGTTTTAAACTGGGGATTCCCAATTATACCTCATAAAGTTTTAATATCTTGCCACTAAGAAGAAGACCCTCTATTAATTCCCACATGGGCCATGCTTATCCCTTGAACCGAAGCCGGTCGATGCCGGTCCCTGAGAGAACGAAAAACGCTCTCACAATACCTGTAATATGGGAATAGCAATGGGATGTCGTTGTGAAGCCGGTTCGACCGGCGGCGACTCGGTTAAGACGGATGTTACTGGCGGGGGTAGCACGGGCCAGTATAAGGACAAAGAGCCGCATGAGACGGTATTATCTGACTTGACTTTGTTTATGAACAATTTCTGCAAGTCACATTAAACTCGGGGGAATATTTGGGGTTTGACTCCACTGATAGTTGCAGTGATAGAAGACCTGAAATCTCCTGATTTTAATCTCCAAGTTTTGAAGTTGGGGTAGTAAAGTGATGGACAGTTTCCTAGACTAGCCGAGTAGCCGATCATTGTGTCTGCCTGGAGCTGAGGCTATAGTAATCTGACTATTAATTGTATGCTTGAAACTCTCAACGTGACATATTGGGGTAAGACTATGCTTAAAACAGAATGCTTTAGAGAAGGGATTGTGTTTTGTAATACTTACTGTGAAGCCCGCTGATTCCGGAGAATGACTAGCCTAGTGTAAACTGTCTGTCGGCTCCGAAGCTGAATGACACTTGCATGGATCTATAAGACTGGGGAAATGATAAGAAATGCATTGCTATCGGATACTGGACTTCACAAGACAATAGAGGATCAAGATCAGTAAACCATTCAAGTCAATAGTGATCATCATGTTGTAAGCAAATTATGTACGACGCAACTGACGAGAGTGGCTTAACAATAAATGACGGGATGCCAAATAAGCAGGAAATAATCTCTTCAAAATTTCCAGTACCTGTCTAGCCAGGACGTAAAAAAATGTCATCCACCCTCCCCAGAAACAATTCTAGAACAAAAAGAGATAGGCTCTTCCCCGGCCCGGGGCCAAAAGAAAATCTCCACAACGTCATTTTTCTGTTGATCTTCTCTAATCTGTTCCTGTCATGGGGTGAATGTCAGTGTGGATCGTCATACTTGGGGGAGCGCGCCCTTTTACGCAACAGCAATGACTTTGGGTGACAGAAACTTGACCGCGGGAAGCATGATGGACGAAATTGATTGGGAAGTGTTCCCCTAAGAACAGTGGTAGTTTTGGTTGATTATTTGTTTCATCCTGGACCCAAAGTTTCGGTCATTTCTGCTACCACTTAGATATACACACCATTGGGTCTCGTTGATACGCCGTTGCATATCATGGATCGCCATGCACACCTGGATACAGTCTAATCCAGCAATGGGAACGATCCTCCGTTAACGGACAGCTCCTACATTTAAATACTCTCTTCCCCAGACTCTTCTTTCCTCTCCCTCGACATACCCCAATCACACGGCCTTTCACCATGGAGTCCCAATCCCCACGGGACAAAAACGTCCACATCGACGACTCAGCAGCCCTCGAACAGCTCGGCCATAAGCAAGAACTCAAGCGCAACTTCTCCAAAATCTCCCTGCTCGGTCTCGCCTTTGCCATTCTCAACACATGGACCGCCCTCTCAGCCTCCATCAGCTTGGCCCTTCCCTCCGGCGGTCCCAGTTCCGTCATCTGGGGTCTTATAGTTGCTGGAATATGTAATCTCTGCTTGGCTGCTCCTCTAGCAGAGATGTTGTCGGCGTATCCGACAGCCGGTGGACAGTATCATTGGGCTGCGCTGCTCGCTTGGCCAAGATGGTCAAGGGGTATCAGCTATGTTACTGGTTGGATTAATGCGGCTGGGTATGTCGTTTTGACTGCGACTGCGCCTTTGCTTGGAAGCACTTTTGTTACGGATGCGATTACTTTCATGAATCCTTCTTACAAAGCCCAGGCTTGGCATCAGTTTCTCATTTATCTCGCATTCACCCTTATCGCTTTGGTCATTAACGCCTTTGCTACTCGGCTGCTTCCTCTCTTCAACAAGGCCGCTTTCCTATGGAGTATCTCCGGCTTCGTCATTATCAGCATCACTGTTTTGGCCTGCGCTGCACCAGACTACCAAAGCGGCGCCTTTGTCTACGGAAAGTTCATCAACGAAGTCGGATGGCCAGATGGATTGTCTTGGATGCTTGGACTTCTTCAGGGTGCCTTTGCTCTGACTGGTTTCGATGCTGCAGCCCACATGATCGAGGAGATCCCCAACGCTCGCAAGGAGGGACCTAGAATTATGATCTGGTGTATCCTTATCGGCATGTTGTCCGGATTCATCTTCCTTTCATGCCTCCTGTTCGTTCTCAAGGACGTCCAAACTGTTATTGAGTCACCTGCCGGTGCCTTGTTGCAGATGTACTTTGACGCTACCAACAGCAAAGCCGGAAGTGTCTGTCTTATTGTCTTTTCCATCGTCTGCATGGTCTTTACCGCGACGGCTATTATGACTACTAGTGCGCGTATGACTTATTCGTTCAGTCGTGACCGCGGACTCCCATTCAGTAGTGTTTGGGCCAAGGTGCATCCCACGTTGGATGTGCCTCTGAACGCCCTTCTCTGGACCACAGCCTGGGTCATTATCTTTGGTCTCATTCTCTTGGGAAGTTCCAGCGCTTTCAATGCTATCACTGCAGCTTCGGTTGTGGCTCTTGGTGTCACGTACGCCATCCCTCCCGCTATCCATCTCCTGCGTGGCGGAAACAGACTTCCTGAAGACCGGCCCTTCAAGCTCAGCACTCCTGTGCGTTGGGTTTGCAGTCTCGTTGGTATTGCGTGGTCCATTCTCACTACCGTTTTGTTCGTGTTCCCACCCGAGCTTCCTGTTACACCAACCAACATGAACTATTGTATTGCTGCATTCGGAGTTATCCTGTTCCTCGCTGTTGGTACATGGATCTTTGACGGAAGGAAGAACTACAAGGGACCGGCTATCGACATGAACATGGACGGTGCCACTTTGGAGGGTGCTTCTATGGCTGAGACTACTTGCACTTCTAATCCTGAGGATGACATGAAGAACCCTAAGCTTTAGATTTTAGGTAGCATTTGGCTTATAAAAATGAATTGAATTTACGAATAACATTTGAAATTGTGTCCGAAAGTAGCCCTATTGAAGTTGTATATTACTGCTTGTCGATAATGGAAGCCTGCACGAACGGAAGAGTCTGTAGATGACCTAGTCCACAGCTGTACCACAAAGATCGCTCAAAGTATAGAAAACTCTTTAATATCTTAATTAACACGATTCGTATTACGGACTAAGATCCGTCAAATGAAGCTTTCACAATTCGACCGTCGCCACTCTGACACCTTGGGTTTTATTTTTGAACGGAGCAACGTAGCAATAGGCAACATAAAATGACGAAACAATAACCTTGATGGGGTTCTAAATATGGATGCAATGCAGGCTTATTTTAACTGGTAAACAACTTCCATGTCTCAGACTCGGGCGCTCTGAGAGAACTGTCAGAAGATAGTGGTGTTAATGGACTAGACATGCGCCTTACTCTTTCACTGCAATTTTAACCTCTGCCCAGAACCCAGGGCCACAACCCAGAGTCTTTAAGGGAAAAGCTAGAGAAGATGAATGCTAGGGGCGGCTTTGGAATTTATGGTGATAGACTAAATGGCAGTACTATCGAGCGAATAAATTCGACTCTGGCAGTAGCAGCCAGTTGCCAATTGCAATCGTCGCACGTTTTGCTTGGTTATCGCGTCGACTGTACTTCTGCTCATCATGTCCTGCGGATTGAGATTCCACATAAGCTTTTAGAGGAGGGAAATAACGTTAAGATATGGAAGCTACCTACTGTGAACCAAACAGCGATATAGTTCCAAACATTGGTGGTATTCGGCAATCGACGATTTGTTGTTAATGGATACGCACTGTGCCAGGGAATATACACAGCCTCCTTAAGCGACCATGTTTAAAACCAACTTCAATTGGGCTACTTCTTCCCTCTAACATCTTCTCAACCAAAACTCATTATTCTATTTCTTTTGGAACAATTCTCAAAGGAAGAAAAAGCGCGATTTTCCAGCAAATTACTCCTTTCTTTAAAGAGGGGTTGAGGGGAAACGTGATAGACCCATATGATCGCCATTACGCGGCCTCATCAGCGCAGATTTTGAGGCACTTTGACGGAAAATCACCAAGACAGTAACGGTAAATGAGAGCCTCGTAACGAAATAATCAACCTTTTTAGACCAGGATCCGTGTCAATGGTAAGCTTATCATCTAAATAGTTAATTTAAAATTAAACTCTTTCTTTTTAAACGGTTTCTTCTCGATCCGTATCTGGTGGCGTAAGAGGCCGACTCATCCAATTACTCGTCTTTGTAAAGGGCCACGCAATGCTGCGTCGCAAGCAGCTGTCTCCTCTTCTTCCTCACCAACAAAAACTTCACTAATACCCTTTAACTGTAACATAATGAAATACGAACGGAACATTCCATTAATTCATTCATTCATTCTTAACTTTTACGAGAAATGGATCGATTTTTATGAAAATAATACACGGTTGAGTGAGTCAGGGAAAGGACAGAACAGAAGCTTATAAAAATGACGATGCCTCCACCACTTCCTCCTGTGTTATCCACCACACACGAACACGATGTAGATGTCTCGTCGACTTCTATTCTGAGCATCATAAAACCTCCTGTTCCAGGTCGACGTCCGAGAACTGCCCAGTCACCGAATAATGCAGAGATTTTAGTCCCACCTCTTATTGCAGGCGCACTCGTTGCTGCTTTTGCAACTGCCCTTGCCGATGGGTTGAACAACGAACTTCTCACCCACTACTACCTCCCCGAACAAAAGTTCCGAGTCAACATCGACAGGGTCTTGGATCGACTATTATCCGAGTTTACGTTCAAGTTGTGGGATGAACTTTGGGCTTTTTACTGCGACTCGAATCCGCACTCAACAGAGCAGATAAAGAAGCTCTTTGATGGCCCTATCTGCCAACTTATACTCATCCTCAATGGACCTGAGGCACCTCGATGTATTCTTGATAAACTCGGTCCGGGAATTTCGAGACGGCCGTCGACATGGTCTGAGGCGGCTCGAGGTATCGACCTACCTGTCGCGCTTCAATTATTATGCAGTTACTGGGATAGAGAATATCCTGCCAGGTCACCCAGGGGCTCCCCCAATGAGATTGCTTCCTCACTTCATACCTATATCACAACAGGTAACTCTGCAAAACATCTCATTTCAAGGATTCGAGAGACTTTGGTCTCACCGCACCATGTGCAGATGCATATCATGGAATCATCTCTTTGGCATATCCTCATGAAGCCCCCTTATAGGCCACCTGGAGACGGCTTCCATGTTGTGCAGTTCAAGTTCGAATGCCACCTTCCTGGTATACTCCAGGATATTGGGGATCCTCAACTGGTCAAGATTGGTTCTCGGACGGCTATCACTGGGACCGCTAATGACTGGGTCTACACCACAATATCCGAGTATGCAGTCAAGCAGTGGCCCAAGTGTGGTGAGCTCCTCCTGGGCTGTATTGAAGACGCCGTCAGAGAGGCGTCTGTATCCAGTCATGACGGCCACTCATTCTCGGGCATGTCTATATGGGACGGAACTGATAACCCCTTTCTATGTCCTGGCTTGCGACTGCTACACGTTGAGGTTGAAGATGGTTATATCCGCCTCACGGTTTCGGCCTGGACACATACTATGATCGAGATCCTGCAGCAAATGGCATGGACATGCGCGGCCCTTAGTGCTTCACCACTTCCCACTTCTCTAGCTGAGTCTGCAGTTCAAGTGGCAGACTGGCAATATATGGAGGACTCTATCTTTGTTGAGTGCAATCTCTCACAACGGCCCGTACCAGAAGGGGATGGACCAACGTGGCTGAAGCAATTGGGAGGAGTTGCTATTGCAAATGGGTTTCCCATAAGTCACATTCGAGAAGATGTCCAGATGTCATAGCCCGGAAACGAGCAGATAGATTTATGTACAAGACGAGGCAACGTTTATTGTATTGTCAGATGATACCCGTAGTCTAATAACAAGAAAGGACTCAACAATGATAAGTTGCATCTATGCCGGAGACATTGCGAAAAGCCAAAGCCAAGGGGTGCTTTATTTGCGTCGATATACGTGTTTATTGAACGGGCATTGACCAGGCTATTGGCGTCGTATAGAAGTCGCGATATCTTTCTGTTTGAATCTCTGGTCTCCAGGTCTAATAGACTGAGTCAGAAAGATGTAGGCGCGCCCACGTTCCTTTTCGTTCTGCAGGTACATCTTCATGATTGTTTAAAATGTTGCCACCCATAGCCGTAGTCGCCAAATTCTGGATTGAGCTCAATACGATTGATTGGGGAGCGTTTTTGAGGATGAGGGACTTGAGGATCCCTTGTCTCCAAGTCCAAACGGAATGATAAAATGTGTTCGGTCGCAAAGCAGCAAAATAACTCGCTTTGATCGCACGCGGTTTCCAATCTCAATCTCATGGTTCTTGATCCTTTTTTTTTCTTCTTTTTGGTGAGACACGAGTTGTGCGTGACCTGAAAATGAGAAGAGTGGATGCCAAGTAGGCTTTGCCACAGAACTCCCAACTCAAGATGCGTACAACTGATAGCTCCCGAGTATTATTGACATTGAGAAGCCTCTCAATTGACTCGTACTCAATTTCTCCAAATCTAATACCCTTAGTTTTACTGTAATGAATCCACGGCACTGAGGAAGCCATACCTTATATCCCGGTCAACTCGTGCCGCGCTGGTACTCTAGGGTATCCTCCAAGTCTTGGCCTTCCATCGGCACTTGTACAATCGTGTACGGAATTGGCGAGTTTATATATATCACGTGGGCAGTCGGGAGTGGTGTTGGACTTTGTATCTGGAAACGGTCTTGGTCTTCACTTATGATGGTACGGCTGAAACGACGATTGCGAAAGAGCTTCACGAGCGGCGACGCGGCGCAGCGCAATTATGGTTGGGATCTGTCGCAGTCGCACGAGACGAAGTCTGGCGGGTTGACGAGCTAGAGACTAAGAAACTAATTCGGACGGACTATGCTAATTGGAAGTTTTCGGGCGAAAGGGTGAATTAATTGAATCGAAATCACGACGATAGCGAAATGGCGAAGTGGAATAGCTAGACGGTATTGTTAGTTTTACATCCTAAAACCCTGATACCTACTGTTATCGGCTGATTTCTGACTATAATTCTGACTATCGACATATTGGAGTTGAAGATGGACTACTGGCGGATATTCTTCTTTGCCGTATGCAATTTCTGATATTGCTGCAAAGATGAATGATCTGACCGTATAAATTCGGTGTCGAATTGATCTGAGCTTGACGGCCTGCTTATTATGGATCGTCCGTGCCGCGGGTGAAATACTGTAGAAGCTTTCCAGAGATTGTCATGGGATTGCGTATGTATCACGTGGTGCCTGTTCCTGGAGATGAAGTCATTCTGCGTCGAGCTTGTTATCGCTTCGTATCGCGTTCACCGGGTGGGTGAGTTTCAGTTGTTTTTGGAGAAGGAAAGGAAAATCAAGGGACCATGGCGAAATTCGAAGTGAGTCAAAAGAGATGTTCTCGTGATCAATCGTTCAGTTTCAATCTCGAGTCAATTGGTCGCCCGGCGTTCGCCTGCTGGCGGTCGAGGTCGTTAAAAAGGTGGCATGCTCGATTGAATGAGCTGACTGCAGTACGTGCGTGCGTGCGTGCTCTAAGCCAAAACGCTCTGGCCTGTCCATTTAGGTACCGTATCGAAAAGAAGCCAGGGATCAACGGGATCCATCAACGTCTCCACATGATGTCGCCTGTTGCCGACCCCACTATCGGATGTTGACGATGGCCGTGTAAGAGATGGGGAGTTTGAAGATGATGATAATGAAAAGGTGAAGCTATCGCAAGCAATCCCAAGATAAGAAAACGTAGAAAATAAATGATAAGAAAAGCACTCATTAATGAGGCCCCGTGTATCTCATGACTGTATGGACCATTGGATCCCAAGTGTGGAGGGGGTGCTCGAGATGCAGAGCTGCCCTCTTTATGTGGGAGTGCCCTCCTTGTTTCCGACAGCGTCATGGCCATAAAAGGGAACCTCAGAGAGTCAGGTACAAACTACTAGTCACAGGGAACATGGCACGCGGCCTCTGCCCATGGGGAGATGAACGTATCCTGGTCACAACAGCATGACGCTGGTACGATACCAGCAGCAAGAGGACAAACATACTACGGTACATACTACTGTACTGTAGCTTTGAGCCATCTCTAGCTAGTTCTTGACGATCTCGAGAGGGGGAATTCCTGCAAACAGAACATGGCTGGCTGATTGACACCCTCCTCCATTTAATGATACCAGAGACGTCTCGGCGAGCTCTTGATTGATTAACTTGGCTGGGCGGCATACTAGCAGCACCATGACTAGCCAATCGACCTAGCACTTCCCCTCAGTTTACTACCACAAGGTTTCACGCGGGCGTTCTTGGAGGAGGGGAACAGGGAGTTTATGATTGATTGCAGTTGAGGTTTGTTTAGAAAGTCCCTCTTTAGTTGCAACCCTAGCACGTATCTTGAGCCATGTACCTCCCTGACTCTCCCTATCTGGTGTCAGGTGAGTTACGCCAACAAGCGCCAAAGCACGCATCCGCGAGCCGAAGGCTCCGGGGGACACGGACATGGGCTAGGGGCATGAGGAGGGAGGGATGGGATGGTTGAACGAGATGAGGGGCAGGATAGCAACGCAACTGGCGATCCTTCGTCATCGGTCATGGCTGAATCAATGTGCCAATCTTGTTGGTTTTGGTTTCGTCGACGTATTTCTGATCGGCCACACCTAGTTACAGTATGCTGCAACCCCTCTTGAGATTCATCTGAGAACACCTTCAACCTTTTGATTGATACAATTCCAAGTCAATACTCAACCTGATGACTTTCTCGCGGGCTTCCGCGACCGTCAATTGCTGTCTATTGAATCACCTCACTCGATTGCCGGGGGCCCATTGAACGCGCCACAAATCCACCAGGTTCCCGATCGTGAGTGGGTCAGTGGACAAGCTTTCCCCGGATTCTGGTCTTCTGCGCTAACCAAAGAAGGAGAGCAAGCGGGTACCAGACCGGTACGTAGAGCGGGTTCCCACCTGCCTGCGTCGGTGTTGCGCCAGCGCTAGTCTCATTGCGGCTTCAGGTGTGGTCTGCTGAGCTTGGAGCCAGGGGCGTCACGCCTTCCGTCAGGCCAAAGTCACGCGATTGTTCAACGACGACTCAATTCAAGACTGCGACCACTGAGTGGTGCAATAATCCACAATGAATGCATCTTTTAGTAGTAATCCTAATGCGTTCTTGTAACATTGAAACAAAAACAGAAAACGGAGCGAGGCGCAGGCACGGGTAGACTGCAGTGCAGTGCAGTGTAGTGTAGTGCAGTACAGGCACCTCACTTCTTCTTAGCTGTACCCCCCTAGGTAGGTCGTGCTCTTCCCTTCCCTTCCGGGTGTAGACATGGGCAGTTACCCCGCCCAGTCTGACGACAGCAGCTCATTGCAGGCAGTTCCTGATTGATGTACAGAGTAAGGTGAAGCCTTCCAGTAAAGTAGTATAGGATGACTGGGGATCAAGTGGAAGGTACCTACCTCAGGTACCGTCTTGCCCTGCCTTAGGTTGCCTGTGAATGTCTTCCCATGGATCGGAGATGAACAACCCCGAACGGCAAGTGCGTCTGCCCGTGTTTGTGATTGCAATAAGTAACAACCCCTTCCCCTCCATCTGCTCCTTCTTTCTCTCTTCTCATCATCACACCTTCAAACAACAACCAACAAACCAAACCAACTTCACTTGCAATCTTCTGCTTTTGTCGCAAAAGGTTCGTCATCATCCTTCATACAACCTTCCTCCTTCCCATTGATATCACCTTCTTCCAATGTCAATATCACTAACATCCGTTCCTTTTCAGCAGAATCAGCTACAACAACCAGATCTCCTAGATCAACTCACATAACAAACCTCCAACATGTCGGAACCACTCTCAAAGGTCGATTCAGCCGTTCAAGGCCTCTCAAGCTCTCCCCCCGCAAAGGATGACAAGAAGTCCCGGAGACAAAGCTCAGTAGCGGCACCCGGTGTCTACAACGTCAATGACCTCGGTAAGGTTCCAGATACTCATCCCTCATGATTACGTCCGATATCGGATGAGCTGTTGCGAGAGCTTCATATGACATGTTACTAACTTGCTACTATAGAGGCTGAGGGCATTGAGCTTGAGCTCGCTCCCGAGACCCAAAAGACAGGATGGTAAGTCATTGGCTCCTTGTCGACCCCGCACTTCGACATCGAGACATCATTCATCATGACAGCCACTGACACCTTCAATAGGAAGATCAACACTAGCCCTGCCTCAATAGAAGACCCTGCTATCCTCAAGCTTCCCCTGTCAACGCCGCCCGTCAAGAGAATCGACCTTCACTTCCCACTAGGAAAGGAGGTGACAGCACGAAACCTCAAGGGTGTAACAATCAAGGATGCTCTTGATGCCATTCACAAGGCTTACAAGAAGCGGGTATGTTTTTGGATCGTCTCACAATTGGACCATGACACATACTGACATTCCCAGGCCGATGATGAGCTCGACAAGCCCTACCTCGCTGGATTCGAGTGGGACAAGGAAGAGTCATGGACCCGACTTGTTGTTCACCTCCAGACTCAGCCCACAAGCACAACGTTGGGCGGACCCGTCGGTGGCGGTAAGAAGAAGAAGAACAAGAAGGCTGAGGAATAAGTTCTTCCCGTCACCCTGGTATCTGTTCCAATAGTTCCTATAATTCTTGTTCGTTTCGCTGGTTTCGTTGCGAGTCGGCGCTCGGGATATTGCGTCTAGATATTCTCGGTCCGGTCATATTCTGTGCGATTGCTGGAAGCATCGCCTGATTGTAATCCTCAACTCCTACAGTTCTTGTTATCGCTGGTCGATTCGGTCGGCGTTTCAAGGATCTATGATGCCATAGATCCTTTACATAATATACATTTCCAAACAATAACGTCCAAAATGCATGTGAAGTGCGTAAAGAAATGTGTTTCACTGATATCTCATGTTTACTTTGTGAGACTCCAGCTATCCGCCCCAGACCCACCTTATCCTTACCCCGCGATGATGATTTTAGCTTTGGTGAATTTGTACCTGAACCCTTGAACTAATTTGATTTTGCGCCTCGATCTTAGGTTGTTGATAAGATTGCCATTTCTTACCAATCTTTCATCCCGATCATATGCGATAAGACGGCATGGTACCGAGTCTCTCTCCTCAGTTGGGTAACATCTCACCTCCAAAGATCAGCGGAATCAAAGCGCGATGATCGGCGGCTAACGTCGGGCCGTGACACGAATGAGATGCGGAATTACACTTGAACGGCTTACACGGCTACTGGACGTCATCCGCTGTTCAAGACGGGAAGTTCCCAAAGCCGTCAAAACACAGTTATAAGCATCATATTCCCACTCTTGTTCCTCGTGTAATACCTCACAGATTCGATCAGTTGAGAAACGAGACTAGACTGTGAACATGCCCATCACTACATTTGATCTCAAGGAGAAGTACCGTTATCAGAATGGTTTCAACTGCCATTTAGAGTGAGAATCACATGCTTTGGATCCATTTCATAACATGGACTGACAGTATTCCAGATCTGAAGCTGTTGAAGGCGCATTGCCTATCGGTCACAACTCACCCCAGAAGCCGCCATATGGTCTATACGCTGAGAAGCTCTCTGGAACAGCCTTCACCGCACCGCGACACGAGAACAAGCAGACATGGCTTTATCGCGTCCTTCCTTCTTGCGCGCACCCGCCCTACCAGGCAAACACAAAACCTACAGTCGAGGATAACAAGACTCTCAACGGCGCTGAAGACGGAAAGCTGCACTACATCCCCAACCAGCTCCGTTGGGATCCCTTTGATCACAATGAGGCCAAGGATCAGGACTTTGTCACTGGCTTGAGACTTGTCGCTGGTGCCGGAGATCCTACGCTCAAGGAAGGGCTGGGTATGTATATCTACGCCGCAGGAAAGAGCATGGATGAGAAATCCGCCTTCTACTCCGCCGACGGTGATCTTCTCATCGTTGCGCAGGAGGGCGCTCTTGATATTCGCACAGAATTTGGATGGCTACTGGTTCGACCCATGGAAATCGCTGTCATTCCTCGAGGCGTCAAGTATCAAGTTCATCTGCCCTCAGGCCCAGCTCGTGGCTATGCTCTGGAGCTGTACCAAGGCCACTTTACTCTTCCCGAGCTTGGCCCCATTGGATCCAACGGTCTAGCCAACGCCCGAGATTTCCAATCTCCTGTTGCATGCTTCAGCGAGGATTTTGGAGCCACAGCCTCAGAGGGACCCAGCAAGTATACAGTATATGTCAAGTTCAACAACAACCTCTTCAAGACGGAACAGGCACACACACCGTTCGATGTAGTGGCATGGCACGGAAACTACTATCCTTACAAGTACGATCTCGGCCGCTTCAACACCATCGGCAGCATCTCCTTCGACCACCCCGACCCATCCATCTTCACCGTCCTCTCGGCACCAACAAACACCCCCGGCACCGCAGTCGCAGACTTTGTAATCTTCCCTCCGCGCTGGCTCGTCGGCGAAGACACATTCCGCCCACCCTGGTACCACCGCAACACTATGAGCGAGTTTATGGGCTTAATTCAGGGCGGTTATGACGCGAAGAAGGGTGGCGCAGGAGGCTTTGTGCCCGGCGGCGCGAGTCTGCACAATGTCATGAGCGGCCATGGACCCGATGCGGAAAGCTACGAGGGCGCGAGGAACGCAGAGCTCAAGCCTGCAAAGGTTGGGACGGGTAGCTGTGCGTTCATGTTTGAGAGCTGCTTGATGGTTGGCGTGACGCAGTGGGGATTGAGGACGTGTCAGAAGGTGCAGGAGGGTTATAATGAGGAGAGTTGGGGTGGTGTTAAGAACCACTGGAAGATGCCTGAGGGATTGAAGGTGAAATCCCATTTACTGTAAGAGCGATATAAAATTGGTGTTGACAGGTTTAGTATGAGCTTAACGACTAGAAAATTGATACAAAGAAATCTTATTCATCCTGATTCAGCTAACCATGTACCGTTTACTGCTCACCAGTTCTGAGAACAACATTCGAAGGCAACTCCCTATCCTTGAACTCCTCATCCATCTCATAAACCGTCTCTTCACCATCCTGCTTAAAACCCTGCTGCAAATACACCAAGCGTCCCATACTCGATCCCTCCGTAACACACTCCAGGTTCCCTCTCCTCACAGCCTCATCGAGACCCCACTGGACCAACTTCCTCGCGATACCCCTTCTCTGAAACTTTGGATCAACGGCACAAAGATCCATAGCGAATACAGCCGGTGGAGAGGCCGTAGCTTTCTCTCTGATGATTTCGCCTCGGCGCTTGAATAGTGACTTATCCGCCTGCGCAAGGAACTTCTGCTCCGTCTTGTTTCCAGGGTACAGGTTCTCCAAGTAAGTCCCCTCGGTGAGATCACTTGGCGCTTCACCCCAGCCTTCTACGACAGAGGCCTGATGCCAGATGGCGATTCCGGCGATGGTGTCGTCCACTGTAGCTTTGACGAAGACGGTGTTCGGTTTGCCATCGCGGTTATGACTGACGGACTTGAAACGATTTGCTAAACGTTGAGCACCAGACTTTTCACCCTCGGGAGTGTCCCAGCCTGGGTTGAACGCGATCCAGATTGCATCGTTTGTTTGATGGCCGAAGGCGTTAGCAGTGGCCTTGAAAGCGCCCTCAAAGTCATCGGGATTTGAGATGGGCTCGATGCGAATGGTTTCTTGCGTAGTCATTTTTAATGAGATGACAGATGAATATTGTTCTGAATGATAAGATTAGGTGAGAATGAAGGAAGTATTTATATTTCTGGCGGATAAATATGAGAAAGTGCTCTCAGCGTATTTGAGGCATTAGTTCTGGTGAGTGCATGATAGTGGACCAGGATTCCACTTCTCCATCATAGTCCCGTGGGGTTAGACTGAGGTATGGAGCGATAGCTCATTTGACAATTCTAGTTCCTGCCATTATCCGATTTAGCTCATGGTTAATTCTATGCTTGTTCTAGTAATTTGGCAACGTATCAAAACATCGTCCGGGGAGTGTATGTGGCAAGCTTGGGATAGCTTCAATTTTGGGTGGAGACCAATTGTTCGGCATGAGTCACCATGCGCAAATGCGATGATGCTGTGTTTGGCGGCCATCGGGTTCTGGACTCGTATGAACCTCTTTATGCAACAGATAAATGGTCCAAGATTGATAAAGGTGCGTAGTAAGTAGAGTATCCGAAATCCTTGCACGATATTTGTTTCTCCCAGTACAGTCAAACAGAAAAAGTGTATCTCGTTACACGATCATTCACATATCTCTCCTAGTCATAGAAATCCCACTCTCCTTCCCATAATACTCACTATCACAGCCATTATAGTGTGGCTCAGGAATGAGACTCTTCCCCCCTGATAGTAAGAACCATATCCTTCTCCATCAACGGTTGGCTCAATACAATTGTTCTCCACTTCCTAGTAGTCAGAATCATATCCTGCTCCGTCATAGTTTCCACTGGGTTGTTGTCCATCATCGCTATCATAGTTGTTATCCTCCCCCTCGCTATACTTAACCTGTCCGTCTCCCTGGTTGTCGAACTCGTCATCAGATTCGGGTTGCACCTGGTGTTGATACTGTCCCTCGTAGTGGCTCTGTTGCTGGTACGGGTCATGATAATGATGTTGTTGTATCTCTTCTTCATCTTCGGACTGGTCAACAGCATACTGCTGATGATTAGCGTAGTAGTTTAGCTGCTCTTCATGCAGTGGCTCTGGTTGTTGAACGGCCTGTTGCTGGTATTGTTGCTGGGAGTACTCTTGTTGTTGATACTGCTGTTGAAAGTGATCTCGCTGTTGGTACTGGTCATGGTATTGACTTGATTGCACTTCATCATCGGATTCAGGTTCGTCAACTTCGTGATGCTGATGACCGTATAGGCCTCTCTGCTGCCCTTCATCATCGGAATCGACTTGGTCAACCACTTGCTGCTGTTGATACCCATGGAACTGGCCTTGCGGTTCGTCGTCACCTTCCTGATCCGACTCAACGTCTCGTCCAACATCCTCATCCGAATCAGAATCGTCTTGACCCAAATCTGAATCCAGACCCAGGTCTGAGTCTGATTGCATGTCACGAGTATTCATGTCCTCATCCGACGCATTGTCGTCATCGTCCTCTGTCAGGTGACCAGTGATGTCTGGGGTGTCAAGTTCATCTTGATCGAGGTCTAAGCTTTCGTTATCGTCCTCGTCGTCGTCCTCGTCGTCGTCCTCGTCAGAAATGTCTTCGTCCTCATCGTCATCTTCTGATAAAACTTGATCATCAGAGTCATCTGCATCGGAGATCTCCAAACTGAAAGAGACTGAATCATTGTCATCGTTTTCTTCATCCGACTTATGATCATCCTCAGATTCCTCTACCTCGGAATATTCTTCCGAATGCTCAGATCGATCTGCAGGTGTCTCCAGGTAATAGTACTCTGTATGCGTGGCAGGTGGGGCAGGTTGGTAGTATGCAGTACCTGGACCGAAATTGCCTTCATCATTGACAGTGTTTGAGTCGTAGTGATGTTCTTGAATATGAGTGGAAAGTAAGTACCCACCAGCTACACCGGCCACAACACCAGCACCAGCAGCCGCAGCGACCTTGCCCCCAGAAGAGTTTCCAGAACCATGCTTGGGATCATGAGTCTGTGTCTTCGTAGTGTAGGCAGTGTATGTCTCGTTTGATCTCTGTCCAGTGGTTGGCTGGACTTTTGAAGAAGGCGCAGGAGGATAGGCTGATGGAGAGGCTGGCTTCTTGTTTACAGATTGGTCTGGTTTTTGAACAGAGGTGGCTTGTCCTGGAGTCGCCACCTGACCTGATGGGACAGGCTTCTTGTTCGGACCACCTTGCTGAGGCGGAGCAGGCTTTTGGGTGGTAGGAGGTTTAGAGGTCGAGCTGGGTTGCTGGGCCTGAGCAGGCTTCTGGGCTGGGCCTGTTTGACTGTGAGATGGCTTTTGAACTGGGTCAACCTGTGGTGAGACCGGCTTCTGGGTCGGAGCGGTTTGACCTGGAGCAGGTTTCTTTGCTGGAGTAGACTGCTGGGTCGAAGAGGGCTTGGGTATCGAGCCAGGCTGTTGGGCCACAGCTGGCTTCTTAGCTGGAGGGGGTTGGCTTGAAGAGGGCTGGCCTTGAGCGGGCTTTTGTGCTGGGCCCGACTGCTGCGGCGTGGCAGGCTTGGAAGTCGAGACAGGTGGTTGAACTGGAGTCGGTTTCTGAGCCGGAACTGACTGACCTGGGGTAGTTTGTTGGGTTGGAGATGGCTTCTGAGATGGGTTGATCTGGACTGGGGCAGGCTTCTGAGCTGGACTATGTTGACCTAGAGGGGGCCTCTGAGCTGAAGCAGACTGTTGCGCCGGAGAGAGTTTCTGGGAGGCCTTAGATGCCGCAGACTGCTGAGTTGGACTGGATTGTTGTGCTGTAAGTGGCTTCTGAGATACGGCAGCTTGGACGGGAGCAGGCTTTTGAGCTGTAGGGTTCTGGGCCAGAGTGGGCCTTTGTGGTGCGATTACAGGTTGGCCTGAAGCACCATGTTGAGAAATAAGCGGATTCTGAGCTTGAATAGACTGCTGAGGAAGAGTCGACTTCTGTGATGGAACAGGAGACGACTGCATTCTCTGAGCTGCTTGAGGAGGCACGTTCGCGCCAGCAGGTAATGGTGAGCCCATACCACTCTGAACTTGCGGCTTGCTATGCATAGCCTGTGTGACTCCAACGGGGGGCTGAGAAGGTTGCCATGGGCTGAATGATGTTGGTTTCACCTGGTTCTCGAGCATTGGCTGTGCTGGTTGATGTCCTCCCACAGGCTTGCGTCCAACGCTTAGAGGTGCAATGGGCTTGAAGTATGGATCTGCAGGCTTCTGGTAAAGTACTTGAGTCTGTTGAGGATTGTTGTTAAACGGTTGATAACTCTGAACTGTTCCTTGCTGAGGTGCTGTTTGGGAGTTTTGCGAAGGCAAAGAAAACCTGGCGTCAGATTGACCCTGAGGCTTGAGCATTGCAGTCGAGGGACTTCCCTGTGTCGTAGTAGGTTGGTACGGCTGGAAAGACTTGAACGGGCTTCCATTAGAGGACTTCTGAGGTGTACCGGAGTTTGAGAGGTACGGATTTTGCTTATCTATCGACGATGCCTGAGCCGAAGCTGGAGAATTTGTCAGTGCAGTGTACATGTGCCAACTGCTCCTGTGGCTGACAGGCGCCTTCTGATGCGAGGCAATAGCTGCAACCTGTGGAGAGTAAGGTTTTGGTAGAGCCCCCCCAGCGTTGGTGTTTGTTTGTTGTACATTTCCGACAGCAGCCTCCTGAGGTTTGTATGACATGAAACCGGAACTATCCTGTTTCTGCTGTTGCGCTGACATAGAGGCCGAAGTGTTAGGCGCAGGTGTCGGCCGTTGCGGCAAAGCAGGAGAGATTGTCGACGCTAAAGGACTGGGGGCGAATGGAGTGTACGAACTCGCCTCTGTGTGACTTTGAGGCGTCTTTCCAGCTCCAGGCTGAGTACTGGGCTTTGCAGACTCCTTAGACACTGCTGAAGGGGCATTCGGTTTTGGAGCAGATATCTTCGCGGCTGTGTTGGCTGGAACC
The DNA here is from genome assembly GCA_014898915.1 of Fusarium chlamydosporum. Taxonomy (NCBI): domain Eukaryota; kingdom Fungi; phylum Ascomycota; class Sordariomycetes; order Hypocreales; family Nectriaceae; genus Fusarium; species Fusarium chlamydosporum. The sequence continues at coordinate 20,601 of JAAVUD010000048.1, read as the reverse complement.
TCGGAGACTACTTCTGGCCCGACTGGCTTCGGGGCCTCTGTGAGTGTAGAGGCTGAGGTTGCTGCCTTCGTCTTAGACTCTGACTTGAGATTAGGCTTAGACTTGGCGTCCCCATCTGTCTTCTTCTTTTTCGTCCCATGCTCTGTCACGAACTTCTCTTTGCAGGCTATCCACTCAGCATTCCACACGACACAATTCTTCTTGTAATACTTCAATAGCAGAGCGGCAACGGCTTGCTCTTTGTCTGACAGAAGGGAGACAGCCTTGCCCCTATAAACAGCATAGAAGATAGCTGTGTGGCCTTCATCGCTAAGAGTATTCAAATCTGGTCTTGCTTCTAAGAGAAGCCTCGTAACCTTCTCCTGGTTGGCCTTGACTGCAAGCATGAGCACATTGAAGCCCTGCTTATCCTTTGAAGTGACGTCGGCCTTGGATTCTAGAAGCAGCTTCACGAGGCTGGCGTGGAGACCTTGAACGGCATATACCAAGGCCGTCTGGCCGTCCTTGTCCTTTGCATCGACTGCAACATTCTGTTTGAGGAGCTCTTGTGCGCAAGACTTGTTTCCGACAGCAGCTGCCTCATGAAGAGCCCTTCTTCCCAGCATATCAGGGATATCTACTCGGCAGCGGCGCTCGAGAAGAAGCTTGATGATAGCGGGACGGTCCTCTGCGATTGCAAGATGTAATAGAGTACGGCCTTGGATATTCTTCGAGTTCAGATCCGCGCCACTATCGAGAAGGAGCTTCAATATGTTCGCCTTGTCTGTGGTCACAGCTTGATGTACAATGGAGGTCTTGAACTGATCCAAAGCCTTGACATCGGCGCGCCTTTCCAACAAAAGCTTGACAGCGGAAGAGCTTCCACGAATAACTGCCAAGAGAAGCGGCGTTTGTAAGAAGTCATTTGTAGCAGCCACTAGACTTGGGTCGCTGTCCATAAGAGGCTTCAGAACACTTTGATGTCCCTGTAGCACTGCAAAATGTAGAGCTGTTTGTCCATTGATTGCCCGGACGCCCGCTTTTGCACCTGCTTTGAGGAGTTGTTTCGATGCCATTACATGCCCGTGAAGGGCAGCATGATGTAGTGGACTTCTCTTCTGGCTGTCCGATACGAGCAAAGCTTCAGTTCCAGCCTTCTTGGCGGCTACTGAAAGTAGAGATGCATGCCCATAGACTGCAAAGATATGTGCCCAGAGCTTCCCTTGTAGTTCGGCAATGGCGCGATTTTCTTGGTCAAGTTTTACCATGACATTCAAAACACTGTCGGATGGCCATTGGAGCAACTTAAGTATCTTCGAGGCTTCTGGCTTACTCAAGCCTGCAGCAGAAATATGATGGGACCAACAAGCCCCAGCATATCGCAGAAGTTGCAGCGTAGGTTCTGTACGAATTGATGATTCCCACTGAGGTTGTTTGGGAAGCAGTGCTAGATAGCGCAGGAGGTTTGCGGCAAGAAATTGATGTGCTATTTGGAGCCAAGAACTTGGACTTTCTGGCGATTGAGAGCTGTGTGACAGAATGTCCAATCCCTTTGACAGGAAAAAAGACGAGATGCTGTCATGAATCACCTTCACAACCTTTTGACCGCGTACGGTCACGGTTTCAAGAAGCCCCCATGAAGTAGTCTTGATCCAAGATTGAAAGCTCTCGTCTGAGCTATATCGGGAGAACGGCTCGGCCTGTAAGAGATCCTTAGTTGAACCAAGATCGGGAATCATGTCGAGTGACAGGGCCACTCGGAGCTCAGCCAGTGTTAACGGCCTGGAGGTCAAGCAGCTCCAGTTGAAGAGCGACACAAGGCTCTGATTACCTTGTTGCGCCATGTTCTGGAAGTAGTCGCCAAGTAAAAAAGGGATAGGGGCGGGAGTAGGCGATGGCTGCTGAACCAGTGAAGACTGCATCGGGCCAAATAGCTTGATATGGTTGATGATCAAGCGGGCAGAAACGAAGGATGAGCCGGATTTCGACAGAACCAGCTGTCGTGTGTTGAAGTCGGTTGTAGAGAGCTGCTCCTCGAGGAACCGTCTCAGACTCAATCCATTTTTCTCATCCACGTCGATATAAGCTTTCGGGAAGGGGTCTTTGGCAGGGTAAATTGTGCTAGAGAAAATGACTTTGAGCCCATGTTTGATAATGGGCTCCTTCACGGAGGGCTTTTGTTGAGTCTTGTCGAGAACTTTCCCGAAGTCTTGAACGAGCTTTGCGGCGGTTTCTCCTTCTGAGCGATCGATACCGTCAACATAAACATAGACAGAGCGCATCTTGAGTATCTTAGCGACGGCTTTTGTCATATCTTCAAAGAGCTCTTGAGCATTCCATGCTACTTGTTGTTTGGGAGGCAAGGTCGATCTAATCCTTTCGAACCTAGCTTTGATGTCGTTGAACGTTTCTGGGAACTGAGGAATCAGCTGGTGCAGTAACGACTTATAAACCCCGAGACGTGTTCTTGGAAGTTCGCTTCCACACATGGCGAAGGAGTATGTCAGATGAATTGCATTTGGCTCTTCCTTGAGCTGGGCATGAAGAACCTGCTTCATCAGAGTAGACTTTCCACTTCCCTCAGATCCTCTGAGCCATAGTGACCCATGTTTGGAACTTTTCCAATTGACGAAGAGAGGGTCTTGGTTTAGCCACTGAGAAGGTTCGACTGTCGGTGGAAGTTGTTCAATACGAAAGTCTTGGATTGAAGGAAACTCGAAGCTTTGTAGGAATGCTGCTGGATTGTGCTCGAAACTGGGTGTGCGTGAAGGTTGCGGTGGAGCTTGAAGTCTTGTTAGTAAGGGAAATTTAGATGCGATATGCGAAATACCTTGCTCAGAGCTCTTAGTCGTAGCGGGAGTCATATTTTTCTGGGGTATCTGTATCTTGCGATCTACTGACTCTTGCTTGGGAGCAATGCTTTGAGGAATATTGGTCGCTGGCTCAAGCGCTACTGGCTTCCTGGCGACACTGCTCGCTTTCATAGCTGGCGTATCGACGTCGACAAAATAGGGCATTTCATATGATTGATCGCTGAAGTCAACTGTTGAAGAGAACGATTTCGCAGGCTGGGATCCAGAGGTCTGGGAGCCATAAGGCTGGTAAGACTGGACTGGTTGCGCAAGACCCATGATGAACAAGTCAATACGTGGTAAGAAGATGAAAAGGTCAATGAAGAATTGAATATACTAAAACAGAAACATAAAGGATGAAGCCAAGAGGGAGGGGCTACATATAAGAGGAATCCCTGTCTTGTTGCTGCTGCCTCTTGCTCTGGGAGGAGAGAACGAAGGACTACGCACAAACGCACAAAACTGGATATCGGGTGCCTCAGATCACAGCTTACCACGGCAGGCATTGTAGCAATTCGACCTCCACCAGTTTCACAATTTGGAATGGTCTCGTGCAGTACAGTTATCCCAAGTTATCGAACAAACTTGGGGGCCAGGCCCTTTGCCAAGATACCAGGGCGGTAGCCTTATAGACCCGTATTACTTCTAATGAACAGAATAACCATGTCCGAGTGGGATAACTTTGTACTAAGACTCGGGTATCTATAACGTCGCTTGCTGAGGCCCTCTTGCGCATTCCTGGGTTCTATGCAACTTCATACTTGATGTATATTGCTCTTATATCCCGCAAATAACACAGAGTATCCGACGCGACAGGACAGGAAATGACATTGATGAACGTTCATCTCTAAGCCTATACGGATCTTCTTCCAGACACTAAGGTATTCGCCCTTAATGCAGCAAGTCTAGGTGCGTTGGTGACTGTACTCGATCTGCTTGCCAGATCGATGTTTAACTCACAATCTCAACCCAATCTCAAGGGCTTAACGGCCATTACTATCCATTACCATATTGACCCTCAACAGTGGAACAATGCTCCGTAAGTGGAACAAAAAGGGTATGTATTGCTTACATCTGGTGGGTCGATTGCGAGTGAAGCTCCATTTATGGTATGATTACCTTCTTACAACGGTAACCAACCTTGTCTTTTGAGAAGAACCCCTGAAGGAATTGGGGGCCATTTCTCATCATCCCCATCACCATTGGCCAGGTCTTATAAGTACTCTGGGGTTAGGCCCGAGCCTTATTTCAAACCCCTACACACAGTTGACAAGTGTGATCCTTCGCGTGAATTTGGGGGCCATAGCTTCAGCCTCATGGCAATGACATGGGTTTGTCGCAGGCTGCTGCTTCGAATCCGGTTGCAACGCCGAAAGGGTCCCTACCCGGAGTAAGCACTTATACGTAAACAGTAATGTTGAGAGACTTGCGATGGTGTTCGCGGTTTCAATAACCGCCTGAATTAGAATGTGCAGGTGATATGCAAATGTTGTCTTTGATGCCCTACGTACCCGTCCTAGGATATCACGTCGACATTGGAGACATGGCATTTCTGTTTAAATGCATTCTTGTAAATCATGCACGGGTTGTTTTCAGATCGGCTGGATGCTTGTGGGAGCCGTCAGGGATATACCGGCTATCTTGCCAAGCGTCCGCCAAGAGAACTACCCATCTTGAGTGTCCCAGGAGAGCAGGGTGTATTGTCCTCCGGATGACAGGCGATTCCGATCATGACCAAGAGAGATGCCTTGTGTCGCCTCACTGGGTTTCTGCTTGCCTTAGAGTCCATCAATTTGTAAGGGTCTCCAAAGACCTTTGTTTCATCGGTCTACCGATCCCTTTCTATCCATAGGCCAGAATGGTTGAGTACAGATTCCAGCCTTATCAGACTACACCCCAGGATGGAGTTCTCAGGGATGTAGGATCTACACTCGTCAAAGAGACTCCCGTCTCTCATCGCCTATCCCCCACGGAACAAATGTCCCATACATGACCGCCCTCTCCTGATCAACATCGTTCTCACTCGTCTCAACCTTCCAGATAACAACAGCCCTGATGAATCCAAAGAACGCAAGTCCCCACATCAACACATTGCTACCCATCAGCACACCTTTGACACTGCGGCTTTCCTCCTGAAAGCACCGCGCCCAGAGAACAAAGCTAGAGACGGTAGTTGCGATGAGGATGAGTGATTCGAGGTAGAGTAGGGCGACAGAGGAGAGGAGCTTGACTTCGTGGATGATGAGACTGGCTGAGCAGAGGAGAAGAACGATGACGAGACTTGGGTCTGCGAACTTCCAGAGCCTAATGGATATTAGAGAAGGTGGAAGATGCTTGAGGAGGTGATGACTTACCAGTTGTCAAAGTCATTACCTGGTTCATTCTCCTTCCAAACAGTGATCCACATCAAAGCCCCAAAAACACCCAGTGTAACCGCAAACTGCAGCACAAGCACGAGGCCATGTACAACAGAGCTAACCACCCACCTTCCCTCAACCCGCACGATCGACACAGGTACATGACCGCCATCGTAACTATGTCTCTTCGTTGTAGAGCCCTCCCAAGTCCGATTCTCGCCCTCTTCATCACCCTCGACTTCCTCCTCGCTAACCCATGGCGGAAATGGTGTAAGAGGAGGAGATCCGCCTCTTTCAAGAGTTGTAGGAGGGCGGATAGTCAAAGCGGATTCGGTTCGTTTGTCAGAGTGCATGGAGCCGTAGTCGATGGAGCTGGGAGATGGACGAGAACCGGATATGTTGCGACGATGCTGGTGAGTTGCTGCTGATGAGCTGCGCGGTGGAAATTCGGGAGAAAATAGCGATGAATGCGTTGAACGTGTTGCTGAGGAGGGCTTGACTGGAGATGTTATGCTCCGTTGGGATTGATGATGTTGAGCGCGCTCAGGAGAGAGCGAGAGAGTGAGGGCGTCGGCACGACTGCTTCTCTTCTTGCGAAGAGTGCGAGCCGCATCTCGATGTGGTGGAAGCTCCATGGCGCATTTCGTGAAGAATAAGAAAGGAACGTGAAGAAGAGAGAATATTTTCTGAGAATATGTAGGTGGTAGAATGGAGATGTTGCAGGTGACGATGCTGTGTTGACAATGGCCAAAAGATAGCAGTGGCGGGCACTGACGACAAGGGACACCAGCACAAGCCCAAAAGAACCGCCAGGAATAAAGTGTTATGACAATCCGATTGACGAGGTTATGAGTGTGACAACCTTTTTTTCTTTCTGTGTATCCTTACAGCGCTAACGTCAAGTGCCACCAGAATTGTTCTTTGTTCCAGATGAAGTGTCGATATCGGATGAGTCTGCCGGAAGACACTTCATCCTCAACGTGGCTGGGAGAGGGGACTACACTCTTTGTTTACAGTCGATTGCCAAGTAGTTGGTATATGTCATAAGTCTCGCTCCTTGTTCTTACATAGAATACTGAATCAGCCATGCGCCATTCCCCGAATCGTGGATTGTCAATTCCCTCCCTTGATCATAAGAAGATCCATCCTGCAATGCCCTGCCCATCAAACGCCGATAATCTCGATATGCAGCATCGTCGTACAAAATACCGCGTTACTCGAGACTCATTCGTGCCTCGTCGCCGATACCCCATTGTCCTCCAGGCCTACCTTGTTTCTGAATCTCCAAAGCCAACTCCGCACTTAGAGCATTGGCGTCATCGTCGTTGTACAAACTGCTCGTCCTACTGGCTCTACTATCTCTTCTAGCACGCTCCTTGTTATCCGCTCCAGAACGGTCAGTGACTCGTTTCCGCATAAAAGGCGACCTCAGGAAAGATTTTGAGGATGTCGAGTGTACTGACAAGGAATCGTCTGCCGCTTTGGAACTCGCGTCATCGTTACTGAGGTCCTCGGTTTGTGCCTGGTCGGCGGCATTTCGTGTAGGTACCATAGTCTCGTTGCTGGAGTTGTATGGCTGAGATCTTAGTTTTGTCATCGAAGGAGATTCTTTGATCTCCTTTTCGGCGTCCTTGGACTCTTCTTTCTTGTCGACTTCGACAAGCTCGGCATCACGGTACCACTTTCTCCTTCTCGTCCATCGTCCCCAGCCGTCTTGTCCTCGTTGACCATGTTGCCACTGGATATGTTAGGAACAAAACGTTATAGCCATTAGGATATCTCTTACCTTGTTGTCGTAGAAGATCCATCCGTTCTTCCCGTCATTTCCATCGTAGTCGACTGGGCCGTTCTCGTCTGCTACGCCATCAACTCGCCAGCGACTTCCAGGAACCCATCTCCATTCCATACGACTTCCGTCCGATACCTCGGGCAGTTCAAAGTCATCCTTGGCAGGGACTGAGTTATTATGATCATCTGTCCATGCAGCTCGTTCATATGCGAACAGGTTATTAGTCCAGCCCAGCCCGATCCAACGTCTCTGATTCTCATATATGATGAAAGTGAACTTAACGCCAGCAGTCTTTCCTGTGCCGTTCCTTCGTCCATGGTTGGTCTGGAAGCTTGTCGCTTTGCCAAGAGCCTTTGTGAGTTCCGACTCTTCCTGTTGAGCGACACGATCGGTGCCCTTCTTAGCAGCCTTGGCCAAATCTTTTCGGAAGGGTTGTTCGGGAGTATCAAAGTGAAGACCGGTGATGCCGGCAGCGAGTCTCCGAACTGTGGAGCTTCTCCAGAGAATGGCCCGTGATACTCGAAGAACCCTTGCATGCCAAGTCAAGATGATAGTCCCAGCCACTAGTATTACACGTCTTGTAGTAACGACTCTCCACGGCGGAACAGTAAGCGCAATCCAGATAGGTGTGATAATAAGCAGTCTCATGAAGATGACTGTCAGCGCTGGTCGTGTGGTAGCACTGGTTGGGGTTGTCTGAGTGCTTAGGAAATCCGTCATATCAAGCAAAGGTTCCATAAGAACATTACATCTTCCTGTAAGTTGTTTGAGAGTCTCGACGATCTCATCTAGTGTCTTTTGATGTTTTGTGTTGGTGACCTCGGAATTTCCCCTAACATGTTTCGATTGTTTCTCGCCAGCGTTTGCCTTTCCGTTCTGCTGGCTGCTTTCGCCTGTGTTTTGATTTGTTCCCTTGGAGCCAGCATTTTGACTTCGGGACTCAGTCCATCCACTGCTACTGAGAGGACTGTATCTCCGACCGTACATACCGGCAATGAGGGCTACACCAACCAGGACGGGGCCGGCCCACGTTATTACTACATCGCCATACAGAACAACCGCCCAGAAGAAGCATAATAACAAGAAGCTCTGCCAAGGGTCTCCGGTGCTCCAAGTGAGGAGTCCTGCAAGTGTATTTAGAGGAAGGAGGAAAGGATGGCTGTAGGCGAGGGCTCGGGTGATTTGAGGAGGAGTAGCGAGGAGCAGGGGGCTCTTTTGGTGGACGAGGATAGTGGAGCGTCGTGAAGATCGGGAAGGTGTATTCGCAGTGAGTGTTACGGGAGAGAAGCTGGCAAAGGTTGGGGGTGCGCCGGTAGTCGAGGATTGAGGTTCGTAAGATGGAGGTGATGCGCCGTGAGACGCATCGTCGCGGGAAGACATGGGTGACGGTCCAAGATGCGACAGCCACGGCGTATCCTGGAAGGGAGCAGATGTTAATGAACAGGATGTATATTAATGGTAGTTTCGATTATGTGCGGGGGATTGAGATAAGGCGAAGAGCAATCAATCAATCTTGGTTTTGCTCATTTGCCCGCGTGAACTGAACAGCCGCGTCGCGACGTCAGAGGGTCAAGTTGATGTCGCTAAAGGACCAGACCAGGCCAGGCAGGGAGAGAGAGTGGAGGGGACACACAGGCAGGTTATGTCATGGGGGTGCCACTTTTAGCGGCTTAGGTAGTTTTGGAGGGGCAGATACCTCTCTCTGTACAGTGGATAGATCTAATGTCTTTATCACCCAAAAGACAGACACACGAGCAGAGAGATATAGTAATCAGGAAGAGAGGGGGAAATAGTATTAAAAAGAAAAAAAAGAGAGAGAGAGAAACAAATACTTACAAGAGCTGCCATCTACGCGTCCTTTTTCCAGGTTTCTCTGTAAGCCACGATTTAATGCCGGCGTCATCCAGCGTCTGGTCTCGTCTCGTCTTGTCTTGTTTCCCTTTACCCCAGATTGTAGTGGGTGGTTGCTTTTCTGCCCCGCGACGTCAGTTCACTTAATTGTGCAGATGCATGTCATGTCAAGTCAAGTCTGTGTAATTCAAAACCTTGACCAAATTGTCAGAATCAAAGATGGATAAATGAATGAATCCAACAAAGTATGAACGAAAAGGATTACAAAGAAATAAAAGGAATACCGGAAGTGCAGTGCAGTGCAATAAGAAAGTCACACGTGAGCTTCCTTGGTATTGGCGCAGTCATCCATTTTCTGACTTTTCCCGTCGGTCATTGTCTTGTCACATGCTAAACTCGGTTCAAGTACCTACGCACATGAATCAGGTTCCCTCGTCTCGGAATCCATGGAATGCCCAGCACCTCGATCAGCAGGGTAAATCGCTGTTTCATCAAGTCACGGGATCTTATATTTTCTTCCCTCTTCCATTCCAGAAGCCTTCACTTGACATTTAGTTAATCTGCAGCATACAAAAATAAACAGGCCAAGGCATACTCCAAATCGGAATAAAGTGACTTATTAATTCTATCTCTTATACTTCCACCAGCCCAGTTTTCTGATCCCCTAGGGCCACCTTACAACAAATACTATTATCCATGCTAATGATTACACATTACTGCTGTATTGATCCTTTTGTTTCTTCGTAACACCAAAGTTGGGGCCTGCCCTGCCAGATGCAAATCGAGATACGAAGCTTGCCGAAAAGTCATCAGCTATATTCATGTGTTCTTAGAGATTCGTCGCTTGCAGTGCCTCATGAAACAATTATAGTCGTCACTCTCTGTGTCTTATTCGATTCCTCAGAGATTCCAGTATTTATTGTCTTTGAAGTAACAGAGAAGATAACATCATGGACCGAACCATCTATGAATAACTTGACCTGCAGATAAAACCGTGTCTTCATATAGTATCACCACCTTGCCACCTTCCTAAGAGTCTTTCTCGAACTCACGGGGGATATCAGTTGAAGATCACTGATTGCGAATCGCACTTGCCAGAGGATATAATTAATATCAGTAAAGATTGAATCGAAAGCAATGTTATGGTAAAAGTACAAATCGCTATCGTGGTATATGTGTGCTACCATTCCCAAACGCCATGCTATATCACTTATACTTGTCTATAGTCTACTTTTATCGAAATCAGGCCCATTGGACAGGGTTTTGAGAAGTTCACTTGCTTTGAGCAAAGTTGTTGTTGTTGGCAATCCGGTTTGGTGAACCACGGCGTGCTCCACGGACCTTGTTGTTCGTGGCAAACTTCTTGAGAAACTTTGTTGTCGCATCAACTCCGACAATGCCGTAGACTGACTGTGCGTACAGCACAAGACCGGCGACATGGGGGCAGGCCATGGATGTACCACTTTCGATATATGTGCCGTTGTCGCTAAGCCAAGAGGCAGAGACGATATTGACGCCAGGAGCCAAGATGTCAACCCCGGAACCGTAGTTGGACCAGCTGGGGATCTGCCATTTGTTGTCGATGGCACCTACGGCGATGGCCTGGGGGGCGGAGGCGGGAGATGTTAGCTTGGCAAGCTTGCCTTGGTTGCCAGCAGCGACAACGACGATGACACCAGACTTGGCAGCATTTTTGATGATGTCGTTGAGGGCACCCGAAACACCATCGACGCCGAGAGACAGGTTGACTACGGAGAACTCTTGTCGCTTCTTCCTAATGATGTCGTTGACGGCCCATTCAATGCCAGTCAGAATGACTGAGAGATCAGCCGAGTCACCTTGGAAGACCTTGACAGAGACAGCCCTGGCCTTCTTAGCAACGCCGTAGGTCTTGCCAATAAGAGTTCCCGCGACGTGAGTACCGTGGCCGAGACGGTCGGTGTAGTCCCTTCTGAAGGCTGTCCAGCCATTCTTCACACGGCCCTGGAACTCCTGGTGGGTTGTACGGATACCACTGTCGACAATGTAGGCGTATGAATCAGTACCGCTCGACTTGTGGTAGAAGTAGTTGTTGAAGCCCGTCTTGCGGTGTGAGATAGTTCCGAGTCCCCATGTGCTTGGCGTTTGGTTGACCTCACCCCTCTTCTCAAGCGACTCTTGGTCATCCTCACTATCGCTAGGCTGTTCATCCTGGGTCCCCGATGCTGATGGTTGCGCAGGCTGATCTTGTCGCTTGCTTGGGTTCCATGTCAACTTAACTCGACGGTCAGGCTCAACACGGGCTACCTGCTCAGTTTGTCAGAAACGTACTCGCACTCTCTTAGTCCGCGGTTCTTACCGCTGAGCTCTTCTTGATCTCGTTTATTGTTTCTGGGTCAAATGTGCCGGCGTAACCTCGAAAACCGGCCTCGGTCTCAAATGTCTTCTCAACGCCATTATCGCCATCACGCTTCTCGAGGCTCCGCTTCTCAAGACTTCGCTTGTGAACGTCGCCAACCCATTTCATATGTGCCTTGACTGTAGGAGACTTGATGTCAGACTTGAGTGTGATAATATAGCTGTCGGGAATAGCACTGTCAACACCCTCTGGCGTTGTGGGAGCTGCCAGTGTGCAGCCAAAGAACGTGGTCGCGATAACTGCGATGGTCTTGAGTTGAACCATTGTTCAGACAAAAGGTCTAAGGAGAGACAAGGGTTGGTATAAGAGACAGTTAATTGTGAATGAAAGTGTTGGTCTGAAGAAGAAACATGTCCCACACAGGACGTTCTTGTTTCAGACTTAAGTACGAATTAGGAATATCGTTAGAAGCTTCTTGTTCGGTATGTATGTGGTCATAAAGCTTCCAGGGGCGAAACGAACGAGACCCTTAAGAGGCGCCGATGTCACCAGCTGCTTCATGATCTGTCAGGCGCCTCTACGTAACCAAATACCGAGTAACCCGCCACTCAGACCCATGTTAGCCATGCTTGACGCAGGAACGATGCATCCAAGAGTTTAAAAAGTGGGAGATGTTGCGTGTGCCATAGCTCTAGCTAGGAATTAGTGGACAAAGGACTTCCTCTATAGGTAAGGTGATGAATGCTGAACCACGCGATGTTCGGGTTGTTCAACTCGCTTAGGACTAGCAAACACATTCCTAGATGTACGGAATGGGAGAGACAATACTACCTAAACCTACCGATGAACAGCCTTGTGGCGTTCCAGATTTACAGGACCACATCCTGGCCTGGGCCAAGCCGCGTGGTTTTTCGGTTTTCAGCTATTAAAGGGAAAGCTCGGTTGATGAAAATGGCGTGTGAGGTCAAGGAGATAACCCGGAATTGGAATAAGATGAGTTTTAGAGTTGCGTGCCCGATAGTCTGGTCCAAGTCGATTTGAGCCGCATTCCGTCAGTCACGGACCACCACCATCCAGCAGCGATTTCTAAAATTCGCCTGCTTTCCTACAAATGATGCAGGATCGTCTTTCCCGGCATGGTTGAGGGTAAGCAACTGACGGGCGCTTTGTGATTGCCAAGCTGATATTCCAATTATTGGGAATTCTCCTATTAGATGCCAAGGCTTCTGTTTCACACAATTGGGATTTGTACCCTTTTATCATAGTTTATCGCTTGCGCTATGCGAATCACTATTTGTCAAAGTAACAAGATTGAGTTTTGGGGTTACTTGTTTGTCTCGGATACTGATTGCAAACTTCCTTCAACTTACGAAGCAGAGCAGCAACTTTCAATCCTGTGTTCTATCATCAGTAATCAATTTAGCCTAGCAGGACAAAACGCAGCTATAATAACAATTTCTCAGGCTTACATTGACAGTAAGCCACAGACACGATGGCACAGACTACTGCTCTTGGTGTGTCTCGATGAGATCTGACATTGCCAGTTAAGTCACTAATCACTCATTCCTTACAAACGGTTGAGAAGCTTTAATGAATTTGTGGATTCGTCACATGGGCGTCATACTACCATCGGCGGATGTACAACGTCAGACAAAAGCAGACAGATATATTCATGTGTACGACAAAGTTCACTGCTCACGAATCAGTATCATCTAGGACACGGGACAGCCACTCATGGCATACCTGTCGATTTAAGCTGTACCTAAGAAGACTTGAGACTTGAACTGGATGACGATGGCGACTGTTCGAGTTGAAAATGCATGGTGGGCAAGCCTACATCGTAGCTCATCAAAGTCCGATTATGTTTCAAGCCCAATACCATGTCCTGTTTCCCAATATATGCTTCTTCACAGAGCAGTTACCGCAAACATATTGTTTAATATATGTGCAGCAGGCAAGATGAGCCAAGCTCTTCGCAGGAATTTGGCTACGTGCAAAGAGTACCAAAATCTTTAGCCCGCTGTAGCTGTTCTCCTTTCCATTACGGCCAGTAGGTGGATTAGCATTCGAGCCTCTCGACGGGCGCATTGCATATCGACCGCAGCCTTTTGGAATCCATCCCAACTCTTGCACATCGTAACATCGGCTTGGCGTGCCTCAAAACTATACAGTAATCTATGTGTTGGAATGAAGTGACGGATTGCTGGTTTGAATATGTTTCATGATGAGTGGTTACGTGTACAAGTAGAACAATGATCGCTTTGAAATTCATGCCCCTTATCAATGTCTTTATTACATACAGCTGTCTTGCTAGCAAATTACTCACCCGGAATTTCCGCTGACGGCTGTTGACATATGTCGACTTCTCAGGGTTAAAAGTCATGATGACTATGTAGATATCGTCATCGGCTGAATTGTTAACTGTTTTAGTCAAGTGACATATACATCTAAATACAACTCGTGTCTGCAATCAGTTTTGTGATGGAGGCATCCTATTCCCCAGATGTTAGATTTATCAACGTCTTGAAGCGTGAAGTGAATGTGAAACAAGGGCAGACTGAGTTTTGTTCACTTCCTTGAGCCTGGATATGATCGATTCCGATTGGATACTATACACGCTCGTTATATGACAATTTGCTGGCTTTTTGCAGTCCACTTGCTACCTGGATTTCGAGCTGATATATAGCACAGTTGCAACTCAAAACAAACAAAATAGAGAAGTTCTAGTGCCAGTCCCCAGTTTGTGACAAATGTAGTTTAACCTGAACTATTGAGTATTATGGTAGTAGATGTAGTTAAAGTGCCTTAGTAGTAAGGATATCTAATCTCTCAAGACCATACAATACTAAACAAAGCACCATGATTGGCTTCAACTAATTCACGGTTTTGTCTCCGATGCTGAATAAGTCAAGGGCGGCAAAAAAGCGATTGCGACACCGCCGAGTGCCGGTCGGAACATCGGAGGCCCTAGAAAAAAAAAGTCGACCCCCGGCAGCAGCATCGGGATTTCGGGGTCTCCATGAGGGGCCAGACTCTGATGTGGGGAAGCTACCAAAATAATAACCATACAACGGCAGGAACGAAGGGATCAATTGCCCCTGCCCTTTTTGTCATGCAACTTTCCCATCTTGCGACATCGACGTCCTTTCCGAAGTCGGTCTAGTTCAATTGCGTGATTCTGTCAAAGCATCAACAATTCTCAAGACCGAGCAACATCCGTCGATTCAAGGGCAGCGATACAGTAAATTGGCGCCATGGAGTTCGCTACCGTTACCGTTACCCCGTTGAGTCGCCTCTTTGGGAGCCTTTTACTTCTTCCTCGACTCCGCCTCTCTCTCCCTTCCCTCCTCTTCAGTCTCTCTTCACCCTGAACTGAAAGCATTCTCATATCGCTTCAAGAGCCAGCGACTTGAGTTTCAGTTCGTAGACCATTCTTTTGACTCTAGTCAAAAGTCAGCTGCAGGGTCTTGTTCTCATATCCTGATTGACTCTTGAAAAATAGCAGGACTCTTAATTCAAGATGCCTCACCAAGAGTCGGCCCCCGTGGCCAAGACCAACTCGGCCGATTTCACCAAGCTGTCGTCCAGCCTCCCCTTTGGCCAGCAAGTCTCTCTATCATCCATCTCCGGACCTACATATGTGACCGCGCAGCTGCTCGTTCAGCAGATCGCCTACAAATTGTCCGACAAGATCTTCTCGTACTCCCCTGAGACATTCGACCTCGATATCGCACTCAAGCAATGGGCCTCTCAGAATGAGAAGAACATTCACGGATACTCTACCGAGGTTCTGCCCCTTCAGACCAGAATCGGTGCTGGTGCTCTCGCTCTTGGTTACATTTTCTCTCCCGATTTCGATGTCTCCAAGCGCCACATTCCCCAGTCTCTGGTTGCGCCTTCGGGCAGCCTCCAGCAACTGCGCGGAACTCTCGACCAGCTCTCTCTCCTCTATGGTGTCTCTAGCCCTTTTGTCGCTCACATCGCCGCTCTCGACTACTCCGACAGCAAGGGTTTGATCTCCAACTACGACTCTGCTCTTCGTCTTGCTGAGGATCTCGGCCTCGGCCTTGTTGCCAGCACCTCTACCTACGAGGCTCAGCACATGTCCATCTTCGCCACCCTCCTGGCTACTCTTCTGCCTACCCTTCACATCTACGATGGTGTTCGCGTTGCCCGTGAGACTCTTCGTGTTGTTGATGCTTTGAGCGAGAACGGTGTTGCCGACCTGTACAGCAAGCTCTCTGCTGAGGCTGGCAAGCTCAACACCCGCCTTGACACTGCCGGTAAAGCTGTCGAACTCCTCAAGCTTTTCAACGATGAGCTCGGCACCGTCTACGAGCCCTTCGAGTACCACGGCCACGAGACTCCTGATGTCGTCCTCGTTGCCTTTGGCAGCGTCGAGTCCCAGGTTTCCAAGGAGGTTCTGGCTAAGCTTTCTGCCGATGGCGCCAAGGTTGGTGTGATTAATGTGCGAATTTACCGCCCCTTCATCGAGGAGGCTTTCCTCAAGGCTATCCCTGCCTCTGCTCGCACCATTGCTGTCCTCGGACAGGTCAAGGACGAGCTTGCTGTTGAGGATGAGGCTACCCAGTCTGCTCTCTACAGTGACGTCCTGACCGCTGTCACCTTCTCTGGCAAATTTGACAACGAGCCCGAGATCCTTGATATCAAGTACACCCCTGCTCAGGCGTTCACTCCTCAGGGTTTGGTCGGTACTCTGCACAAGATCTTCGGCAACGAGGGTGAGGCTAAGAAGCTGCCTTCTCTCGTCCAGGCTAAGCAGTTCACCTTCTGGGACCTCGATAGCTCACCTGCTTTGAACTCCCCCAGTGTCATTGGCAGCCTCCTCTCCAAGGAGTCTACTTCTAACGTCTATGTTAACGAGATCTTCGATAACCTTACCCAAGGGGGTGTCGTTCGCAGTGACCTGCGATCCTCCAAGAAGGCCCTCGAAGCTCCCTACGACATTGATGATGCTGACACTGTCGTTGTTGGTGATGAGAACGTTCTCAAGGAGATCAACGTTCTCAAGGGTCTGGCCGATGGTGGCAAGGTCATTGTCAAGCTGTCCAACTTCAAGGATGACGAGGTTGAGAAGCGCCTTCCTGTTGCTTTCCGAAAGGGTCTTCAGGAGAAGTCCGCTCAGCTTTTCATCCTCGACTCTACCTACTCCCCTGCTTTTGAGAAGGATCCTCTCTTCTCTAAGCTCCTCCTCGAGCTTTCTTTCCTGAAGGTTGCTCTCCCTGACTACACCCCTGAGGACATTGCCAAGCACATCCTTGCTGAGGGTCACCCTCCTACTCTTGAAGAGTCCATGGATGCTGTCGGTCTCTGCCTCCGTCAGTTCGAGGTTCCTGCTACCTGGGCTGAGGTCGATGCTGACTTTGCTGACCCCAACCTTCCTGCTACCATCCAGTCCAACAGCTTTGTCGTCCACGACAAGGAGGAGGCTGAGGAGACATTTGAGCTCCGTGATTGGCAGGCCGCTGCAAAGACACTTGCTTTCAAGGAAGCTTACGGTACCAAGAACGTTCTGCGACCCGAGTTGGCTGTCAAGACCTCCACCATCACTGTCAAGGAGAACCGTCGTCTCACACCTCAGGATTATGACCGTAACATCTTCCACATTGAGTTCGATCTCGGCGACTCTGGTCTCACCTACAAGATTGGTGAGGCTCTGGGAATTCACGCTGAGAACGACGACGAAGAGGTCAGCCAGTTCATCGAGTTCTACGGCCTCAACCCTGCCGAGTTGGTCCAGGTTCCTGCTCGCGAGGATCCCACTCTCCTCGAGACACGCACCGTCTACCAGGCTCTTGTCCAGAACGTCGACATCCTCGGCAAGCCCCCTAAGCGATTCTACGAGGCGCTCGCTGAGTTTGCTACCGACGAGACTGAAAAGCAGAAGCTCGAGGCTCTTGCCAGCCCCACTGGTGCTGAGGAATTGAAGCGTCGAACTGAGGTTGACACTGCTACCTATGTCGACATCCTCGAGGAGTTCAAGTCTGCTCGTCCCAGCTTCCAGGAACTTATCAAGATTGTCAGCCCCGCGAAGCGCCGAGAATACTCTATTGCCTCTGCTCAGGCTGTCACTCCCAACTCGGTGTCTCTGATGATTGTCGTCGTTGACTGGGTTGACCCTCGTGGCCGTACCCGATACGGACATGCTACCCGCTACCTCAGCCGTTTGCCGGTCGGAGCCAAGGTTACTGCCTCTGTCAAGCCTTCCGTCATGAAGCTTCCTACCAAGGACACTGCTCCTCTGATCATGGCTGGTCTCGGAACGGGTCTTGCTCCCTTCCGCGCCTTTGTCCAGTACCGTGCCATGCAGAAGGCTCAAGGCAAGGAGATCGGTTCCATCCTCCTGTACCTTGGTTCTCGTCACCAGCGTGAGGAGTACCTCTACGGTGAGGAGTGGGAGGCTTACCTGGCTGCCGGCGTCGTTACTCTCATCGGTTCTGCTTTCTCTCGTGACCAGCCTCAGAAGATCTACATCCAAGATCGTATGCGCCAGACTCTCAAGGAGATTGCCAAGGCCTACATTCAGGATGAGGGCAGCTTCTACCTGTGTGGTCCCACCTGGCCTGTGCCTGACGTGACCAAGGTTCTCGAGGAGGCTATTGCCCACGAGGCCAAGGCCGCTGGCAAGAAGATTGATCCCCGCAAGGAGATTGAGAAGCTCAAGGAGGAGGGACGATACGTCCTCGAGGTTTACTAGACAATGCGTCTCTTTATGATTAATGCCTAAAATGGTGCTCAGTAGTATAGAAAGCATTGAAGCGTTTGAATACAATCGAACATTTGGCTGTTCATGTTACATCTGTCCATTTAAGAGAAATCCGGTGACTAGTCCGTCCTACAACTTCCCATCATCTAACCCTACAGCATAGGGAGGAGACTCGATCAGTTTTCATGTTCACTATTTCCCAAGAGACGTCCTGGCTTGCTGGTCGAGTTCATGCTCCTGTTACCAGCGTCAATGGCCCTTCTCGTCAGTGTTCCTGAACCTGAAGAACTTCCATACTGTTGCATACCGCTGAACTCATTGACTTACCGTCGCCTCCCTTGGGACAGGGGCATTAGACCTTTACACGCGCGACTATCGGTTAATCTTGGAAATTGTTACCCGCCTTAACAATAATCCCAAGATGTTGCCCAACATCAGTATCATCTCATTTTGTCTAAGTGGTCTAGACCACGAGATCGGTTGAGGAAAAAGCAAATATCAGCGCAATGAAACTGACTAGTGACAAACGAATATAACATTTCCGCAGTTCCCCGCCCGCGGACAGAACGAATTTGGAAAGCCGAGATTCGAATTTCCTTTTTGTTTTGATCCCAAAATCTCCCCAAGCGAGGATTGCCGATCTCTTTGGGCATCAACCCGCAGACGGGCTATATTTGCTCGTGTAGCCCAACCCTGTGAGTGCCCAATATCTGTTCACGTGGAGGAACTTTTTTTTCTTTGAGGGAAAAGATGAAAAAAGGGGTCTGAGGCCTAAAGTTTGGAAAGTAAATGGGCTTTCTCTACTGGCCACCACGGAGATTGAAGCCTCGAGGTGCCTGATAGCATGGGTGCAAATACGAAAAGAGCTACCCGAAGTTGGAGAGGTTGGGAGACTGCAGATTGGCCGTCAGGGTCGATCCTATGGGAGTTTCAGCGACCGGTGAGGGATATTGAGATACGGGGTGATAGTCCTCTGGCGGTTGATAAGCTTCGAGAATGTCTCTGATGATGGGAGCATGATGCTATCAACAGCCGTCATTGGAATTCTCTTGACTATGGCGATCGAATCTAGAAAGCCGTCGGCATAGACATGATGTCCGTTTCCCCTCAAAGAATAAGCAGAGGGATCATCTGGTAGCTAGGACTATGCACGTGGTATATAGCAGGCATGCATAAGTTAGATAGAGTATGTGACCAGTCAGCTGCGAGTCCTGTATCTGAAACTTATCCGGCAGCGCATCGTGTTGGATGCCGCCGAGGGATATCTGTACCGAGACAGCCGAGATGGAATGAGGGCAATAGATGATCTTAGGATGATTGATGAATATTTGGATATAGCAAAAAGGAATAGAAATAACAAGTCACATGCCCCGTACTGGAATCGAACCAGTGATCTTATCATTACTAGTGATACGCTTTACCACTGAGCCAACGGGGCTTCTTTGTGAGCTTGTTGAGAGGTCCGTCACACTGATGGTACATATTTGAATAAATTATGAGAAAGGCTTAATGTTGCTTAGACACGCACGTGCAACCAACGTTGAAACTAGTGGATCGGTCCGCAACGAGCACGGTGATGAAGAAGGAACGAGCGAACAGCTCTAAAATCTCGTGAGTGACTATAACAGGAAGACTGTAAGAAAGAAGGCAAAGCAGATGAGGATTGGTCTTAGTTGCCACGACACATGGTTGTATTCATTTATCTCTTATGCCATCGATGGTCAAGCTCGGGGTTTTTCATGTTCGTTCCAGCATAAGGACTCTTCATAACTCTTACATGAACGCACAGCAAAACATGATAACACCGAAAGCAACAGACTAGCTACAGACATTTGTCAATAACTCTAACCAATCAATTCATTAGTAAATGTCGAAAAGATCTGGAGAGTCACTAGTGAGCTTGGTGGTTTCCTTCTGTGCAAGTCATTAGGTCAACTACAGGGTACGAGAGCCAGTTCTGCGAACATACAACACACGGGAATATTCAGACTGCAAAAAGAGAATCCACCTCTGAGCAACAACTTATCAAGAGAAACAGGAAAAAGTAGAGATAATCAGCAAAAGATTAACTCCCCCGGGAAGGCTCGANNGCCAACTAAGCCACAGGGGACAGGCTAATTGATGAGAGTGCAGGTCTTATTGATCAATATATTCTTGATAGTACTGCACATCGCGGCTCACTGCATTTACTGTTCGCTGTTGATGTGGGATACATGAAAGACAGGCAATCCGCTGTTTTACTGGTGCCTTCTGTTCAGTTTTCTTCCTCTTTTGCATGGCATACGTGTTCCTGAGGGGTCGTAATTCATGGGTAACTTATCTGGGGTCAAAGCGATCAATCTTGTTCCCAAGTCTCCTTCATAATACCCTTGTGCACGACCAAGTCCTAAACGTCGTCTCTTACAAGAAAACAGCTTGAAGACTTGTCTGGCAGAGTAAATAGAAGTCATCAATACACTGATACAATACCTTTCAGTGCCTTTACTGCCACAGCCTTATTCATCGTGGAAAAACTTCAGTAAATCACCTACCCTAAACTTCCTCTTACCCATGCATGTCCTACAAGTACAGCTTCTGTCATCCCAAGTACCTGGGCACGGTATTCCATACAGTACCGTACGGATGGTACGATCTCCTCGTCGATCTTGATTACTTCAGATCGAAATCTCACCAAGTATCCGAGATGCGAGGAGGGGGGGGGGGGGGGG